>SJYA01002434.1:274760-407801 GCA_006410615.1 Neotragus moschatus | reverse complement strand
CACCTGGAACCAACCAAGCCTGAAGCGGATGCTGCCCTGGACCCGTTAGGTACAGGCGTTGTTATGAGTTTGCTATGGCTGCTGTATCAAATCACTACAAACTTGCTGACAAAAAATACACATTTTTTCTCTTACTGTTCTGGGGAGGCCAGAGGTCTGAAACCAAGGGGTAGGCAGGGCTGCATCACGTACAGAAGCCTCAGGGGAGATTCCGTCTCCCTGCCTGCTCCAGCCCCTTCCTCACATCACTCCACCCTTTTCCCTCCATCCTACACCCACTTCTGTACTCAGATCTTCATACAGACCCTTGTGATTACATTGGCCCATCCAGATAATCTTCTTATTGCAAGAACTGTAATTTAATCTAAATTACAAAGCCTTTACTGCCATTTAAGGTAACATACTCTTGGGGTTAGGATATGGAGGACGGTGGGTGCCATTATTTAACCCATCACAGGAGTCAGTGCATTCCATTTTTTGTGTGAGCCAATTTAGGCTGGGAAATCTGTCACTTACAGTGGCAGGAGCCTGTATACATATTCCTAAATCCACAACATCATCTTACTCCTGGGGAGCACACACACCTTAGAATTCAGTTTATCCAGAGTTCTAACTTCTTTTTTTTCCCTCCAGTGTTTTTTAATTTCAGCTGAAAGTACCGAGCAGAGGTTAAGAATGCAGATTTTGGATTCAGACAGCTTGGGTCTATATCCTGCCCTTTCCACTTACTAGTTAAGCCTTTTAAGCTACAATCCTCTCGATTTGTCAAATGGAGATAATAAAAGCACCTGCTTCAGACAACGACTGTACAAATTAAATGAAATAAGGAATGTACAGCGTTCACACTACAAGGTCAGTGTTCCGTACACAGTGCAGAGACACATTCCCTCCATCTGGCACTGAACTAGCTTTACCTACAGTGTGCCTCAATTAATTGCTACATTTTTATTTAGCTCTTTTAGAAATAGCTCCAGACTCAGAGAAAGCACCACTGTGAATTTTCACACACCATCTTCATTTTAAAGGTGTTGCCAAGCACTTCCACACAGCAGAGAACCAGATCAAATCTTTCTTGAGTTGCCTGTGCCTCCCTCCTTGGCCTCGCCCTTCGCTGCTAACATCACTCTGCCTCCAGAGTCACCCGAGCCCATCTGGGAGGGCTGTTGTTTCCAGCCACTCGAGGCAGAGTCTCTTCATACTTAGGTAATTTTGCTCTTGTCTCCAGCTTATCTAGTAACCACTTTTTCACGTCCTTACAGAAAATGTGATTGCTCCTCCTTTCTGCCAAATCCCACTGACCGCTTAACGCTCCAGTTTAACTAGAAACGGTATCAGCCTTGCACTCCGTGGGCATCCCATTTGCACGTGGGATGCCACTCTGGATGGAGTCCTGAGGTGTTCTGGTGGACCAGGCCTTTCTATCAAGGAACAACAGACAATGACCTTACTGAGGGGTTTGAGTCTGGAGGACTTGGGCCAGCAAGAGGTGGTCATCTGTGACAAGTGACAGTTATGCTGTGTGGCTGATGGAGGCAGATATTTCCCTGTATGTTATCCCCCAGATGCAGGCTCATTGGAAACAACATGACAGGGAGTTCCTAGAGAAGGTCAGTAAACACTGCACTTTTCCTTGGATACCTGCACATTCCAGCATCCAACCCACCCACTCTCTTCTCCCCACAGCTCTCGCCTTGAAGAGATTCTTTGACATTTATCCCTACACATTTATAATTTTTGAAGAAATCTTCTATATAATTAATCAAAAAATACTTATAAAAGATACCTTTATTTCTACTCAGCTGGCTAAGTAAATCCTATATGAATGAGGTAGAGAGCAGAAATCTCCTCATCTTATGGGTGGTATCAGGTCATCTCACCATCAGGTTGGTCTAAATCACCATGGCAATTCCTTCCCTCTTTGCCAGCAATTAGCTAGGTGTAGGTATGTGACCAAGTTCTGTCCAATGAAACATGAGGAGAAGTCTGCTGAGAAGGTTCTCTTTGCTGAGAGAGCTTCTGGAGAGAATCTTTTTGTTCCCTGACTTTCTGCTTGGAATGGAGGGCTTGATGCTTGAAAAAGTGTCAACCATTTTCCCTGTCATAAAGGCCAAAAATAAACTTAGAGACTCTGAACCCCACTCAGACCTCACTGAGGTGCTTATTATGTGATATATTAAATATCTTCATTATTTAAGCCACTATTAGGCATTTTATTGCTTGCAACTGAATGCATTCTAAATGATATACCACTTAACTCCTTGTTTTCTAGGTAGACCATTAAGCAAAACTTAACTCTCCCTACGTCTGCCTTTAAAGCTATATGTTTACATATGGTAGCAGTATCAGTCTTCTTACTGAACAGTATTTTAATGAAGTCAAGTGTTAAGTCCCCAAATGGTAGTTATGTATCTTTGGATGCTCAGCTCCCCCATTGAGCTGATTGAACAAGGCGTTTTCCTCCCCTGTGCAATGTATTGAATGCATTGTTTGGATCTTATCACCCAAATATGACAGTATTTGATTACCTCTGTCCCTTTTCCCTATCTTGGCCATGCAGCAAAGTGTCTTGACCACAGCTTTCTAGGCAGAAATAAACAGATGGCAAGAAGTGAAACAAAACCTAAAATTCCCAGCTGTGAAGAAAGAAAAAAAAAGCCCCAGCATGGAGTTGATTTCAAGAGAAAATGAAAGGAATAGAATCAGGAGCCATGTTTACCATAGATATAAGAGGATAAACAGCTCACATGCATGCTTCAGTTGTGTCTGGCTCTGTGAGACCTCATGGACTGTAACTCACCAGATTCTCTGTCCATGGGATTCTCCAGGCAAGAATACTGGAGTGAATTGCCATGCCCTTCTCCAGAGGATCTTCCCAACCTGGGACTTGAACTCACGTCTGCCTGCATCTCTTACCTCGCAGGGAGATTCTTTACCCACTGCACCACATTTACTGTGGACACGGCTAATTAAAAATGGCTATTTAATCACAGTGTCCATTTAGACTGTAAGTTTACTGTAAGTAACAAATGACTTTTTTTTTTTTTTTTTACTGTGGCCTTGCATCTGATAAGGAAATTAGAAATCTGAATATGTTGTCAAGGGACAAACTGAAAATAGTTGAGGTGTCATTGGGTTGTGAGAAGTAGCTGAGATAAGACCTAAACATTTCACAACTTCCCTAAGGCACATCTACAAAAAATGTGACATGCCTGATGATGCCTAAGACTCAGACCTGAAGCACTTACATGAGCATGAACTCACAAGCAGGGGAGTCTGGTGGAACTGCAGCTGGAAATCAGCTGTTCCACATGGAGGAGATTTCAAGAAGCACAGCCACAGACTCCCAAGTGCAGATGTAGGCCCACCACTAAGAATTAGGCCCGGAGTCTCCTTCTCAAAAGGCCTCATGAAGTGAAATTCACTCCCTTGGTGAATTTACTGGCTTCCAAGAGCTGACTGTTCAGTCTTAGAGGCTCACAGAACTGACTTTTCTAGCACAGAAAGATCATTCCTTCTTTAAATGTGGAATTGCATTACTAAAGCTCATGAGACTTGTTATAAAACTAGAATGTCAACTTATTAATGCAAAATGATAAATGACTGGCATGGGAACTTTTAAAAGTTCTCCCAATTAATCCAGCCTCTTTGTAGAGGCCAACTTACAGGGGGCCGAATCAATTTCATTTTAAAGTTTAATGAAATCAAAAGGCACTGGATGTGTAGGAGCAGCACAAGAGATACCCTGACCCAGACAGTGCACCTTGACAACAGACCAGTCAACTGACTTCACTTTCTTCAACTATCTCTACCAGGGATGCCCTTGCGAATGTACCAAAATTCTCCAAGTTGGTTGGCAATACCACTTTCCCCTGTATGGCCACTGCTAAAAATTGCCTCTGTTCCTGAGATATGTTTATTCATTCAACCAGACTGCTGAGATGTCTTGTAGCCTAGAAGCCATCTCCACTTTCCGTGGTTTTTAGGACTTAAATCTCAGAATGCAATCTTGTTACCCTCTTATACCAGGCTCTTGGCTAATGTCTCATAAAATCTTCTAATTGGTTTTTTATAAACATCAACTCTGGAGTCCACAGATTTAAAGTTCTCCATCTTCTTAAACATGTATAGGTCAGTGATATTGTATTATTTACCACATTTACCTATTTATAACATCAATAATCAGGGGCTTCTTTTCTCTGTTTTATAGCTGATAAAACTAAGACAGGCTTAAGGAATTTCCAGAACCACATAGACAGTATGTGATGGATTTAGGATTTGTGGCAGACTGTGATTTACAAACATGGCGATCACAATACAGCCAACTCACACATTCCCTTCACTAAGTGACTCTGGCCTCCCTCCCACTGGGTGACAGAGACTACATCTTCTTACTTTGAACCTGGGTGGGCCTGTGACTGTGGTGGAAAGAATGGTATGTGATCCAAACTGTGCAGGAGAAAATATCATTTTTTCCTTTACTTACTCACAAAGAACATGTCACCTCTGACACTTCAGGTCACCAAATGTGTGGGGGTTCTTCCCTATCAAGAAATTCTCTATGGTATCAGCTAGGTATCCTACAATTCAGTTCAATTCTGATACCGTCTACCTGAAATTCGTATCAGATCCCATAGATGTAAGAACCTCAGTCCCACAAGGTTCAGTTGCTTCAAGCCCCTCACACACCTACACTTCAGGTTCCAATCACAAGTTCCAGTTTGCCGCCTGTACTTCTGACTTACTGGCTATAGACAAGGTTCCCATGACTGGAAACAGATGAACATCCAGAGGAAAGAGACAATAGGGCAAGGTATGTGAGAAGGGGCACAGGGCTTCCACTTTCCAGCACCTCCATGTGTTCAGCAACTGAGCACCTCCTTGAACTCCAATACCTTTAGGATTTTTAGGAAGGCTTTTTAGGAAGTTTTGAGATATAGGCACGATTGATCACTAAGTCACTAATTTCTAGCACTTCTCCTTTCTAGAGGATATATGATAGGGCTAAAATTTCCAAGCTTCTAACCATGGTTTGGTCTTTCTGATGACAGACCCCATCCAGGAACCTACCAAGCATCACCTCATTAGAACAAAAGACACATCTATAACCCAGGAAATTTCAAGAAATTTAGGAGCTCTGTGTCAGGAGCAAATGTAAAAGGCCAACCATTAGAACAAGAGGCTCCAAGTGCAGATGTAGGCCCAAGTTCTTATCCCTTTGGAAACTGCAAGGCTTCTTGGAACTCTGTCCTAGGAACCGGGGCAGAGACCTGTGTGTTTATGTGTGCACGCTGGGGCAGAGACCTGTGTGTGTGTGACCAGTGTGTGTGTATGTGTGTGTATATATATGCCTACAGCCAGCATCAATCCCAAGATACCTGCCTGAGTGAGCCTTCAGACGACTCCAGCTGTCAAATCACCTCCAGTCTTCAGGCCTTCCTTAATAAGGCCCCAGATATCATGGAGAAGAGAAGAAGCATTCTGCTGAGCCTGTTCCAGATTCCTGCTCCACAGATATGTGAGCATAATAAACTAGCGGCATTTTTACACACTTAGATGTGTAAAAACTAGTTCACATCTATGTTACCTAAAACAGCAAGCTCCTATTTCCTCACTGAAGAGCTCTCAAGTGCATAAAGACAGGCAGGACGGCATAGCAGGTAGGCGCAAGTTCCTGACACAGAGCTCCTAAGTTTCTCTTGTGTAATCTTGGAAAAGTTAGTTCATCTTCTCAGCATCCATTTCCATATCTGCAAAATGGGGACAGTATTGAGATGTTGTGATGTTAAGTCAGCTGACATATATCAAGTATTTAGCATATTACCTGATAAGATAGGGGATAAAAAAAAGATAGCCATCATTATTATATCTAACACATTCATTTAATAATAAGACCAGATTTTGTATAAACTTTCAGGTGATTGACAGGCAACTCAGTTATTCCCAACATGCTGTCATTGCTTAAAACTCTCTAGAAATTTATTTTTTAATTTTCCTTAGTTCTACTTTATGCATCATATTAGAAAATAAGGCTCATTATTTTATAAGCTCATATCATTTTTACTCCTCTTTGATCATCTATCTTATTAACCAGGCTATTTCAAAAAAAAATAATAATAAAATCCATTTCCAGAATATATAGGAACAGCCTAATAAGGAAATGAGCAGTAGACCTGAATAAACACTTCACAAAAGAGGTTATCCAAGGTAGTTCATAAACATATGGAAAAGTGCTGTCTCATTGTCGTCAAGGAAATGCAAGCTGAAACTATAAGAGGACAATGCACACCAATCATAGTCACTGAAATTAATTAAAAAGACTGACAATATAAAATGTGATGAGGCTGCTGAGATGGAGAAAAGCCACGTCTGCCAGCGGGAAGCCAGCCCATAGTATCCTCCTGTTGAACATGGTCTTCTGTCATACCACACAAAAACAAGACCACTCTATAGTCATTTCAGAACACAGACAAAATTAGGAATACTGTTGCAGTCACAAAATGACCAGACACCCCATATCTAGGCTGTTAGAGGTTGAATACAGTAAAATCCTACTCCTTGGTACCTGTGAATACGACCTCATTTGGAAATAGGGTCTTGGCAAGTGTAATCAAGTTAAGAAAAGGTCATTGGTATGAATCCTACTCCAACAGGACTGGCCTCTTACAAGAAATGGACTGGAGACAGAGACAGACTCACTGGGAGTGCACCGTGTGACGATGGAGGCAGAGATTGGAGTGATGCCCCTACGAGTCAAGAGGGGTATCATCCCTTGATTTTGGACTTTTCACCTCCAAAACCATGAGAAAATGAAGTCTTTTTGCTTTAGACCATCCAGCCTGGGGAACTTGATTATNATCAGATAGGGGATAAAAAAAAGATAGCCATCATTATTATATCTAACACATTCATTTAATAATAAGACCAGATTTTGTATAAACTTTCAGGTGATTGACAGGCAACTCAGTTATTCCCAACATGCTGTCATTGCTTAAAACTCTCTAGAAATTTATTTTTTAATTTTCCTTAGTTCTACTTTATGCATCATATTAGAAAATAAGGCTCATTATTTTATAAGCTCATATCATTTTTACTCCTCTTTGATCATCTATCTTATTAACCAGGCTATTTCAAAAAAAAATAATAATAAAATCCATTTCCAGAATATATAGGAACAGCCTAATAAGGAAATGAGCAGTAGACCTGAATAAACACTTCACAAAAGAGGTTATCCAAGGTAGTTCATAAACATATGGAAAAGTGCTGTCTCATTGTCGTCAAGGAAATGCAAGTTGAAACTATAAGAGGACAATGCACACCAATCATAGTCACTGAAATTAATTAAAAAGACTGACAATATAAAATGTGATGAGGCTGCTGAGATGGAGAAAAGCCACGTCTGCCAGCGGGAAGCCAGCCCATAGTATCCTCCTGTTGAACATGGTCTTCTGTCATACCACACAAAAACAAGACCACTCTATAGTCATTTCAGAACACAGACAAAATTAGGAATACTGTTGCAGTCACAAAATGACCAGACACCCCATATCTAGGCTGTTAGAGGTTGAATACAGTAAAATCCTACTCCTTGGTACCTGTGAATACGACCTCATTTGGAAATAGGGTCTTGGCAAGTGTAATCAAGTTAAGAAAAGGTCATTGGTATGAATCCTACTCCAACAGGACTGGCCTCTTACAAGAAATGGACTGGAGACAGAGACAGACTCACTGGGAGTGCACCGTGTGACGATGGAGGCAGAGATTGGAGTGATGCCCCTACGAGTCAAGAGGGGTATCATCCCTTGATTTTGGACTTTTCACCTCCAAAACCATGAGAAAATGAAGTCTTTTTGCTTTAGACCATCCAGCCTGGGGAACTTGATTATAGCAGAACNCGGACTGGAGACAGAGACAGACACACTGGGAGTGCACCGTGTGACGATGGAGGCAGAGATTGGAGTGATGCCCCTACGAGTCAAGAGGGGCGTCATCCCTTGATTTTGGACTTTTCACCTCCAAAACCATGAGAAAATGAAATCTTTTTGCTTTAGATCATCCAGCCTGGGGAACTTGATTATAGCAGAACTAGAAATCTAATATACCAGCTCCTATGCGGGAACTCTTGCTTCTTTACAAATTCCAGTTTAACCTCATTCCATCCTTCTGGTCTTCTGGCTTAAAATGGTTGAGAAACTCAACTACAGAATTAACTCTACTTCCTGACAGCATCCAGTGAAGAGCAAAGCCCAACTTCCTTGAGCCCTCCACGAAATCACCTAGCAGAATTCCAGATCTTACAGAAAGTCCTCATAACACGTTTTCCTGAGACAGTCCACAATCTCCAAGGTGTGCATTCTCCTTGTTGCAACAAACCAGTGAACCTAATTTTATCTGACTAAAGGTGTATTCCTGATGGTCTTTTGTTGCAGGGCATTGACAATGTGAATTGATACAACTACTTTGAAAACTGTTTGGCAATATCTACCAAAACTGAAAATATGCATGTCCAGTGACTACAAAATTTTAATTTTAGGTATAAACCCAGCAGAAATAAATACCCATGTGTACCCCAAAAATGTACAAAAATGTCTCTAGCGATATTATTCACAATAGAGAAAAAAACTGGAAACAACCCAAAGTTTGTCAATAGTAGAAAAATTAAGTAACTTATGATGTATTGTAAATCTGTTACACTATAATTCTATACAACAATGAAACGAAATGAATTACTACTGCATTGAACTAATAGATAAAATTCCCCAAACTGATACTGAGTGAAAAAAAAATCTAGACATGAAAGAATATACTATATGATTTCAATTATATTAGTTTCAAAAGCAGACCAAATTGATTTATGTAGTAGAAGTCAGAATAATGGTTATCTGGAGAAGATATGTAGAGAGGCTGGTGAGAAGCTGACAATGGGTACTTTTTTTTTTAATCTGAGTGGTGTTTACATCAGTGTATTCAATTTGGGATAATCCGTAAAGCTATATACTCATGAATTATTCAAGTGTCAGAATGGATATTAACTTCAATTAATAAGCTTGGCTTAAAAATTATTCACACATTATTTGGTATTTTTTATAATTTGAGATAAACTAAATTATTCTACAAGATATTCACTTAATAGACTTTATCAAGCACCTACTATGTGCCAGGCACCATGAAGACACAGAGCTCACAGGCAATGCATGGCCCTCCCTTCATGGATCTTTCTTTTATAGTCAAACGGGAGAGAGTATATAAAAATAAATACACGGTAAGTGAGCCAGAGAAGAAAAAAAAAGAAAAAGAAGAGGAAAAAGGAAGTAACAGAAATTCTTAGAGGCAGTTTCCACATCGTATGAGCTCATGTATATTGCATGTGAAAGAAAATATTAAAATGATATATTTGACTATCACAAACAGATATACTGAAACACATTGTACTGATAACTAATAAATTACAATGTGCTTCATAAAATGTTGATGTGGCTATATGCAATATATTCTCATCTCAAAATTTATTGCTAAATTATTTAACAGTTTAAAACTGTGTATATGAATCACAATTTTGTCAAAGTTGCAAAAAAAGTTTCTATTTAAAAAAATTAATTCCCTTGGATAATTTCTTCGGATAATTTCTTCCTTGTTAAATTTTAGAATATTAAAATATAATTCTCTGGGTATGGGGCTGGAGCATGGGGAGTAACTATATTCCATGCTTTTATTCCATATTATCCATCCACTCAGAGATCTCCTCCATCTACTCTTCCCCTACAGCTTACTCATGCACCCGTGTCCAGCCAACCTAGACTCAAACTGTGACTCCACCTCAGCTATGTGGTAAGTAAGAAGAGAATTAGGAAAGGAAAATCACCCAGAAAATTTTAGTTCAACAGTTAAGAGCTCAAGCTCCAGAGACTAAGCATCTGGTTTTAACCTTCAGCTTTGCCACCTCTGTTGTGTGACCTCAGGTAAGCCCTTAATCTGTCTTCTCCCCAGTTTTCTCCTCTGAAAAACAGGGATAATAAAAACAGCACTGTCCTCCTAGGGGTGTGGTATGAAATGAAAAAAAAAAAAAAAAAAATGAAAAGCCCAGCATAGTACTTGGCGCATCATAGGTTCTTTCCCTCTTCACACAACCTCTGCTATCAAATATCACACCTCCTTCTCTCACTCCCAAGCCTCAGATCAAGCCATCTGGAGGCGAGCAAATTCTCCTGTGCAACATTGCAAAGGAAGACTTGAACGTGTTAGTCAAGCACCATACAGTTGCAAATAACAGAATCCTAAATTAATACAATTTAAACAAAAGGAGTATCTAGGGCCTCGTCTATCTGTGAAGGCCAGGATCAAGGGACTCACGGTGCCAGCAGGACACTATCCCCCTATTTCTGTGTGGTTCTGTCTGTCTCTGTATTTATGCATGCCTTTGTCAACCACATTTTCCTGCGTGCTCTCTCCTTTTTCCACAACAAGTATCCATCACCAACTCTCAGTTCAGTTCAGTTGCTCAGTCGTGTAAAACTCTTTGCGACTCCATGCCAGGCCTCCCTGCCCATCACCAAGTCCCGGAGCTTGTTCAAACTCATGTCCCCCGAGTCGGTGATGCCATCCAACCATCTCATCCTCTGTCATCCCCTTCTCCTCCTGCCTTCAACTTTTCCCATTATCAGGGTCTTTTCCAAGGAGTCAGTTCTTTCACATCAGGTGACCAAAGTATTGGACTTTCAGGTTCAGCATCAGTCCTTCCAATGAATATTCAGGACTGATTTCCTTTAAGATGGACTGGTTGGATCTGCTTGCAGTCCAAGGGACTCTCAAGAGTCTTCTCCAACACCACAGTTCAAAAGCATCAATTATTTGCCACTCAGCTTTCTTTATAGTCCTAGTAAATTCATCCCCAGGAGGATGAACAGAAATTAGAGCAGGAGTGGGCTTCCAAAGGAAACTGAAATTACTAACCTGCTACACCAGGTGACTATTCCTAAGAAACAGTTAACATTCTCTGACCCATTCTTCAAGTCATTTTTACAATAGGAAGACTTCAAGGAAGAGTTCACACTGATTAAGTGGAATCACAGATACAGGACAGTAAAACTGGGGAAAGACTGCAATCCCCTCATCTTTCAGATGAGAAAACTGAACCTCTGAGAGGAGAAGGAACTCATCTGAGGCCACACAGCTGATTAATGACAGGGACAATTTAAAAAAAAAGCAAAATCTCTGGGTACATGGCCCACTGTGCCACTGTTTTCTCAGATTTTGTTTTCCCCAATTCAAGTACATGTGGTTTCTTTAGAAGTGGAGTCTCTCTTGAGATGAACAGAACTATAGGCGATGCCCAGCAGTGACTACAGTTAAATAATGCATGTATACTTTCTACCAGGGATGAACACCCCATGCTGCTGCTGCTGCTGCTGCTGCTGCTGCTAAATCGCTTCAGTCGTGTCCGACTCTGTGCGACCCCATGGACAGCAGTCCACCAGGTTCCCCCATCCCTGGGATTCTCCAGACAAGAACATTGAAGTCAGTTGCCATTTTCTTCTCCAATGATGAAAGTGAAACGTGAAAGTGAAGTTGTTCAGTCATGTCCAACTCTTAGCGACCCCATGGACCACAGCCTACCAGGGTCCTCCGTCTCCCCAGTGTAAAGTACTCATAAATTTCACCAAGGACTGTGACAAGGGAAAGATGAGACTTCAGTGAAGTTCTTTGGTTGCTATCAAATTCTAATTGAGCAGCAAGATGTGAGCAATATGAGAGGAGCAAAAGGGGATCCTTCAGACTTTTCATTCTTTGCCCACTCTGGCCAGTGGCATCATGAAAGCCTCCTGAAATAGGAAAGGACTTCAGTTTCTTATCCGGCTATGCTTATAATGGGATGGACTCCAGGCAATCTTGGAGTTAAAGCTTACTCACACTTAAATTATATGAATTTCAACAGTTTTCACAGAGAGAAAAAAATCTAGCAGTGTGGATGATTTTTCAGTTTTTTTGCTGAAAAAAAAAATCTGCTTTGAATTGGCTATGTAAGGAAAGGTATAAATCTGTAAGTAACACCTTTATCCAGAGATCAACCCAAGACAACCCAATCAGATTTACTGCTGGCAAGAAAACTGTCTGGGTCAGACTTATGAAGAAATAAGATGGTTAGTCTCCAATGGAATTTGGAGGTGATTTTGGCCATGCAAGGTACTCACCTTAAGTGCTGACTCTGGTAACTCCACTTAAGATGCAACAGCACTATATAAAATGAACGGCACAAGGAAAAGGTCACAAACAGCATAATTAGCTGTTAATAAAAATAGCTAACACTTTATAGCACTGTTCTAAGCATTTTTACCTCTATTAACTCATTTAACCCTTAAAAATAACCCTAAGAATTCAGAAGGCAGAAGTCTTTATAGATGACAGAAATATAACCTGCCCAAGGTCACACAGCTAATAAGTGGCAGAAACCAGGGTATTAAAATATAAATATGTTTCATTCCCCCTACTGCAAGGTAGGCTTCTCTTTGCAAGCTCAGAAAGGTAAGTATGTCTATGTATAACATTGTCTTGAGTGTGTCTTTGTGGGTCAGAGACAAAAACAGGCTTTCCAGTAGAGAAGATAATGTCCTTCCTAGCCTTTTTTTTTTCCCCAAAACTTTGTTTCTCTGAGGGATGTTATGATGGCTTATACTGTACCAAGAGAATAAAAGTTGTTTGGACCTTTACAAGTAACTTGAATTGAGGACAAGCGAATATTTATCTGACCAGATGACAAGGACAAAATCCTTCAGGGTTTTCACAAAAGCTGGCCCATGCCTAGTAGTCATCAGTGGCTGGGGTGGTAATCGAACAGTTAGAGCTTTAGCCTTGAGAACCACAGTGCCACTCAAACTTGGCACAGAAGCCTAGGAATTGTGCCTCCAAGTGACATCAGGGCTGGGGCAATAAGCCTGGAAGTGGTAACCTGTGTAGATGAGAGACAAATGGACCTTTCCCTGAAAACTCTGCCCTACAAGGACATCCTGAGCCTTTGTACGACCCTATAGGGTATAAGGTCAGAAGTGGAAGAAGTTCAGGTAAGGACAGAGATTGAATTTTCTGCTATTACAGATGAAACATGATTTGGATAGTTAAAAAGAATGTGACATTTCTTGCCCCATGGTGTTGAGGAATAAAATGCATCCCTGCTACACAGATAAGGAGCCAATTCTTGAGAGAGGGGACTAGAGTTAACCTTGGTAAGAAAGCAGTGGAAAGAAGGTCCTGGGGAGGTAAAGGAAGTGATGAAACAAATTAGACCTCCACATAGATAACATTTCTGAACAAGACAAGATAAGGGAACAAAGGCATATTCTTGGCTGACTAGAGATACAGGAACAAAGAAGAGCCCACTGTGAGTGGCCTCCAGAGAGACTGATGGGCAGGGAGGGGAACTGCAGGATGGAAGGAGGGAGGGGAAACTGGGAGGAAAAGTGCTTATGTGTGTATAATCGTTGCTGCTTTAAATCTCTCTGCTTTCATGTATCTATGGCTGATTCATGTTGAGGTTTGACAGAAAACAACAAAATTCTGTAAAGCAATTATCCTTCCATGACAAAATAAATTAATTTTAAAAAATCTGCCTGCTTTGGAAGGCTTTCCCCACCCCCATCAGTCCACTGGTGAACTGACGGCAATAGAAAAGACAGGACCGCAGGTAAATGGGGAGTTTGGTTTCATGACCCTGTTCAACACCAAAGTGACCTCATCTCTCCAGGAATTACTGAAGATGGCAAGACTGTCTATGACACATAACTGATGTCATAATATGTATGACGCATGTCGGGTGGGCGGCCAAAAGATGAACTGGTAGAGAAGGTAAGCGAGGCAGAACTTGCAGCCCAGGGAGCCAATGGGCTCAGGTGGTCTAGCATCCCAAGCACAGAATCAGGGCCCATTCTACCATGATTTCATCAGGATCCAACAGGAGGTAACAGTTTTGATAAAGGAGAAGTGTAGAGATTCCAAGCTGAGTCCCAGTCCTAAAGTTAACAAGTAGGAGAAATAGACTACCTGTCCATGAAATCAAGAGAAAGAGACAAGAAGGGCGCTGGCCCCCAGAGGCCTCCCAGTGCCCAGAGCCGATGCAGGCTCTACTGGAGACAGTCTGGGACGAAATCACCTCATTCTAAGTGGCGCCAAGGTGTGTTTTATCAGGAAAGGTTAGCGGTAACGGTGCATACTTCTAATGAGCCTGATTGAGCTCAAGCTTATTCTCAGAGCCCAGTGCCAGAGAGAAGGATGCCCAAAGAACTCAAGAAGGCTGCACAGCGTCCACCTAGAGAACCAATCAACGTATCTTTGAGGAAGCTTCTCTAAGTGTAGGGAGAGAAACACCCAAAAGGATTACAACAGTACTCAGTATTAACGGCTTCTCCCAACAGCCTGAATGAAAAATCTTGTAGTTCATGGGGCATTGGCTACATTACTAACAAGGGTCTTGCTTGAGTAGTATGAAAAAATTAATCCTAGACTAAAGGCTGCTAAGGTTCCACCTAGCAAAGTTTAAAAACAAGACCCAAATAGATTAAAATTTTTCCTAGAAATTTACTGTGTTCTAGAAAAACTCTCAAGAACATTTATAAGAATACAAAATATTGACAACCTAGAATTCTTTACTCAGCAACAGTATCTTTCAAAAACAAAGGCCAAACAAATACTTTTTCAGATGTACAAAATCTAAAATAATTTATAAACAACAGATCTGTAATACTGGAAATATTAAAGATCCTTTAACCAAGTTCAGTTCAGTCACTCAGTCGTGTCCAACTCTTTGTGGCCCTGTGGACTGCAGCACGCCAGGCCTCCCTGTCCATCACCAAATCCCAGAGTTTAATCAAACTCATGTCCACTGAGTCAGTGATGCCATCCAACCATCTCAGCCTCTGTCATCCCCTTCTCCTCTGCCTTCAATTTTTCTCAGCATCANACGAAGAGCTATAACTAACAAATCAACAACAAAAAAAATGAAATCATAAAACTGTTCCGTCTAAGATTTCTCTGGTGGTCCAGTGGTTAAGACTGCACCTGCCAATGCAGGGGACACAGGCTGGATCTCTGGCCTGGGAAGACTGATCCCACATGCTGCAGGACACATAAGCCTGTGTGCTCCAGAGCCCATGAACCACAGTTGCGGAGGCCCTGTGCTACAGCTCCTGGGGCCCATGCACTCGAGAGCCCATGCTCCATGACAAGAGAAGTCACCACAATGAGAAGCCCAGGCACTGCAATTAGAGTAACCCCCTGCTTACCCCAACTAGAGAAAGCCTGCAGGTAGCAGTAAAGACAGGGCACAGCCCAAAAATAAATGGAATTTTAAAAAATATCCAATCCAAGAGAAGGTAGAAAAGAGGAAGAGAAACTTTGAATGAGACAGTATTGCAGGATGTTGCCCACATATATGTGTAAGTCAAACATATCAATAATCAAATGAAATGTAATAGCCTAAATTTCCTAACTAAAAATCAGAAATTATCAACTTGGATAAAAAAGTAATACCCAATTATATCTGCCTATAAGAAAATAATTTTAAACATAAAGATAAGCTTAAAGGTAAGAAGATGAAGCTATATATATCACACTAATATTAATCAAAATATTAATCAAAATAAAGGTGAGGAAGCTATATTAATAACAGAAAATGTTAGATTTCAGAGGAAAACCTACTAAAATTAAATATTGACACTTAATATAGAAGTCAGTTCAAGAGGATATAATAATTCTAAGTATTTACACACCTAAACACAAAGCTTCAAAATACATAAATCCAAAAGTGATAGAACTGCAACAAGAAATAGAAAAATTGGTACTTTTGTCAGATTTCAACAATATTCTCTCAGTATATGGTAAGCCATGCAATCACAAAATTAGTAAGAAAATAGAAGACCTGAATAATACTATCAAAAAATTTAACCTAATTGACAACACTCAACAACAGAATATACATTCTTTTCAAACTCACATAGAATATATACTAAAACAGATCATATTATAGGTTATAAAACAAGACTCAACATAGGTATAAGGATTCAAGTCATACAAGCTATGTTCTCTGACCAAATGGGATTAAATTACAAACCAATATTAAGAGATAATCTTCCAAATATTTGGAAAGTAAATAACACACTTCTAAACAACATGAGTCAAAGAAATACAAAGAGTCTGCTGAATTCAATGAAAATAAAGACACAATGTATTCAAAATTTGTTGGATGCAAATAAATTTGTAAGGAAAATTTATGGCTTGTTTATATTAAAAATAAGAAAGGTCTCAAATCAATAACTTCAGCTTCCACTATAAGAAAAAGAGGAGAAAATAAAACCTAAGCACAAGAAAGGAAATAAACATCAGCATGGAAATCAGTGAATTAGAAGAAAAAAAAAAACACACTGAAAAACAATAAAACGAAAACTTGGTTCCTTTATAAACTCAATAACTAACATTGCAAACCTTTATCTGCTAATCAGGAACAAAAGAGAGAAGACACGTATTTCCAATATTAGAAATAAGACAGGTGATGTGACTGATTCTACATACACTCAAAGTATAATAAGCAATATTGTGAACAATTTTATGCCGATATATTTGACAACATAGATAAGACAGATAAATGACTCAAGGACACAAAATTTCAAAGTTTACACAGGGAGGCCTGGCGTGCTGCTGTCCATGGGATCGCAAAGAGTAAGACAGGACTGAGCAATGGAACTGAACTGAACTTATGAAACTTAGACTACTTGAATAGCACCGTAGCAAATGAAATTGTTGTTAAAAAAAAAAGAAAGAAACTCCCACACAAAGCATACTCCAGGTTCTGGTAGCTTCACGGGAAATTCCTACCAAATATTTAAGGAACTAATAATACCAATTCTAGAAAAACTCTTCCAGAAAGTTGAAGAGAAGTGAATACTCCTCAACTAATTCTATGAGGCCCATTACTCTGGTTTAAAAAAAAAAAAAAAGAAAGACAGATATACAAAAACAGGAAACCACAGCTCAGTGTCTCTCATGAATATAGATGAAAAAAATCTTATGAAAATGTGATCAAATTGAATCCAACAATGTATAAAAAGGATAATACATCATGATCAGGTGAGGATTGTCCCAGGAAAGGAAGTCTGGTTTAACATTTGAAAATCAGTCAAAGTAATTTAAGATAATTAGAATATTTTAAAGTAAAAAAATATAATCATTACAACTGGTGTAGAAAAAGCATTCAAAAAATTCAACATCCATTTCTGACTTTTTTTAAAAGAGAGAAAAGAAAATCTCTAGGCAAACTAAGAATAGAACTCCTCAACCAGATAAAGAACATCTACAAAAATAATATAGCTATTATCATTCTTAACGGTGAAAGACTAAATATTTTATCCCTAAGTTTAGAAATAAGCAAAAAGGTTCATTTTTGTCATTTCTATTAACAACTGTCCTAAAGTTCCAACCAGTGAACCAGGGCAGAAAAAATAAAGACATTCAGGATTAAGCAAAGCTACTTTAATCAGCAAGGAACATGATCATCTATGTAAACATAATTAAATAATTTAAAAATGTTGTTCAAAATCCCATGTAACCCACCCCACCCCACCCCCGAAAACATCACTGGAACTACTGTAAGAGTTTAACAACAATGCAACATTCAAGATCAATATACTTAAAAACTGTATTCATATATACCATCAAGAAGGCAAGAAGTACTCAGAACTTAAAATTTTAAAACAATACTATTTTCAATAGCATCGAAAATTATCAAATACACAGGGAAAATCTGACAAGAGATATGCAGGACATGGACACTGAAAACTACAAAACAATGCTGAGAAATATCCATGGTCTAAGGAAATGGAGAAATATATCACACTTGTGAATCAAAAGACTCAATATTGTAAAGAGGCAAAATCTTCTCAAAGTGATTTGTAGATTCAACCTATTCCTAATGAAAATCCCAGAAGACATTTTTCTGGCTTTAAAATTCATTCAGAAATTCAAAAGACCTACAATAATCAAGAGAGTTGTACATGAGAAGAAAAAATGTTGGAGGACTTAACGCTGCTGCTGCTGCTGCTGCTAAGTTGCTTCAGTCGTGTCCAACTCTGCAACCCCTTAGACGGCAGCGCACCAGGCTCCCCTGTCCCTGGGATTCTCCATGTAAGAACACTGGAGTGGGTTGCCATTTCCTTCTCCAATGCATGAAAGTGAAAAGTGAAAGTGACATCGCTCAGTCGTGTCCGACTCTTCGCGACCCCATGGACTGCAGCCCACCAGGCTCCTCTGTCCATAGGATTTTCCAGGCAAGAGTACTGGAGTAGGGTGCCATTGCCTGCTCCTAACTGAGTGTAAGACAACCTGTAGACAATAATCAAGATAGTTTGCAATCGGTGAACAAGTAGACAAAGAGATCGGTGAAAGAGAACAGAGAACCCAGAAATAGACCTGCACATGTATGGACAATTAATCTTTTACAAGTATTCAAATATGATTCAATTGAAAAAGAACAGACTTCTCAACAAATAATCAAACAAATACACATATGTATACATACACACATCCTAACTCATCATCCAGAGCCAGCATCACTCTATTACCAAAACCAGTGAAAGCAATCACAAGAAAAGAGAAACCAATATCTCTCACGAACATAAATACAAAAGTCCTCAAAGGAACAGTAGTAAACCAAATCTAACAATGTAGAAAAAGGATATCATCACGAGCAAGTGAGGTTTATCCCAGGTATGCAAGGCTAGTTCATCATTTGAAAATCAATTAACGTAATTCATCACATCAACAGATTAAAAAATAAAATCACATAATCATATCAATATGTGAAGAAAAAGCATTTGAAAAAAACCCAACATCTATTCATGATAAAAACTTGCAGCAAACTAGGAATAGAGGGAAACTTCCTCAACATGATAAAGAATAATGACAAAAATTCTACAGCTAACAACATATTTAATGATGAGGAATTTGAAGCTTTCCTACTAAAATAAGATACAAGGCAAGATAACGTCTCTCATCAGTAGTTTTCAACATTGCTCCGGAAGTTTTATTTACTCTAATAAGGAGACAATTTGGCAGTTTTCTTACAAAACTAAACATTCTATATGATCTAGCAGTTGCACTCCTTACTACTTACCCAAAGGAGTCAAAAACTTATGTCTACACGAAAACCTGTACATGGATGTTTATAAGCAAGATGCTTATTCATAATTCACTAATCCCCAAAGCTTGGAGGCAAGTAAGATGTCCCTAGTAGGTGAATAGATAAATAAACTGTGGTATATCCAGCAATGAAATATTATTCAGCACTAAAAAGAAATGAGCTATTAAGCCATGAAAAGATATGGAGAAACTTTAAATACATATTTAAGTAAAAGACACCAACCTGATAAAACTGCATACAGTATGATTCCAATTACATGACACTTTAGAAAAATCAGAACCTGATTAAGTTAACAAGTTGGAGACAGTTAAGAAGATCAGTGGTTGCCAGAGGTTAGAGAGGGAGGGATGAATAAGCAGAGCACAGAGGATTTTTAGGGCAGTAAAACCGCTCTGTGTGATACCCTCATGATGGATACATCTCATTATACATTTGCCCAAACCCACAGAATGTACAGCACCAAGAGTGAGCTTGATGTAAACCATGACTGTGTGATTAGGACATGTTAATACAGGTTCATCAATTATAACAAAGGTACCACTGTTAATGGGGGAGCCCATATATGCGTGAGGGCAGGGAGTATATGGGAAATCTTTGGCCCTTCCCCTCAGTTTTGCTGGGAACCTAAAACTCTTTAAAAAACAAAGTCTTAATTTTAAAAAGAAAGAAAAAAACAGTATTAATATAATCCTTTCTACCATGGTCATAAAGGCACAGAAATTAAACTAAAGATAGGCCCAAACAGAAGATCTAGGAGTGGGCAGTTGGAGATGCAATACAGGACAGATTAAAAGCTTGAGTCTGGGGGTAGACAGAAATAGGTTAAAATTCTATCTCTGCCACTAACTAGACCTAAGCAAGTGCCTAGCCTTCCTTGAGTTTCCAGATTCCTCCTCGATGAACAATGGTAGTACACCAGCCTCCTAGAAGGGCTGGGGGGACAAATGAGATGATGTAGGGAAAGATGGAAAATCAAACTGTATACACACCTACATGGCAGCTTTTGAAAAGAAATAGAAAAAGCACAGCAAAGGTCTGAACCAGGAGAGGATGCTGAACAGCAATACCTGGTCACTGGAGGCTATAGTGAAGTCCTAAAGCACTACGCTGGAGAAGGCAATGGCACCCCACTCCAGTGCTCTTGCCTGGAAAATCCCATGGACGGAGGAGCCTGGAAGGCTGCAGTCCATGGGGTCGTTGAGGGTCGGACACGACTGAGGGACTTCACTTTCACTTTTCACTTTCTTGTATTGGAGAAGGCAATGGCACCCCACTCCAGTACTCTTGCCTGGAAAATCCCATGGACGGAGGAGCCTGGAAGGCTGCAGTCCATGGGGTCGTTGAGGGTCGGACACGACTGAGGGACTTCACTTTCACTTTTCACTTTCTTGTATTGGAGAAGGCAATGGCACCCCACTCCAGTACTCTTGCCTGGAAAATCCCATGGACGGAGGAGCCTGGAAGGCTGCAGTCCATGGGGTCGTTGAGGGTCGGACACGACTGAGGGACTTCACTTTCACTTTTCACTTTCTTGTATTGGAGAAGGCAATGGCACCCCACTCCAGTACTCTTGCCTGGAAAATCCCATGGACGGAGGAGCCTGGAAGGCTGCAGTCCATGGGGTTGTTGAGGGTCGGACACAACTGAGGGACTTCACTTTCACTTTTCACTTTCATGCATCGGAGAGGAAATGGCAACCCACTCCAGTGTTCTTGCCTGGAGAATCCCAGGGACGGGGGAGCCTGGTGGGCTGCCGTCTATGGGGTCACACAGAGTCGGACACGACTGGAGTGACTTAGCAGCAGCAGCAAAGCACTATGAACTTCAGTGAAACCCTTGAAGGGTCTCTGCAAAACCAGGCTTTCTGCAAAACCTTGAGAGGGTTGACTGGCTTGGCTCTGTTTTCAGGATGAAATTGTAATACAAAAAAAGTGTGAAGACTCTTTTTTTTCTTTTCTTTTTCTTTTTTTAAAAATAATCTAGCTAAATGTGTTATTCTTCCTAAGTGAGTTGCTAATGGAACCATTCCACTGGCCACAGCATGTACTTAGCAGAACTGTCACAAGTGTTTAGAAACAAGAATATCCCTCTTCTGATGAAGATGTCCTGTCTTTGAAAAGTGGAGCATCTTGGGGACTAACGGTGATGCTAGGGGACAGAAAGTAATCTGGTCACAGCAAGGGAGAGACAGACAGAAAACTAGACATATTTGCTTACATAAAGCAGCAGATGCAAGTCTAATTTGACCTCTGAAGGTCATGCTCCTCGCAACATCCTCTTTTTAGGGGTTGCCTTGCCTGTGGAGTACAGGCTGTCAGGGTATAATTTTTCAAAGTTAAAAACATAAATCTCATATAAACAGTGAGTACATGTCAAAGTTTTATTTTAGCTTATCAATGAAAGAACCAACAGGGTGACAAAACTGGGAACAGAAATCAATACATATAGATTCTATAAGCTGGAGGAAGATTGCTGAATCAGGCAGTAAAAGCATTGCCACGGGTCATTTTTCTACTGCACATGAATCATTTGCATCTCTATCAGACAAAAGCAATTTGTAACTTGACAACTATTAGGAAATAGTCAAAGTTGCACACCCCTACAGCAGAAGTCAGCAAATTAAGGCCCATGGGCCAAATCGAGTCTGCCCCGTGTTTTTGTAAATAAAGTTTTATTGGAATAGAGTCACATGCATTCATTTATCTATTGTCCATGGCTTCTTTTAAGCTACAAAAGCAGGGTTAAAAACCGTGACAGAGACCATACAATCTGCAGAATCTAAATTATTTATTATTTGGCTCTTTAAGGAAAAAGTTTGTCAACCGCTGCCCTAAAAAAAATCCCAAATAACCCTTAGGTGGGCTTGTTAATCAGTACTGTAGCATAACACTGAAACCATATGCAGGGAGCAAATAATTACAATGTGATACTTTAAGTATCTTACAATTTTATTTGTCTTACTATACCTCAATAAAACTGAAAAAGTAAAACTCTGCACCAGGGAAAAAACGAAAGGAAAGGTCAGAATCCTTTGGCTTTGCTGCCAAATATCACCTAGAAAGACTGATAAATCTATCAGATAGAGTTGTTTTGTGTTGCTGTTACTGTTGTTTTTCTTTAACAAGGCTAATTACCAATAATTATAGCTAAGGAATTGGAGAAGGGAATGGCACCCGACTCCAGTACTCTTGCCTTGAAAATCCCATGGACAGAGGAGCCTGGTGGGCTGCAATCCATGGGGTCGCTAAGAGTCGGACACGACTGAGCAACTTCACTTTCACCTTTCCCTTTCATGCACTGGAGAAGGAAATGGCAACCCACTCCAGTGTCCTTGCCTGGAGAATCACAGTGACGGGGGAGCCTGGTGGGCTGCCATCTCTGGGGTCACACAGAGTCGGACACGACTGGAGTGACTTAGCAGCAGCAGCAGCATAGCTAAGGAAATGCATGACTTTCTTTCGGAAAAGTTTTGTGTAGGCTGCCTCCATTCCTAAGGCAGAATTAACAGAGGGGTTACAAAGGTGCGGAGTCAAAGGATAAAATGTCCTGAGACTCTCCTTTGCCCACAGCCTCATCTTTTTGGTTCACTTTTCCTTCGGTCAGGCCATGCCCACGGAGCACTGATACCTGGGTTTGCCCCCATCTCTGACTGGGAGGGCAGCTACTTCCTGAAAGTCCTGGGGGACACTTGGAGGCTCTCTTTGAGAATGCAGGACAAGAGAACCACAAGGATGTCCACCACAGAATTCATTACTGGCAACAAAGCAGAAATTATCTGAATTTTCAATGACAGAGCTTAGTTAAATAAAAAAAGGCTTAAATCAAGTCACACAACGAATACTCTGCGGTCATGAGAAATTGTGATAATGCTGTGTATTTGTTAATAAAGGAAGATAGCCATTTTATACTGTTGAAAGAACAAAGCTGGTCTCAAACAGCAGGCATAGTATGATTTATTGTTCTAAAAGATGAATGTATAAAAAAATATGGAAGCACAAGCATGAACTTAATAATAGCTTCAGTGACTGGATAGTGAATTTTGATTTTCTTTTTTGCTATCACCTGGTTTTCTTTATCCTAATTGTGCTATTGTAGGTATGAGTGAGTCAAGTAAGTAAATGAAGTTGCTCAGTCGTGTCTGACTCTTTGTGACCCCATGGACTATAGCCTGCCAGGCACCTCTGTCCATGGGATTCTCCAGGTAAGAATACTGGAGTGGGTTACCATTTCCTTCTCCAATTGTAGGTATGAACAACTTGTATAATAAACAAAATTAAAGAATATTTTTAAAGGCTTTCCTTGGAGGAGCTGTGTTATATTAGCTGTTTAGAGACAGTAATGTGATTTTTGTCTCACAATATACATATCTATGGCAATATAAACTTTTTTATAACAAGCAGAATAAATGTATACATGCTCAGTTGCTTCAGTTATGTCTAACATTTTGAGACTCTATGGGCTGTAACCTGCCAGACTCCTCTTTCCATGGGATTCTCCAGGCAAGAATACTGGAACAGGTTGCCATGACCTTCTCCAGGGGATCTTCCCAATCCAGGGATCAAATCAGTGACTCCTGCACTAGCAGGCAGGTTCTTTACACTAGTATCACCTGGGAAGCCCCACAGTATAAACACTTCCCTGGTGGCGCAGATGGTAAAGTATCTGCCTACAATGTGGGCGACCTGGGTTCAATCCCTGGGTCGGGAAGATCTCCTGGAGAACGAAATGGCAACCCACTCCAGTGTTTTTGCCTGGAAAATCCCATGGACAGCAGAACCTGGTAGGCTACAGTCCATGGGGTCACAAAGAGTCGGACACAACTGAACGACTTCACTCACTCACTCAAATAATCCAATGCACCCATGTCATTATAAACCATTTTACATAAAGAGTAACTTTCCCAAAGATGACGGGCTATTATAGAGGAGCCAAAGAGAGAATGAAAGAAATATTAGTGGAGTTTATGTGCATGCTATGGCAAATACTGTTGAGTCTAATCAGCTCTCTTTCAGAACATTGTTGATCCAGTTAAGATTCTAATCATTTGATACAAATATAAACCAGTACTTCACATGATAGCCTGCAGACTAACCCATATGACCTATCTAAAATCTATGTCATATAAAATGGCGACGTTTTAGCAACAACAAATATTAAAATGCAATAATATTCTTCTTCCTTTTCTCCCTTCCCCTCCTTGTTTTTCAAGTGACGTGCTAGACCTCCACCCAGCCTCTTATGTACTGCAATATGCCAGGCGCAGTAAGGGTACAAAGAGCGTGGACATCAATCCAACACCCCCATTCCAATCTGCTTAGATTTGCTGCCACATACAGTCTGCTCCTGAGGTCAAATTATTCTACTGAAATCTGAACAACTATCTTACTAAGACTTTTCTGTTTTTACAAAACAGCAAATATAAGATGACATGACTACCACAAGACACATGTTTAATCTATCTCTTCGATTACATAAATTTTAAATAAGGTAAATTTTAAATACAGTGAACCAATGCCTAGGTTTTAGTGAATGGTACTTCAAAATGGGGGGAGGGGATGTTTTCTCTCCTCCTTTATCTAGAATAACAGAGGATAAGGACAGAAGTGAGTGTCCATTTTTGTTCTTATTTCTTCCCAGGGCAGAGGACATGCGATCAAAGAAGGGACTGCAGAAAGACGAAGATGCCTTGCAAATTTTATTAAAATATGAAATAGTGACATAGTTCTCATTTTCCGTATGAGAGCAGCACTGAACGGACAGACAGAACAAAGTAGGCTTGAGCTGGACAAAAGTTCATAGGGATGAATTTTAGTAGATTCTGATATCTTAGGTAAATTTGTAGGGAGATGTATCTAAACCAAGGGGCTGTAGGATTTAGACAAAGGAGAAAGAGCGAAATGCGTACACAATTAAAGGAGGTTTAGATGATTTATGTTTTTAAATGCTGGTTGATTTATTCATGTTGCTATGTTAATGCATTTGAAACGAGCAATGACAAGGCAATTGGGAATATGCCTCAAGAATGATTCCACAGTGGAAATTTGAGGCCAGAGAGGCCTTTTTTTTTTTCCCCCCCAAAGTGACATCAGTTTTTCAATGAATTAATTGCAAGTTTCAAGAATTATGAGATTTCCTAAGTTATTTGTATTAGGAAATGAACAGGAAAATGTAATTATTTTTCACCTCAAATAATATTTGAGGTCTGAAAAGAAGCTATGAGCTATGTCATATTTCTTGTATCTTTCTGACAGTTTGTAATTACTTTTAATGCTGCTGTTCTCTAAATTATTAATGCTAATCTGTCATGACAGGGGCTGAAGAGAACCAGTGATTATATGCCTTTTTACTAGCAAGCCTGGCTTTAAATAAATGTCTTAATCACAAGAAAATAGGAGAGTAGTTACTTTAAAAGAAATAGACTTGTCCTTTCATTGGGGTCCTCCCATCCTTAAAATAAAATAAATGCACACTGACAACAGTTCAGGCAGCATGACAATCTGTGCAATAATTTCTGAAAGTGACATCGTGAGATGACACGCCGTGATTCACAGACTCGCAGAGTTGTAAGGTGTCTTAAAGCTCATCAGCGGCCACTTGCCTTTCAATGCCTGAGCCATCTCTACTAATCATGGCCGTTGCCTACCTACTCTCTGCTTGAATATCTTCAGAATCACAGAATTCATTCCCTCCAAAGGCATTCATTTCTTTCTTATTTGTGTCAAGATCTTGCTTCCTATAAAGTCTACCTCCTGGTCTTTGCTCTGTGTTTCAGTAGCACACAGAGTAGGCAGCTCTTCTCACCCCATACATTCTTGGCAAACCTTGAAATATTTGGATATATCCTCACTATTCTCTCTTCCACCATCTTGGACCTAGTTGGTTGTAACCAGTTTAATTTGTGTCCTTGGGCTATGTCATCTTTTTAAAGGCTGTGCCCTGCCCCCTTCCCTCTTGTTTCAGTAAGACTCTGTTAATCATCTCTAGTTTTCCAATTGTTCATTTCCAGTGACTAACAAATTTTTCCAGTCCTTGGCCAGTCACTCCCAAACTCCTCTGTCAGGAGATGACCTCACTCCAATTCACCAAAGAATGGAAGCTCATTCCCTAATTACCTCTTCTTCCATGGTTACACTATTCTTACTTACTTTACTTTTGTTTCAAAGAAAGAGGCCTCTTATTTATCACCAAGGCTAATGCCACCATCGGAGCTATTCTCTCTTCCACTCCTCCATTCATTATGTTTCCAGTCTATTTAATCACTTTACAGACACTTCTTCCGTTTATCAATGTGCTTGAGCTGTGGCTTCCTAAAAACTAAACTTTCTCTGCATCTTGCCTTTCTCTCAAAAAAAACACAACAAAACAAAACAAAAAAACTGCCATCGTTTTCATTACTACCAACATCTGCAATCATTTCCTATAGACATATGTCTCCTCTATAAAATTATCAGTATGCCATTATTAATAAAAACACACACAGAGATTTTAAAAAGAGAGAGAGAGAGAAGTACCATCCAAAGATTTCAGATTCTGCGTGGTGAGAATGATGGTTGGCGAGAGCAGATTACTAATAACGAGGTGTCAATCAACCAAACTCAGAGATAAAGTGAAGGATGAGAGCAAGCCCTATTACCTAATAAACACACGTTAACTCTCTGGAATGCTTTTTATTGTTCAACATCAACTCATATTTATGCAGACGTTAGAATGAGGCTTATCTGTCTATGAATATATTTTTTTCACAAAAACACACAGACAGAATTTTGCTGGTCTAAATTCCGTCACAAAATTTGAAAGTGTGTCTTCTCACCATTTTAAAATTCGTTGTCAACATTAAATGAATACCGTATCCATATCCAACTTTAATTTTTAACTGGGATTAATAATATCAGATATCAAGCCTCTAGAATACATCCTTACGTTTGTTAATCATCAGCTTCTCTTAACATGTCTACATTTTACATTTGTCCACTTCTCACCATTTCTTCACAGTCAATAAAATAAGATTGCGATGGCAGGGAGGCGGTTCCTTGGAGCAAGGGGTTATATTAAGGAATCAGAATCATGTAGACAATTTGACAATGATTACAACTTAAGAATTCTAGGAGGCACTCAGCNCTTAACATGTCTACATTTTACATTTGTCCACTTCTCACCATTTCTTCACAGTCAATAAAATAAGATTGCGATGGCAGGGAGGCGGTTCCTTGGAGCAAGGGGTTATATTAAGGAATCAGAATCATGTAGACAATTTGACAATGATTACAACTTAAGGATTCTAGGAGGCACTCAGCAAATAAACTTGTGTACATTCTTTCATTGAGTCCTAGAAGATAGAACAGTGTTTTCCATTCTACAGATGAGAAAATTGAAGTTCACATAGGATAAATAATATGCCTCTGTTCACACACTCGATAAGGAGCAAAGCTATGACTCAAATGCTAACTCTAAAAACTAATACTGTTGGGACTTCCCTGGGTGGTCCAGTGGTTAAGAATCCACCTGCCAAAGCAGGGGATGTAGGTCTGACCCCTGGTCCAGGAAGACTCCATGTGCCATGAAGCAACTAAGCCCACAGGCCATAATTACTGAGCCCACATGCTCTAGGGCCCATGATGGGCAACAAAAGAAGCCACAACAATGAGAAAGCAATTCACTGCAACTAGAGAGTAGCCCCCACTCACCGCAACTAGAGAGGCCCACACGCAGAAACGAAGGCCCAGTGCAGCCAAAAGTCAATTAACTAATTAAAAAATTCAGCACTCAGCTTTCTCTATAGTCCAACTCTCACATTCATACATGACTACTGGAAAAACCATAGCTTTGACTAGACGGACCTTTGTTGCAAAAGTAATGTCTGCTTTTTAATATGCTGTCTAGGTTGGCCATAACTTTTCTTCCATGGAGCAAGCGTCTTTTAATTTCATGGCTGCAGTCACCATCTGCAGTGATTTTGGAGCCCCCCCAAATAAAGTCTGCCACTGTTTCTCCATCTATTTGCCATGAAATGAGGGGATCAGATGCCATGATCTTAGTTTTCTGAATGTTAAGTTTTAAGCCAACTTTTTCACNGGTTGGCCATAACTTTTCTTCCATGGAGCAAGCGTCTTTTAATTTCATGGCTGCAGTCACCATCTGCAGTGATTTTGGAGCCCCCCCAAATAAAGTCTGCCACTGTTTCTCCATCTATTTGCCATGAAATGAGGGGATCAGATGCCATGATCTTAGTTTTCTGAATGTTAAGTTTTAAGCCAACTTTTTCACTCTCTTCTTTTACTTTCGTCAAGAGGTTCTTTAGTTCTTCTTCACTTTCTGCCATAAAGGCGGTGTCCTGCATATCTGAGGTTATTGCTATTTCTCCCGGCAATCTTGATTCCAGCTTGTGCTTCATCCAGCCCAGCATTTTGCATGATGTACTCTGTAATATAGGTTAAATAATCAGAGTGACTAAACAGCCTTGATGTATTCTTTTCTCTATTTGGAACCAGTCTGTTGTTCCATGTCCAGTTCTAACTATTGATTCCTGACCTGACCTGCATACGGATTTCTCAAGAGGCAGGTCAGGTGATCTGGTATTCCCATCTCTTGAAGAATTTTCCACAGTTTGTTGTGATCCACACAGTCAAAGGCTTTGGCATAGTCAATAAAGCAGAAATAGATGTTTTTCTGGAACTCTATTGCTTTTGCGATGATGCAACAGATGTTGGCAATTTGATCTCTGGTTCCTCTGCCTTTTCTAAACCCAGCTTGAACATCTGGAAGTTCATGGTTCACATACTGTTGGAGTCTGGCTTAGAGAATTTTGAGCCTTACTTTACTAGTGTGTGAGATGAGTACAATTGTGTGGTAGTTTGAGCATTCTTTGGCATTGCTTTTCTTTGGGATTGGAATGAAAGCTCACCTTTTCCAGTCCTGTGGCCACTGCTGAGTTTTCCAAATTTGCTGGCATATTGAGTGCAGCACTTTCACAGCATCATCTTTAGGATTTGAAATAGAATAAAGAAAGCTGAGTGCCAAAGAATCAGTGCTTCTGAACTGTGGTGTTGGAGAAGACTCTTGAGAGTCCCTTGGACTACAAGGAGATCCAACCAGTCCATCCTAAAGGAAATCAGTCCTGAATATTCATTGGAAGGACTGATGCTGAAGCTGAAACTCCAATACTTTGGCCATCTGATGTGAAGAACTGACTCATTTGAGAAGACCCTGATGCTAGGAAAGATTGAAGGCAGAGGAGAAGGGGATGACAGAGGCTAAGATGGTTGGATGGCATCACCAACTCAATGGACATGAGTTTGAGGAAACTTCAGGAGTTGGTGATGGACAGGGAGACTGGCGTGCTATAGTCCATGGGGTTGCAAAGAGTCGGACATGACTGAGCAACTGAACTGTACTGAATTAAGAAATTAATACTCTTAACTAGAGCCACATTCCACTTCTTTAGTATTATTTAAACTCTTTCGAATGAGTTTAGAATTAGGACTTGGAAGTGCAAAGAAGTGAGTGATTTATCAAAGCTCTCCGACACTGCTAATTGCAAGAACCTAGATCACACAGCATTTGGAGGAAAAGAAGGTTTCCAATCACCCCAGCTCCTTTTCCAGGATCCACCTTCCCCTGGAAACCACTGGAGTTGTGAGTAGGGAGCCAAGGGCAGGTAGGAAGTAATTAGAGTTTGCAGGATAGGAGAGAAAAGGGCGAGAGCTTGAGTCCCCATTTCATATTTGCCTAGTTCCTTCAGCTGTTTCCCCCACGCTGTGAGTCCACAATTAGGAAGCAGAGAACGAAACAAAAACCTCTGCTGCTTTAGCACTTTTTCCTGAGTAGAGCTTTAACAGCAGCTTCTGTACTCAGGGAACACAGCAATAACAGAGCACAGGATTCTCTTAGCAATGAAGAGGAATCATGTTGGTCGCATCTACACTGAAAAGCACTTCTCCCTACCCAAGGTAAAAGATTAAATTAAAAGCTACAAAGCCCACACCATCCCAAAGGCAGAGAGAACTTTTGCTGAGAACTTTTGCGGAGAACTTTTTCTGTGCAAGCAGAAGACATTTTTGCAGAACACATTTGCATTTGAAAGTACCAACACACCCTAAATGTGCCGCATATGCACAGATCTGTGCAGTAGCAATTAGGAGCAGAAATAACCAGTGCAACTGAATTAGAGCTGATGAGGTGTTTGGTGTTCAAGGCAGCCACTTCCTTTATATGACTAATCCCTACACATTTCTTGGGGTTTCAGATTAGATGTTGCTTTTTCTTCTGTGAAGTTTTTCCAGACCCTCAAAGTCAAGTCTAGATGTGTGCCCGTCTGATGGATTTCACCTTGCTTTTCTCCTTCTCATAGATGGCATCTGTCACCTGAGATCAGTACCAATAGAAAACTAATACATCATTCATCAATCTACTAACTATCTGTTTAGCTATTATCTCTGCTCACTTCTCTATTATCTATCAGTCACTTATTAATTAGTAGTGGCCTAGTGTTCGTCTCTCATTCATGTCCAACTCTTTGCTACCCCATGGAATTCTCCAGGCAAGAATACTGGAGTGGGTTGCCATTTCCTTCTCCAGATCTTCCAGACCCAGGGATTGAACCCAGGTCTCCTGCACTGCAGACAGATTCAATCCCCACATCTATTTTAGTCAGTCAATTTTAATTTGGCTTATTGATTACAGAATCTCTTATCCATTACTTATCGATTATCTATCTAAATAGTATCTATCCATCTATCTTTGTTGCCTGAACTGGTTCAGAATTCTTAACAGCAGGCGTTTCTCCCTGAACCTCGCACCCCCAATGCCACACTCACATACTTTCCTTCTGGGAAGGACGAGCAGCAACCACCAGAAAGCCTGGGAACCAATCCAGTCTGCACTTGCCCTAGTGCCCCCAGCTCTTCCCCAGACCTCTTCCCTCTGCTGGGCCTTCACTCAGACAGACTGTTCAGCTCTGGGTCTTGGGTCCACCCCTGGATACCCAACTCCACTCCATTGGTAAGTACCCACAACCCCAGCCCTAATCAACCTAGACGCAGTTACCTCAACCAGTGAGCAGTACCCCCAAGGGTATGGCTGCCTAAGAAGAACCCCAGAAAAAGCATCAGGACAGAGTTCACTCACCTCTATGAATTGGATCCACTTTGTTCTCAATAAATGTTCTCTTTCTAAAGACCTGGTTTCAAACAACTCTTTCAACTATTAAGAGACACCCAAAGCAGAAAACTGTCACTTACATTCACCTTTCTGGTACTAAGAAGCATTACATCTTTGAAAATGGAGCCAGCACAGGGCCAAAGGGTCTATTGGGATGTGTTAGCTTTCATGGAGATACTTAGACAATATTTCTTTATAAAAGATACTATGCTGTCCTTCTAAGATCACATACCAGAACTGAAACGGCCATATAAATCCAACCTCATAAAATAAGAGTCAGTTTTAACTATTGACACCCTTAGAAATATAGGTCTTACAGCATTTAACTTTCCATAGATATGAGGATTTTATATAAATCTATAACTGTATGTATATATGAGTTTGTATTAAAATATATTTAAATTCTGAGTCCTTGCTTCATGTCAAGCATTCACACTATTTCCTGAATTTTCTCCTATAATTCCTGCAACTCTATAAAACCATTACCTGCGATTACCTGCTATTACCTGCATGTTGGAGATGAAAGGTTAAGAAAGTTGCCCACGGTCACTCGGCTAGAACAAAGCTGAGTCAGGGTATAAACCCAAGGCTTATTCTCTCAACTACTACACTGCGTTTTGCTCTTACTTTGGTGAGAGTCACTGGGGTGTGATGAAGCATCCTTGCTCATTGGATAAATCACTTCCTACTCCTTGTCTTCTGAAATGAAGGAGACGATGGTATGCGTACTCCCTCAGGCTCCATCAGATCTAATGGTCAGCAGTTTCCTGGTGTGGTCCCTCCAGTTGGGCCCTGCTCTAATCATGATGCCAGAAACAGATGGGGGTTCATATGTATCATCACTGCCTTTCTCTTTTCTGCACTAACCTCCTGATGTCATGCATATCATTGGGCTTCCCTTTTACTAAAGATCCTTTACGACCCCAAGTAGTCACCCTTGATAATGTGCTCCAGCGATACAGTAAAAGGAGCAGCAGCTTCCAGGTGATTTCTCTACACTGAGCACATGCCACGCTCTAGAGATCACCCAACCAGCATTCTAGTTCTGGAGCAGGTAGATGCAATAAGATTAACAACAACAGCAAAAATAATCCAGGCTAGATTGATCAGTTATTTATCAGAAAAGAACCAGGTTGTAGCTGACGACACTCACTTCTAGCAATACCCTTCAGAAACCATTCATCCTGACCCTGAACCACCAGAGTAGTTTAGCGTGCCATAAGGAGTATAAACACATTTCATCTAAGTCGCCAGCTCCAGTTGATTATGAGTGGGCTCCTGGAGTGTGGAGCTGAAACACACTGGAAGACAGGTCTGAGCTCAGCAGGAAAGAGCACTGATCAATTAATAATGTCTGTTGGGGCAGAGCATCTGAAAAGAGACACAAGGCTCCTGGCTACACACAGAAGCCGCAAAATCAGTGGGTGGCTCAGGCTGTGCAGTTAAGTCAGCATAGATTCAAACCGCAGCTCTCCCACTTACTAGCTGTATAATACTGGGAAATTTTCTTAAACTTTCTGCTGCTGCTGCTAAGTCATTTCAGTCATATCCGACTCTGTACGACCACACAGACAGCAGCCCACCAGACTCCACCATCCCTGAGTGTCAGCTAAAATGGATTAGTTATAAGAATAAAGATGGAAATGTTTGGGCACTGCTAGTAGGGACCCACTAACTCATTGGCAGTTATCAGTTTTCCCGAATAAAAAGCAGAAAAAAAAAAAAAAAAAAAAAACACTGCTAACTGTAGCTGGGTGCAAATATTTTACTTCTCTCCATCCATTGGATTGGGGCAGAAGTCAAGTCAAAAACTGGCAGTCATGAGATTAATCTCAGCTTTATACCTACTTTAACTTGGCTCATGTTGTTGATTTGCACAAAGTCTCAATAATTCCTGAATTAGTTACAAGCTTGTTTAACATTAAAAAATAATAATAAATCCATGTATCTTACTTCTTTGAAAAGCTTGCTCTCACAACATTGGTCCCAAATGACAACAATCAACTGGCGCTAACTGGTGGCTGCTCCCTTTGGAGAGTTCCTGAAACTTTTTTTCTTTCCTTTCTTTATTGTGTCATACGTCGTACCTTCTGCTGCTGCTACTGCTGCTGCTAAGTCGCTTCAGTAGTGTCCGACTCTGTGCAACCCCATAGACGGCAGCTCACCAGGCTCCCCAGTCCCTGGGATTCTCCAGGCAAGAACACTGGAGTGAGTTGCCATTGCCTTTTCCAATGCATGTAAGTGAAAAGTGAAAGTGAAGTCGCTCAGTCGTATCCAACTCTTAGTGACCCCATGGACTGCAGCCTACCAGGCTCCTCCATCCATAGGATTTTCCAGGCAGGAGTACTGGAGTCGGCTGTCATCGCCTTCTCCATGTCATATATTCAGAAGAGTGCATAGAATACATGAACGGTTTAAAGATTAATTGTATATTGATGAGCCTGTTTGCAGGGAAGAAGTGGAGGCACAGACATAGAGAACGCACTTGTGGGCAACAGCAGCAGGAGACGGTGGGGCAAACTGAAGAAGTGGCACTGACATGTGTATACCACCACGTGTGAAACGGACAGCCAGTGAAAGTGAAAGTCGCTCAGTCGTGTCCGATTCTTTGCGATCTCATGGGCTATACAGTTCATGGAATTCTCCAGGCCAGAATACTGGAGTGGATAGCCTTTCCCTTCTCCAGGGGATCTTCCCAATCCAGGGATCGAACCCAGGTCTCCCGCACTGCAGGCGAATTCTTTACCAGCTGAGCCACAAGGGAAGCCCAGATAGCAAGTGGGAAGCTGATATGTAACACAGGGAGCCCAGCCTGGTGCTCGGTGATGACCTAGGGGGTGGGAAGGAAGCCCAAGAGGGAGGGGATATATATACATATTATGACTGACTCACATTGTTGTATGGCAGAAATCAACACACTGTTGTAAAGCAATTATTTTCCAGTTAAAAAAAAGAAACAAAGTAATTGTAAAGCCAACATCTGTGTAACCAAGTCCCAGGGCAAGAAGTAGAACAGGGACAGCACCCCGAGAGAACCACATGTCCTTCCAATAATAGCCTCTACTTCTCTCTGGGGTCACCACAATGCTGACCTTTGTGATAATCATGGACTTGCTTTTCAGTATATTTTCACCATGGCAGTATGTATCTCTTAAGCCATGTAGTTTGGAGAGCCCTATGGACATGAATTCTTATAGAATGTCTTCTATTGGGTCTAGCTACTTTTATTCAACATCGTGGTTGGAAGATCATGCTGCTGGGACATACTCCATTTATTTTCGATGCCATGTGGGTCATGCACTCTTCAAATCCACTCCCTGTCATCTCTCCACCTGGCCCTATTATAAGCATTTGGATTTGTGCTTTTATATCAAGATACACATCCCCCACAGATGCAGGAAAAATAATCACCATTATAAGCTTGTTCCATTCACTGATCACTCGAACCAGGATTCCCAGCTTGTCTCACAGTGCGATTGTGACCTCAGCTTGCTGATAAGCCCAGGAGGCTTCAACCGAAGGATGCCCAGACTATCCAGTTTCCCCTCCACATCCTTCTTCAATCCCTGGTGACCTCCCCAGCCCATCTACTAAGTGATCGGGCAGCCAAGGCTGACTGCCCCAACGTTATTGGTCTCCTGTTCTCAATATGGAATTAAGAGACTCAGTGAAGCCAGAGCCATATCACCCCTTTACTAGCACATTGGGCAGCTTGCAGTAGCTCTACCCATGGCTGTTTGTCATTACCTTGGCTTTATGAGTCTTCATCCAGCTCTCAATCTGTGCCAATGGCTCCTCTGCCAACCCAATTTGAATTAATTTGTCAAGCAAAATTTTGTGATATATCAGCTGCATTACTGAAATAAGATCTACGATTTCTGTGATCCTTTCATCTTCTAATTTAGTCATTCTATCAATAAAAGCAATCAAGTTTTCTTGGCAAATTTTTCTTTATAAATCAGCTTTATGCGTCACGGATCTACATTCTTCTTGATGTTTATGGACTTTCATTCCTAGTATCAGTTCCATTGCCTTACTATAATGGAAGTGAGACATCTAAGACAATGAGAATATGGGTGCTTCCCAATATACTTCTGGCTACAAAAGCCAGGCTCAGAGTTGCAGGAATGCTGAATAGCTTTAGTCTACCGACCATCTGTGACAGGTAGAGAACAAAGTTCCAACCTCTCAGGCTGGCATACGAGGCCCTTTGGCCATCTGATCCCAGCCAGTCTCCCCAGTCTCATCCTTCTCATACATAAATGACCTGACCAGGCCCTGGTATGGCAGAGTCATTGCTGCTGCTGCTGCTAAGTCGCTTCAGTCATGTCTGACTCTGTGCAACCCCACAGACAGCAGCCCACCAGGCTCCCCCGTCCCTGGGATTCTCCAGGCAAGAACACTGGAGTGGGTTGCCATTGCCTTCTCCAATGCATGAAAGGGAAAACTGAAAGTGAAGTCGCTCAGTCGTGTCCAACTCTTAGCGACCCCATGGACTGCAGCCCACCAGGCTCCTCCGTCCATAGGATTTTCCAGGCGAGAGTACTGGGGTGGGGTGCCATCACCTTCTCCAGCAGAGTCATTAGTCCTTTTATTCTCTCTGTGCTAATGCCCCTTGTGTCACTTAGGACTCTTTAGCTTGTGAGTCACAGAAATCCAAAGAAATGAGAGAAATTGGCTTAAGATAAAAAGAAATGTCTTGGAGCATGTAATTTAAAAGCCCAGGGATAATACTGACTTCAGCGTTCAGGTTCCACTGGATCAGGACTTCAGCAGAGAGATCTCTCTCTTCCTCTCTGACCCCCCTCTCCTCTTTTCCCCTCTTTCACTCTTTCCCTCTTTCCCCTCACATGTGCATTCCACCTTGCAATATTACATAAATGCTTTTGAGTTTCCCCAGTATTTATGCCATCTCACAGTCATAAAAGATAGGAAGCCTCTATATTGTAGGGTTTTGCTAAATTCTTCAGTCTATGTCATAGCATTATACATCTGTGGCCGTAGTCTTCAACCAAGGGTGACATTTTTTTCCTGGTGGGACATCTGGCCATATCGGGGAACATCTTCGGTTGTCATAATTTAGGGGGTACATTACTGAGGCCGAGTGTACTATTGATAACTTACAATTCACAGGACAGCCCCCACTACAAAGAATTATCTGACTCCAAATAAATGTGAACGGTGCTGTTGCAAGAAACTTTGCTCTGTGCCCTTAGCTGTGTGAGCTGGCAGTGAATATGCTCCTCTCTTCTATGAGAGGCTACAAAATGCTGGGTCTACTGCCCAAACGCACTGGACTGGTCCACTTGGCTAGGACCACATAGTCTATACACAGATGCTGGGCATTACTGTGTACAAGGTGCCCAGGCGAAGGGCAAGCGGGGCTGACCTGGGTCTGCTGCCCACTGACCAGGTGGAACCACCCAGCTGAAGAGGACATCTTTCCCCAGTTTTCATGGATTCCCACCAGTGACAGAAGAGGAAGCCAGGCTCTTTACTGCCTCTCTAAGTTGGTTTACATTTTCACTTCATAAGGTTTCTGCTGCTGCTGCTGCTAAGTTGCTTCAGTTGTGTCTGACTCTGTGCTACCCCATAGATGGCAGCCCACCAGGCTCCACCATCCCTAGGATTCTCCAGGCAAGAACACCGGAGTGGGTTGCCATTTCCCTCTCCAATGCAGGAAAGTGAAAAGTGAAAGCGAAGTCACTCCATCATGTCTGACTCTTCGAGACCCTATGGACTACAGCCTACCAGGCTCTTCCATCCATGGGATTTTCCAGGCAATAGTACTGGAGTGGGGTGCCATTGCCTTCTCCACATAAGGTTTCTAGATAGTTCATATTATTCTCTGAAGTCTTAAGAAGGACATGATGAACTGTCTATTACATTAGTAAGCAAACATGGTAGATGACACACATGTCTCTAGGTAATTAGCCTCTAAGCATCATTCTGGAGTTCTCTTCCTTCCATCTGACAGCCTTACCAGAAGCTCATGGTCTTCTAAGAGCACGGCCTATTGCTGCAGAATGAGGATACTGACACCATGGTGGTAGGCAGAGGTCTAAGATGCCCTCGGGTTTCTCATCCCTGATATACAAGCCCTGTATAATTCCTGAAACTATGAGTATGATGAGATATCACTCTCATGATTAGGTTATTATAAAGAGCGTTTACAGGCGTAATTATGTCTTAAATCAGTTAACCATAAGATGGGTCTATTATCTGGGTGGCCCTGACCTAATTACAGGAGTCCTTCAAATTTGGGTCTAGAGGTCAGCAACAGAGGAAGTCAGAGCTTCAAAGTGCAAGAAGAATTTGACATACCATAGCTGACTTGAAGATAGAGGGGCCAAGGTGGCAAGGAATGTGAGCAGCCTGGGAATGGCCCAGAGCACTGCAAAGAAATGGGAACCTCAGGGAACCTACAACCACTGGGAATCAAATTCGGCCAAAAAAACCAAGAATGAGATTGGAAGCAGGTTCATTCCTAGAAACTCCAGATGTGAACTAGCCCAGCCAACGCCTTGATTTTAGTCCTGTGAGACAGTAAGCAGAGAACCCAGTCATGCTGCACTGGATTTTTGATCTACAGAACTGTGAGTTAATAAATGAGTACTGTTAAGCTCCTAAAATTGTGGTCATTTGGTGTGTGGCCATAGAAAACTAATATAATCAGGAATAGACCTCTAATCACAGCAAATACCTCAGGCCCTTTGCTAACCACAAAACATTTACTTTCCCCTAATCCCTACTTTCTTTCCACACCACTATAATGTGGATGGTTTGCCTGAGGTCTTGCAAGCTTAGTCACACGCGAATAAATTGTTTCAGGCTAAGACCAAAGGAATTTATTTTTCACAGAGTTAAACCACAGCTTCCTATAATATTCCATCAATACTCAAGGTTGCACCTGACCTTAATCACCTAGTAATACTCATTTTCAGAGTTTAAAGCATATTACTTCCAAAACAAATGCAAATACAGTATGAATAAAAGCAGTCACCCTAATGCTGGGCTTTACTGGGTATGGCAGGATTTCACAGCAGGTCCTCCTGGTTATTTAATATTCTCTTTGTCTACACCGGAGGCTGTGAGGCTGAATAGAGATGATGTCTTGGGACTGTTAAACATAACTCCAGAATGCGTGCCTGAAACACATTCTAGTTGCTGGAAGATGTAAGATATAAGAGGCAGGCCTGCACTCTGCTGATGTAACTCTTCCTACTGAATCCCCACGCTTAGACAGAGTAAGAATTTCCAAGTATTTGGGCCAAATGTTCATCTTCTTGCAATCTGAGAGATATTTTTAAAAGCATCCACCAGCTCCCACAATAATTTGAAAGATATATTGGAAAGAAGTATTGGGACCTAGGAGAAGATGTTTTGATCATGAATTAAAATTTCATAACACCACTACAGTGTTTCTGATGGTACTTCTGTCTGCCTATGAAGTATTTCCCTTGAGTTCAGCTGTGCTATTTGCATTTTTAATATTCAGTTGTTTCTAACTCATGCCCAGATTTTTGACCATGTTTATAATAGACTCTAAAGAAAAGCACTGGAAGTTCTCAACTGTTTTCTACAGAATACTCTTATAAGTTACTTTCAAGCAGATCATTGGACAAAAACATTCCCTTTCTCTTGGAAACAATTTTGTAGATGGGTAAAATGTTTCTGACCAGTGATTAGCATCAGTAAAGTTACAGTTATAACAAGGATGTAATAAAAGAAAAGATCTACCATAAACTCCTCTGAACATTTAAAAACTTATGGAAATTATACTTGTTCCATAAAATAAACATAAACATACCACATATAAGTTTATGACTGCATTTAATATAAGCCAGTATAGTGGCTGTTATTTAACAATTGGGTTTGTTTATATCTAGAAAGACTGTTTTGAAGTTGTGAATGGTCTATTTTGTTTCTAAAGTTTCTCAGGAGTTTTTGAGAAAATGTAAGAAATGTACATTTTTCCCCCCTTATAAATTTCCTGGAGCAAGGGGTGATGTTCAGAATCATGTTAATGGTCACAAAACTACCCTCAGTTTCAGAATTTTTTTCAGTAAGCATTGGCTAGTGAATTCGTGTGCACACCTTTGTGTCTGGATGTCTGTGCATGTGTGTGCATCCACACAGGAGACCCGGAAGTCTGCCCTCTCCTCTTCCAATTTCCCGCCTGTCCTCCACACCCAACCCTCCTCCCCTTCCCCCTCCACCTCCTCACTCCATTCTGTCTTGACATCACACTAGGGCAGGTCCGACAGAGCCAAACGCGAAGAGGTGAAGAGGAAAGGGATACTGACTTAATGTAGGGAGGGCTTGTGGAGCAAAGAGTGAAGAAAAGGGGGCTGGCCCTGGCTGAATATGTGGATATTACTATTTTTGCACCAGTTAACTACAGTATTTTCTCTACCTCCTGCTTCCTCTTTGCTAGAGATAGACCCCCCAAAATAAACCAATATGGTAAGAGGTACCAACACTAAATAAAATTAAACAAGCTTAACAATAATATTCAAAACTTGAAAAGTGGTGATAATCCCTGTTCATTCTGTCCCATCATCAACCTTGGAGACTACCTTGGAATTCTATTCAAGTCAGTTGGGGGGGTGGCGAGAGTGCAGGGTGGGGTGAGATAGCTACTGTGGTTTCTTAGTTTTCTTATCCTATATATTTCTCTCTTTTCTCCTTTACTCTAGTTACAGGGGTGGACATCGGACAAAAGCTTACCTATTGGAGCATCTTGTTTTTCTGAATAAAGTGACTTAGGGCATGTGACTCAACAAGGGCCAATAGCGTTTCCTCCCTGGAATTGACATGCAGATGGTGGAAGAGAGAAATTCCCTTTATGTTGGCATGAATAACCTGGGGCTGCCAACAGACATTGTCCCCAGACACATGGAAAGGAACCATCTGCTGAAAGAGAAGAGTCAAAGACCAGTAGAGACAACAGAAATGGATGGATACACGATGACGGGTGGATGGATGGAGGGAATGGATAGATGGAGGGATGAATGGAAAGATGGCCCAATGGATGACTGGATGGATGACCAGAGAACAGGGAAGAGAGGTGCCAAAAACTGTATCCCAAAGTATGAGGGTGTATCTCTCCAATCTGATACTCCATTCATAGACCATGGTCCTTAATCAAATTCATCAGCTACTTTGGTTTGGTTCCCCAGTGCTGGCAACTTGAATTCTCAAAGTTCCAGGCAGATTTTTTAATGAGCCCCTAATCTTGAGTAAGAAAAGGATCCGAGTAGCAAACTCAGATATGTAAATGATACCTCTCTAATGGCAAAAAGCCAAGAGGATCTAAAGAGCCTCTTGATGAGGGTGAAACAAGCGAGTAAAAAAGCTGAAATAAAACTCAACTTTCAAAAAACTAAGATCATGGAATCTGGTCCCATCACTTTATGGCAAGCAGAAGGGGGAAAAGTAGAAGCAGTGACAGATTTTATTTTCTTGGGCTCGAAACCCACTGCTGTGATGACTGAAGTCATGAAATTAAAAGACACTTGCTCCTTGGAAGGAAAGCTATGGCAAACCTAGACAGCGCATTAAAAAGCTGAGAAATCACTTTGCTGACAAAGGTCCCTATAGTCAAACCTATGGTTTTTCCAGTCGTCATGTATGGATGTGAGAGTTGAACCATAAAAAAGGCTGAGTGCCAAAGAATTCACACTTTCAAACTGCAGTGCTGGAGAACTCTTGCGAGTACCTTGAACAGCAAGAAAATCAAGCCAATCAATCCTAAAAGAAATCAACCCTGAATATTCATTGGAAGGACTGATGCTGAAGCTGAAGCTCCAATACTTTGGCCACCTGATTCGAAGAGCTGACTCTTAGGAAAAGACTTTGATGCAGGGAAAGATTGAGGGCAGGGGGTGACAGAGGATAAGATGGATGGATGACTTCATTGACTCAATGGACATGAATCTGAGCAAACTCCAGGAGATAGAGGAGAAAAGAGGAGTCTGGATGCTGCAGTCCATGGAGCTGCAAATAGTCAGACATGACTTGGTGATTGAACAGCAACACCAGCAGGCATTGTCCTCCACCAGCCTTCAAACCCAGAGCCATCGCATTGCACACTTTCAGAATGTGAGTAGGCTTTCACTGCATGCTTCCAGGAGATAAATGATCATCTACTGGCAATGGACCAGGTGATGGTCAGCCCTACCTTGTGACCCATTCTTAGGAGAAACTCTTTTAACTCTTATTTAAGTCTTTTCCCAAATGAATCCTTAGCTTCTCATCAAATAGATTCCATGGTGATCTTTCCCTACCAGTGCTTAAGGCATGTCCAGATTTTAGGATAACACCGCTTAGACCAAAGCTGGAATCCTGGCAACCTGTGCTCATATCCTTATTTGGTAGATGATATGCTTTTTGGGCCAGTCTGGGTTGTGGAGGTGTAACATGATGACTTCAGCCCCTTCACATTTATATGGGCCTTCTGAGCCCAAAGGAAAGATAAAACTTGGCAAGTATGAGGAATGATTTAAAGTCACCTTTGCAGAATATTCTATTCAAGCATAATGTGGGTTTTGTTTTTTTTTTACTTTATTTTGCTTTACAGTACTGTATTGGTTTTGCCATACATTGACATGAATCCACCATGGGTGTACATGAGTTCCCAATCCTGAACCCCCCTCCCACCTCCCACCCTATATCATCTCTCTGGATCATCCCCATGCACCAGCTCCAAGCCCCAAGCATCCTGTATCCTGTATCGAACATAGACTCAAGCATAATGTTTAGAACTTGTTTAGATCTTGATTCAAACAAGTCAATTTAAAAAAAAAAACCCACCATGTATGTTCCTATCAAGGAACTGAACACTGATTGGATACTTGATGGTAATAAGATATTTTCATTTTTTACGTGTGAAAATGGTATTGTGATAGTGCTTTTTAAAAAAGATTTATTTTCTTATACATACTGATTTATATGTAGAAGAAATTAAATGCTGACTGAGATTTGCTTCAAAATAAATTTGTGAGGGTGAAAGAGATACAGAGAAATAGGTGGGGAAAAAGATACAACACAGCTGCTAAGAACTGTTGCATCTGGGTAATGACCACATGGAGTTGCACTGTACTATTTTGTCAACTTCCATCTATGCTTAAACATCTTCATAGTAGAAAATTTTAAAATAATTTCAGCCATCTCCAAAGGCTGGAGTTCCTCACTATAAACGAGTGGATATGTCTCCACTGGCATTTCCCATATGCAAGAAAATTAATTGCCCAGTGGAAACTGTCTTAAAATGTCTAGTTTTGGTTTAAAGTCACTCAGTCATGTCCGACTCTTTGTGACCCCATGGAGTATAGCCTGCCAGGCTTCTCTGTCCATGGAATTCTCCAAGCCAGAATACTGGAGTGGGTAGCCTTTCCCTTCTCCAGGAGATCTTCCCAACCTAGGGATCAAATCCAGGTCTCCTGCATTGTAGATGGATTCTTTACCATCTGAGCTACCAAGGAAGCCCAAGAATACTTGAGTGGGTAGCCTAGCCCTTCCTCAGCAGATCTTCCTGACCCAGGAATCAAACTGGGATTTCCTGCATTGCAGGCAGATTCTTTCCCAACTGATCTACCAGGGAATGTCTAGTTCCCATAAAAAATATACAAGTTCTGTACATCATGCCAAGGTGACTGATGCTCTATCAAACTCAAAGATTTAGAAAATATCTGTTTACACACAAACTGAACAAAATTTTAATAACATTTTAGCTCAAGCCAAAACACCATATTTCCAGCTTCTATAGTCAAAGAAGGAGGCGTGTTTCTAACTGGAGGCAGAAGGATAAGCCCCTTGAACATATTCAGTGATCACAGGAACCCCAGGAATTCTTTCTCAAGTGGTCACTTTAGACTATATATTTATAATGTGGGGTTTCAACGCCACCAACCACTTCTCAAGTGTTATTATTTCCAACATATCCATCACTGTATTAGCCAAAATCCCCCAGAGAAACAAAACCACTAAGATATATATAGATACACAAATAGATGTAGGAAGAGACTAATTGTAGGAATTGGCACACTTAGGTGTAGGGGCCAAGAAGTCCCAGGACCTGCCATCTGCAAGCTGGAGAACCAAGAAAACCAGTGATACAGTTCATCAGAGTTCAAATGCCTGATAATGAGGTGGTGATGATGTAAGCTCCAGCCTGAGTCCCAGTGCCCAAGAACCAGGAGTATCGATCTCCTAGGGCAGGAGAAAATGAATGTCTCAGCTCAAGTTCAGAGACCCTCAACACACTGGATGATGCCCACCTGCATTTGTGAGAGTGGTCTTCTTTATTCCATTTACCAACTGAAACACTAATCTCTTCTAGAAACACCCTCACAGACACAGCCAGAAATAATGTCTTACTAGCCATCTGGGCATCCCTTAGCTTAGTCAAATTGACACATTAAAAAAATTGACATAAAATCAGCCATCAGAATCATACTAGAAAAGAGGCATTCAAGGATTCTTACATGTGATGGAAATGTGAAGTTGTGCCTATTTTAAGCCAGTTCAGTTACAAGTCTTTCTAAGCAGCATAATAACCCACATGAATAGAGGGCCCAGGGTACTATATATATATATATATATATATGTTTATATACACATACATACCCGCCTCTCATGTATTTCTACCAAGTCACTGTGATTGTATCATTGCCACCCTCTCATAAAAGAAGTCTCTGCCTGCTTTTGTTCATGGTAATAAACAAGATATTTGAAAACTGTGTTGAGTCTACAGTCAAACCATCCTGAACAGCCCTGATCTTATCTGAAAACTGTGTGTTGAACAACTCCATGGTCTGCTGCGGATCACCTGTACTGACAGTGAGGAAGATACTAGCTATGTTGCAGGACTATCATCTGAGCATGCCTGGACACAGAACCTTTAAGGAATTCTCAGCTTCATTCCCCACACGGACCCAGCAGGACTCACTGAGAGAGGCAGACAGTGCGGTCAGCCCTGGCCCTGGAGAAGGAAGTGCCACCTGAATATCCCCAAGTGCATGCCTGGATGCTGGCATCTCCTCCCCTGCTTCTTGTAGCCTCTGATACTCCCAGTCCTCGTCAGCTGTGGGTTCTGATTACCCTCAGCCAGAGCAATGGAGGCCCATATCCCCCAAGGGGATGCAAGCCTCCTCCTTGTTTCTGAGGCAGGTAAGATGAGCCCCTTACGCTATGCGTTTCCACAAGCCCTGCCCCAGTCTCACTAGCTGTGCCTTTCCTCCTGATTTAAACTCTGCACCTGTGGTTCTCAGTCATAAACATGCATCAGAATCACCTGGAGGACACCTCACATCACAAAAGATGATGGTCCCAGTGTGCCATCGGTGTCCTCCAAGCCCCAGTACACTCCCTCTTCCGACTGAGTTAGTATCCCTGGCTGCGATGCTCTGAATAAACCGCACACCTTACTCTGACCTGGGCTCCAGATTCGAGGCCCTCACTTTGCACCTTAGTCTACGTCCCCCACCTTCGCTCTCTCTCCCCAGTGTCCCCAGCTGTAAAGGTTTGTACTTCCTTTCCAGTGATTCCATCACTGTTGGGCAAAACTTCAGAGGCCTTCCCTGCCTACACTAAAGGAATCCAGTTTGTCCTCTCAGGGGCTAGGAAACTGGACTCATTACACAAGCTGTTAGCTATAAAGGCTTCGGGGGCTATTAGAGAGAAACAAAAGTTCCCCCAGTGGTTTCTCTGGATGGTCTAAAATGTTTGTCCTCAAACAAGAGATTGTCAAAGGGACATATAATTCAGCCGAGTCTGAGCAGGCCCCTGGCTCCTCACTGGTTTATTTATGTCATTTATTAGGAGCTTTTAAAGAATCGTTTTTCTCGGTCAGCCAAAGGCACTGATGGAAGCACATTGTCAGCCTTCAAAAACCAGAATCACATCATTGTCCACTAAATATGTTCCTGCTCTTTTACAGAGTTTTTAAATCATGCTCCATTGAGGAAAGAAAAAATGGTATGTGTGTGAGCATGGACTGAAATCCCCCCACACTGGGGGAGGGTTAGCTGAGGTTCTGGTATCTTCCAACAAAATGTGGCAATTTATTTGTGGAAATCCCATTATAGCTAATAGGAGTTAAAAACCATTTAAAAAGATAAGGGTGTCTAGTCATTTCAGGATCACTTTGTGAAATGTGCCCTGCTAAAAAAGGAATTTTGCAAAGAACATCACAAATCTCCTCATACCAATTCAACTCACATAAAACAATTAAAACTAAATAAATCTGATACCAGTGCTAAATGCTTTTTTAAATCTCTCTTTAAATACATCAAGCTTGGAAATTCTCACTACTAGAAAAACATATACTGCACACTTAGACATCAATGGCTATTCTCAGGCAACATTCTTTAAGCAAGATAATTGGACAAAATTCTAAATTAGCATGAGGGAAGACAGTGTACTATGATTTACAGAAGTGGAAGTTTCAAGCATAAAGAACTTTCAAACTGGAGTAAATCATATCTTTGAGCCTATACCACTCAACATGTTTAGTATCATCTTGGATAAAGATACAGAAAGAAAGCCTTTCCAATTTACAGAGGAAACAAAACTGGGTGAAATAACTGATCCAATAGAGAGTAAAATAAAGATGATTCATATTGATTTTGACAGGCTTGAAGAAATTGTGCCCTTTACTAAAGTAATTCTATTCTGCCTCTGGAAATTGATTCTAGGAAAATAATCCTAAGAATGTTGGAAGAGGAAATAAAAAAGGAAAAGAAAACGTGCATAAAGATGTTCAGTACAGTCTTATTTATAATAGGAGGTATAATCATAGTATGCAAATATTTGACAAGCGTTTCAATAAATTAAAATACGTTCACTCAATGAAATGTAATGATGCACTATTTATGGAAAGTTATACAATAACAAAAAGCATTTGTTTTATTATTAAGATTAAAAATAAGATTATAAAAAGAATTTTTTAAATGGAATAGAGAGAGGATAATAGCTAGAGAAGTATACCAGCATGGTAGCAGTTTATTCCTTCTTTCATGGTTATGGTTCCTACTCAACACAATTAATTACACTCTCCACCATCTAACATTTATTAAACACCTACTTGGGCCAGCACCTAGGGGGTGACTTTTCTTGTACTTTCTACTTGTCTGTGATTTACAATTTCATATGCATAAAACTGCAATTTCCTTGTGAGGACCTAGTTATTAGGATTCTCTCACTGAAATTACAAACTAATATAGGCTCATTTTAAAAGAAGGGTACCCCTTTTAAAATGAAATCCTGTCCTTGCGATAAGCTCCCAGGTCACCTGGGCCCTCTGCTCTTTCTCCATCTCAGCCCTGAGAAATGCTATTAACTGCCGGATCGTAGGAGTTTCAGGCTCAAGAAAAGAGGCTCACTGACCTCTGCAGACTTTCTGAGCTAGTTTACCCTGCCTTTGAGTCCTCTCCTCAACAAACAAGAAGACAGTCTCCCCAAGCAGACCTCCCAATCACAGGTGCACAGTCTATCAGCACCATCCTTAGTAATAACCATATGGGTTAACACATGTGATAAACACACAGTCCCTGAAATGCCCAACATGCTCTGACCATCTAATTCAGAGCACTGTGGGTTTCAAGTACCCGAAACTCTCAATCCAGGTCGCAGGGCCTTGGCACTTGCTATTTTCTCTTTGCAGACACTCTTCTCTCAGATGTTTACCTGGCTTGCTCCACTGTTTACCACCTGTCTTTGCTCAAATTTCCCCTTCTCTGCAACCACATTATTTAAAAATTCTTGACTAACTCCCCATTCACACCCCAGCACTCCCTCTTCCTTTCCCTGCTTTTATTTTCTCCGTTGCATTTGGTCTTTTCTTGCATACCGTATATTTTACTTGATATCTGTGTACCGTTTCTTACTCTCCCACACTCCTGCCCCCCACCCAGTATCCCCTGGAATGCAAAGTTCCTGGAAGGCAGAGGGATTTTTGTATTTATTTTCTGCAGCTTAACCCCAGCCCCAAGAATGGTCTCAGGCACATTATCAGTTTAATTCAGTCACTCAGTCGTGTTCGACTCTTTGTGACCCCATGGACTGCAACACGCCAGGCAACCTTGTCCATCACCAATGCCTGGAGCCTACTCAAACTCATGCCCATCACGTCAGTGATGCCATCCCACCATCTCCTCCTCTGTCATCCCTTTCTTCTCCCGCCTTCAATCTTTCCCAGCATCAGGGTCTTAGGTACTCAATAATATTTATGGAATGAGTGATGAATACAGTGGTGCAACCCTAAGGAAAACTGTAGATCATGGCAATCACTTATTTGTACAACACGTGTCATTTACAGAGACCATTTGTATGTCTCAGGATGTGTGGGTCTCAATCTCCTTTTCTCATAAGGACACCAGTCAGACTGCATGAGGATTCACACATATGACCTCACCTTACCTTAATTATCTCTTTAAAGGCCCCATTTCCAGATGCAGTCACATCCTAAGGTGCCCAGCTCATAAAGATAGAAAGCAGGAACATGAGTCTCCTGACCCCAGTGTCCACCCTCCCACTCCACTGCGCTCCCCTCACCCCAGGATGGCCCCTGGCCTGCAGACATGGCATCCACCTCCCTGTGGACTGTCCAGACTGCCCTGTTTCTTTCGCAGCAGGGGCACCCCTCTCCTCCTCCTGAGCCAGATATAGCATGATTTCCCACTTCCTAGGATGGCATGTGACCCAGTTTCTCTGCTGCCTCGAATTGTATTAATCCAACTCCTCTGGTGCTTCAGACTCCGCTGAGTCACATGGGGACCATCCTCTGTGCTGTGTCATGTGCGCACAGCATCCTTCTTCCAAACAGCTCCCAAGGCAGTGCACAGACACTGCAGAGATCCACAGCCCAGATGATCCCCGGGAGAGCCCGAGAAGCTCCTCTGGAAGGGGCAGTGAGAAAGTGCTGGAGTTACAGCCCAAGGTGGCTGAGACTCCAGCTGCCACCATGACTCCCTGAGGTCATCATGTATCTTCTCCCAAAATCTGTAGTAAGTGCCCTCATTGGCACTCCTTCTTGAGGGACATTTTATCCAGCTCTCCCATCGTATTTAGTCTGCCTTGAGCATTAGACAGTCTCCCCATTGATCAGACACTATCATCAAAGGCTCAGACCAGGCCAAACAATGACCCATCACTATTTCATTGCCACTTCAGTTCAGATCCAATGTTGCTATTAAAAGAGACCAATTACGGATCACAAAGCAGTCTCCTTCCACCATCTAAATTTACAATCAAATTAGACTGACCGGGCAAACTGATGTAACCAATTGGTTAGTGATTGATCACTGAGAAAGCTTTGAAGAAAAATCTGTCCACTGGGTGCAGCCAAGCTTTCGGGCATGGTTTCTATGTAAACATGCTTTTGATAGGAATGCACATAAAGAGAAGAAAGACATATATCCATTTTGTAAATGCTGAGTTCCTTCCAAGTCTCAGGCGCTGGCTGAGACCTCGAGTTACCAAACGAATCGGATGTGATCAAAACCCTCAATAAGTTAGCCAGGCAATGGGAACAGCCCATCACAGTTCAAGATGGTGAGAAACACGAAGTTCACTGTTGGACATGGTGTCAAGGGAGACCAGGAGAGAATGACACCCTTACCCTGGTGAGTCAGCTAATTGACCTTAAAATGGATACTGCTGGGGAGAGGAATTGGCCACTGGAGCTTGGACTGAGCTGCCTCAATATTTTCTGTGTCTCCCAGCCCCTCCACTGACCTCACTCTACTGGTTTAGAGCTCTTTTCCAAGGTGTCTCTGCCACAAGATCTGGTCCAGATCTAGGCAAGGAATCTACACTCTGATTTTCCCCTAAACACCCACTCACTTTCACATTCACACTCATGCACACATACATACACTCAGACACTCCCCACTCATACTGATATGTACTCACATGCTCAGACACACGTTTGTATACTCAGTCATTCTCATACACATTCGTGTGTGCACATACACACATGCTTTCATTTTTCCCTTCACCCTCATACTCATCTTCAAATTGGACACCACAGATGATGGGGATATGAAACAGAAGGAATCCAATATACGGGGCTATTGACCCCGAGACAGCATTCTCAAAGCAAACCTGATTTATGCCAGGGCTTTTTCTACAGCACCTTTAGCCTGTTCTCGACACAGATATCGGCCCTGTGAAGATTTCAGTCACAATGTATCTCCTTCTAATTCCTAACCCTCCAGTAGCTTCAGATCTCACACAAACCTTAATGGCCCAATCGCTCCTTCACTCTGGCCCACGTGACCTCGCCTCCACATCCCTGGTTCTCAGCCCCGTGGCCTACTTCCTTAAACACTCCAGGTGTTCTCTCCATTCGCCAACCACTCCACTTGCTCTTCTCATGTCCAGAAACGGTCTTTCCCCAGATAGCTACATGGCCTACCCTCTGCCCTCCAGACATCATCTTTCCAATGAGGTCTTTTCTAAAAAGTGTGCCGCTGCCTCTGCCACAGGGCTCTTATCTTCCAGTCCTGTTTTGCTTGAGTTCATAGTATTTATGTTCTCTAACGTAGAGTACATGTTTCTCACTTTAGGTTTTTTCCTCCATTCACTCAGGGAGAAGACAAGCTCCCAGATGGCAGGATCTGCGGACAACTTGGGCCACAGCTGCTTCCCCAGCACTTGTAAAAGTCCTGGAACAGAGGATGGCTCCACAAATAATGAATCAGCTAGAGATTTGCCTCAAGGTCCTCTAGGGGGTGGTTGGTACAGTAACAGGACAATCACTTTTACAAGGAGAGGTTCCAGACCACAGCAAATGATGGGAAGGGGCTGAGTGTGACTCCCTCCACCATCCAGGGCAGCATTATTTGCATTCATTTTTTGCCTCTAATAAAAGATTTCTACTGCCTTAGATAGTAGTTTTAAAACCATTAAAGAAAGATCACAAAGATAAAAAGAAATAAACTGGAGTCCAACTCTACTTACACAACAAGATGAAATATTGGCCAAGTCACATATGTTTTCCGAGCGTAGTCTTCTGAGGACAACGCCTATCTCCAGGGGTGATTTTAACCATATTTAACAAATGGTGAAGCACAGGCAGCCACCAATCAGAACACACTGGTGTCAACATTAAAGGAAACAAAGAATGGCATAGGCTGAAAGCCATTAAAGGGGGACTCCCCAAGTCAGAGTTGGACCATAAAGAAGACTAAGCACTGAAGAATTGGTGTTTTCAAACTGCGGTTCTAGAGAAGACTCTTGAGAGTCCTTAGACAGCCAGGAGATCAAAGCAGTCAATCCTAAAGGAAATCAACCCTGAACACTCATTGAAAGGACTGATGCTGAAGCTCTAAAACCTTGGCTACCTGATGTAAAGAGCAGACTCTTTGGAAAACACCCTGATACTGAGAAAGATTGAGGGCAAGAGGGAAAGGAGGCAACAAAGGATGAAATGGTTGGATGGCATCACCAAATCAACAGACATGAGTTTTAGCAAACTCCAGGAGGCAGTGAAGGACAGGGAAGCCTGGTGGGCTGAAGTCAATGGGGTCACAAAGAGTTGGACTCTATTCAGCAACTGAACAACAATAACCCCAAATTAATATCAGGACCTTCCCAGGCAATCTGGGGTCTTTGTGGCCCCTCTGGGAGATATGGAAGTGTAGGGGAAGAATGAGGCTAATTCAGAGTGAGCAATCAAAACCCAAACCTTCTTCCCTGGTGACTCAGATGGTAAAGTATCTGCCTGCAATGTGGGAGACCCAGGTTCGATCCCTGGGTTAGGAAGAGCCGTTGGAGAAGGGATTGGCTACCCACTCCAGTATTTTTGCCTGAAGAATTCCATAGACAGAGGAGCCTGGTGAGCTACTGTCCATGGAGTTGCAAAGGGTTGGACATGACTGAGTGACTAACATTTTGGAGTGCAGGCTCAGAATTCCCCAGGAATGAAAATCCAAAACAAAAGGTCCAACCCACTTTCTCCCTCTAAGCTCTTGGCAGGGATTAAGAGCATACCCCAAAGCCACAGACAAGTCATAATCCACCCATATTTTATCTGGGCTGTATTATGTGCAGCATAATTAATGTTTAAAAAGCATTTCTGCAATAAAACGTCTCTGTGATAACCAGCATGAATCACAAGGAAGCTGTGGCTGTGTTTAATTTGATTGCAGAAGAGGTTTCTAGTTAGTGGAGCATCACCGCCAATGGCCCCTTACCGGACACAGCCACACACAGCCAAGTGATTGCAATTCCAATCAGAAGCAGAGCCTGGGACCAACAAGTCCCCAGTGAGTGCATTTCCTGGCCGAGAAAGCCTTTTGTTCCCTGTCTGGTTCTGCGCGTGTGCTTTCCCCAATTTCTCCCTATTGCTGAGCCGTTTACCAGCATCTCCAAGGAGGATCTTCGCGTGACTGTTATGAAAGAATTCTCTGCTGAGACTGCCTCATGGCAGACCTCTGTCGAGTCATTCTCTCAACTTTGTGAGCTGATGAAATGCATCAATTATTTCAAAGCACTAAAGTTTGACGATTTCTTCATGAAATGAATATTTTAGTCCCCACATAACAATGGAGGCAAAATTAGTTCGGATGAGTGGAAAATTGACGTGCCAGGGTTTTGCAAAAGGAACCAATTTCTCCTTGGCACAACAGACTTATTTCTCTGCCCACTCCTTCCCAGTCCTTGCCTCTTTCATCCCTTGGCTCTACTTCCCTGGAAGTCAAGTGAGTGAGGGTCAGGGAGGAGGCACTTGTCTCATCTTTGAATTGGCAGGTGCTTGGCTGAATCTGATAGAAATAGGGATGATTTCTGGACCTTCAGAGACATGATCTACTAAGCCTAAAGAAAATATTCTCCTCTCTTTGGATTGGCTGTGGACAGTAGGTCAGTTGTCTAGCCTAGTCTTGTAGATTTAACTGCAGTGCCCAGTTTTAAGTGCACATTGCTTTAACATAATCCATGGTTAATCAGAACATAATAATCTGCTACTAAAAATAAACTGTCAAAGCTGTATATCATTTATTCTTATATGAAAGTATAAGTTGGATCAAGTTATGGCTATTCCTATAAAATATAGTTTATACTTGTATTCCAACTTGCTTCGTGAATAATCAGTGTTGCTTCGTGGTTAAACACTTGGACTCTTGAGTTGGATTGCCTGCATTCAACTCCTGACTTCCACTGCTTCTGTGTCTATAAAGTTGATTCTGTCTAAGAGCAGGCATTCTACTCAAATTTCTGCACAGAGCAGTGAGCAGTAACCCCTCCAAGCATGTAGAGTACTTTGTTTGCGAAATACTCTAAATATATCTCAAGGAAATTTCCCAGCCCCCTTGTGGAGGAGGAGGAGATATTCTTTCATTTCTCAGGGCTTCTAGTGGCAATCTCTGTTTTGAATGTTCCCCTTCCTGGTTAATATCTCATCATCCTTCCGATTTCAGCTAAGATAACGCTCTCTCCAGAAGAAGCTGTCCTTAACCCAGACCTGTACTTGGAACCATGAACTGCTGCTATACCCTTGATTTCTTCTGTGGCAGCACTCACAGTACTTCCTGCCATTGGTTGCTTGCACTTCTGACACCCAAAACACAGAAGCTCTGTGAAGGCAGGGAAGGTGTGCATCTTGCACACCTCTTACCTGCCGAGAGCTCAGCAAAATGACTAAACGTAAAAGGTATCCACTAGCTCTTTGATGCATGCATCATTCAACAAATAGGTGAATTCGTTCAGAAATGTAGAAACTGCGAGCCAGTTATGGCAGAAATGCTTACTGTTCCCCCAGTATCTCTGTGTTCCCCAACATTTCCCAACCTCCTTGCAGTAGACAAAGGCCTGCGATTAGTTCTGGCCATTGAGTTGTAGACAAAGAAATATGGTCTTTCAGGGACAAAGCTTAGAAGAATGTGTCTTTGCTCTCAGTTCTCACATACCCTAGTATAAAGATTGCCGTGGCCACTTGTGGAGAGGATGGAGGAACCAGGTGGAACCACCTGGACCCTAAGTCATCATTTAGAAAAAAATTGACATGAAGAGGCCTTAGGTTAGCAGAGGACTTTTAATGAGTGATTGAAAACTCATGGAGTTTTGAGGGGCTTGTTCTCGCAGCATAACGTAATCTGACCTGAGCTATTCAAAAGATTTTCCAGGATCACACAGCAGGCTAGTATCCAAACGCAGATCTCTTGAGTTTAAAGGTTTAAGACCAAGAGACTAATAAGGTTTTGCCTTTAATTCTTTATCAGCCTAGTACTTTTTTCATCTTTGTATCCCAAATGGGAAAAAAAGAAGTATCTCATAAACCACCTACTCCAAAAACCTCTGAGGGAAATAACTAGCCATTTGCTATCAATGTGCAGACCTTCTCTGTGTGTGTTAGGTGAATGCTTCTTGGCCTGAACATCTACTCTATTTGTCCACAGAAAGAGCTGTGTGGTGGAAGGAGCATCCCTCTTTGTGAATGAGGTCACCTGTTCCTGTGTTCTGATTCGACAGATTTCAGTCTCTGTGAGTACGCGGACAGTCGGGGTTGATTTGCTCAGATGTGATTACAGCACAATTACACTGATAATCAGCTCGATGTGTGGTCAAAATGTTTTCCAACAGAAAAAAAAAATTCTGGTACATGGAAATAGGAGTCTTTAGGGAATAGTTAATTTATAGGCTAATGTTTCCTTACATCAAATATGACTAAAAAAGAAGGGTTCTTTCTAAGCAAGTAGGCTACTGACAGGGAAACAAGCCACCTGAGCACAGATGAAAGGCTTAACCTCTGACGCAGAACAAAGATATAGGATTGGCCCTGGGTCTTGTTCCGTCAAAGGTAAGTGCAAACTATGCAAGCGTCTCTATAAACTTCCTTCCCTTCTCCTCCAACTCTGCAAGGATACTTCCAACCCTTTAGAAAAAGAACACTAGCATTTAGCAAGGACCCACTCTTCACAGTTACTTTTCATTCTCATTTAAACCATCAACACTTTGAAATAAGTATTTTCCCAGCTCAGCACATAGTATGTAAGTGGCCTTAGGCAAGTCACAGAAGTGCACTGAACCTCCATTTTATCATCTGTAAAATGGAGGCCCTTCAGACTATGAAAAGGCTGCAAAGGGGCCAAGCACTGGGGGATATGTTTGATTTCCTGGGAAACAATTTAAGATGCAGAATTATGTGCAGGAAGCTCACTAGGGAAACAACCCCCATGCAGAAACAGAAGTCAAATTAGAATTTCAAGTGCGATGCAGCTGCAGAATGATCTCAGTCAACCAATCTGGGAATGGTGGGCCCTTCAGGGTTGTCCCAGATTGAAGCAATGGGAGACAACCCCCACACACACACCACCATCTACAACTCACTGATAGCTGCCTGGTCAAAGGGAGGGGGCATAATCTTGGACAAAGCAATTCCCTAAGAGTGGGGCATGGCCCTGGGGAGAACTCGGCTGTGAACCATCAGCAGGCAACACATCAGCAGCCAGGGAAAGAATACCTAATTCCTGAGGGGGAAATGGACGGTAGACCACACCATTCACTACAGTGATGAGTAAGACAGACAAGAGATCTGCCCTCAGAGTTTATAAGCCAGCCAGAGGGAAAGAGGAGCATTATTTGTAAGAAACAGTTATTTGTAGTGCACTTGATGCCATTACAGACACACATTTGTATGCATTCAGCAGGAATGAGAGAGGTAGCTACATCAAAACCATTTGGAGGACTTTCCTGGTGGTACAGTGGACAGCAATCCACCTGCCAGTGCTGAGGGTATGGGTTCAGTGCCTGGTCTGGGAAGACTTCACGTGCCACAGAGCAGCTAAGCCCATGCACCACAACTACTGAAGCCCACTCCCTCTGGGGCCTGTGAGCCACAACTACTGAGCCCGCCTGCCACAACTATGGAAGCCCATGTGTCTAGAGCCTGTGCTCTACAGCAAGAGAAGCCACCAAAATAAGAACTCTGTGTGCCACAACAAAGAGTGCACCCCGCTCACTGCAACTAGAGAAAGCCCGTGCATAGCAGCAAAGAACCAGCACAACCAAAAATGAATTAAATTTAAAAAAAAAAAACTGTATTGAGTTTATTTGGACTTGTGGCCTCTATTTGTGTATTGCAAACAGTCTTCAAATTCCCTACATCATAACTTGCCACCCATCCATAATTTCTTTCAGTGGCTGGTCTTAAGCTATTGTCAGACAATCCCTCAGACTTTTACAGCAATGTCATGATGTTAGAGGCCAACCTGCCCACCACGTCTGCTGTTCTGTGCCTTACATTTGCTCTACCATGAACTCCAGTCATTGTCAAGAGTGTGTGCCAGCCTCCAACGTGATACTCTGCCTTGGATTCTCTGGGGCAGGTCCAGCATCAACACCCACATACCTATCCCAGTTAGTGGAGTCAGAACTGTTCTCTAGGACACAAAGCATACAGAGCAGGGAGAAAGATTCTTGCAGAGGAAACAACACATATTGCCAAACACACTTACTTCAAGATCATGCTGTAGCAGATACTCACGAAGGGAGAACATTCCCAAGGTGTACAATGACATTTATTGATCAAGGTGTAGAGGACAGTCAGCTGAGTCCACAGCTGTCATCGACTGGGAGACATTAGCATGCAGGGCATGACAAAGAAGAAACGCACACTCACACGGAGTAGTGTAATGGATTTTTCATATCAAAATATTTTATAATTTATACATGACTTTATGTTTTAGAGACAAATAGCAATTAACAGTATAATGTAAGGATGATATTAAACAAGATGTGTTTCCACAGGTTGTATAGGAATTCATAAAAGGATGGCTGACTTAGATATGAGGGAATAGGGAGGATTTTCTGGTGGCGCTGAGATCAGAAAGGCAAGTGGGATTTAATGATATTCAGGGCTGGGGAAGCATATTTCAGGCAGAAGCAACAGCATATGCCCAGCCTGAGAGACGAGAGGGAGCATTTAGCACATTTGAGGGAAGAAGCTCAAATGGCTGATGCACAGAGGGTGAAGACAGAAAAAGAGGTGAGAGTTACCCTGAAAAGAAAGGGAAGCCATGTGGGTGTCAGGCAAGGAGAGGGAAAATATAAGACTGGGATTTTAGAAAGAAGCTACTGAAAGCCACCAGACTCCTCTCTCAAACCATCAGCCCTCAAGCCTTTCTCCCAGCTGAGAATGTCTCCCCATCAACCTTATAACCTGGTATCATCAGAATAGCAATTCCCTAGATTTTAAAGCCAGTTATAGCTATAGCTCTTCATGATTTCATATCATTTCATAATATCATATAGATACATTTCATAGTATCGTTTAGATATATTTCATATATTCTATATACATCATCACAAAAATTCTGTTAGATGGGCAGAGCAACGTATAGGCAAAGAATCTTTACATTTTACAGATGGGGAAACAGATCCATGGAAATCATATAAACTGAATACAATCACACAGATGATGAACAGACCAGAACAAAACAATCAATCACAGATGATACATAAATAAATGGGTATGACTGGGTTCTAATAAAACTTTATTTATAAAAACTGCAGAAGGATAAATTTGGCCAGTAGGCATTGTTTGCCAGTCCCTGCAGTGTGATAATGATAAAGTATGGCCATTTGGATTAGTAAAATAGAATTCCCCAAAAAGCTTAAATATATCTGGTTAATTAACTTTTAAAATAAAGGTACAGTAGTAAAACTCTTGACCTATACCACATTTCAGGACTAGGTCACAGAGTAAATGTAAACGGATCATTGACCTAAATTTAAAACTTAAAAGCAAAAAATTGTAAGAAAAATTTTTTGCAATCATGAGTGAGACAAACATTGCTGAGATAAAACACAAAATTATGAACTATAGAACAAAAACTGATATATTGAAATTCATAAAATTTAAAACTTCTGCTCTCTGAAAGACACTATTAGGAAAATCAAAAGACAAATCATAGAATAGTAGGAAATATTTGCACAACACATTGCTGATAAAGTACTTACAGCTAGACTACATTAAGAGCTCTCAAAACTCAATAGGAATAAAAACTGCAATTTTTTTCTAAATGGTCAAATATGTCAATGGACATTTTACTGAAGAAAAGCTGTGAATGCATGGTAAATAAACACAAGAAAAGATGCTCAACTTCATTAGCAATTCAGTTCAGTTCAGTAGCTCAGTCGTGTCCGACTCATTGTGACCCCAGGAATTGCAGCACACCAGGCCTCCCTGTCCATCACCAACTCCCAGGGTTCATTCAGACTCACGTCCATCGAGTCGGTGATGCCATCCAGCCATCTCATCCTCTGTCGTCCCCTTCNAATGTCAGAAGAGTGGAAAGGCAGGCAGATTTTTATTTTGGGGGGGGTACATGCTCAGGAAATGCCAGGGAGAAAAACCCTGAGATTTGACTCGTCCTTGCCCATCAAAATCTCCTGCCGCGTGACCTTGTCACGGGTGGGATTCCTCACGCTGGCTCCCGGCACCACCCCACCCCCAGCTGTCTGTATTTCTGCCACACTGGGAGCCCAACACAAATGTCACCTTCCTGGGGACACCTTCTAAGACAAGCCCCAAGTGGGCCAGGTCCACTGGAATCCCAGTCTTACTGTACCCTGCATGTCTCTCCCTGGGGAAATTCAATGTCAGTCTGCTGAGAAGTGGTATACTCCCCATCTCCCCAGGGAAAGTGCACTCTGTAAAGGCGGGTCCTTACTGGCTAGACCCTGCTGCAGTCCTTGCCCCTAAGTTTGCTGCCTAGTGATGTGTTTGACCTAGATTATTAACCCAGCAGCAAACTTAAAGTGTGCCCACCAGATGCCAGGGATGACTCTCAGTTAACGTATGGAAATAATAACCCATTTAGTCCTCACAACACCCTGGAGATTGATCTTTCTATTATCTCAATTTTATCAAGGAGGTTTAAAAAAACTCATTGGAGGCTTCACAGCTGCTAAGTGGCAAGCCAGGATGCAAACCCAGGAAATATGGCCATAGAACACGTGCTGGGAACCACTATGTTGTGAGTTTAATATCTATCTGCTGAATAAGCAAATTGTTTAATGAATAGAAAAAATCAGCTTGACTAACCAACAACACTGTTAGTATTGAATTGACACCAAAGGGTTCCTCTGCTGGACCTCAGCCCCAGGCATTGCAACCCCCTTCTCAGACACTCCAGCTCTTTGTGGGGTGCAGAGTACAGAAACCTACACCAGGGCTTTGTGTCTCAGAAAACTTTCTGTGACCAGGATGGAAAAGAAAAGAGCAAAGAGAAGGATTTGCTGGCGGCCCATAGACTTTCCAACAAACCACAACTCCCACTGCTCTACCACGTGTTTGCTTGAAGAGGATAATCAAGTCCATTTATCAGACGTTTGAAAGAGCAAGGATGCTTTCTCTAGGCAGATAAGCTAGACAAAAACAAACTCATTTGAGCTTCCTTTCTCAATACTTGGATTTCTCTAACTAAATCAGTCAGTAAGCTCTTAAGGAGGCTTTGGGGGCATCAGAAAAGATAACAACGATTGCAGCTACAGTGATTGGTACCCAGCGGGACCACAGTCCTACAGAGAAGGGAAAAATGAGGTCAGGCCAAAGTCATCTGGCACCAGGCAAACAGCGAAGGGTCCACAGATCCAGAAGCCTGTCTGACCCCTCAGTGGGTGGTCTTCTAAAGTGCTGTGCCATTTCTCCGCCACATGTCACCCCAGAGCCCAGAGCTCCCTACTGCCTTACCAGGCTGAAAATGGGCCCAGATCCCGCCGGGTCCAGCCAGGATCACAGTGCTGTAAAAACAGCGCTGCTCTGTCTTTCCAGAGCACAGCAATCACGGGGAGGAGGTGGTGAAGCAAGCTCTGATTTCTGATTCAGGAGCCCTGGACCGGGACCTAAGGCTCTGCCTTTCTAACAGGCTTCCAGTTGCTGCTCTCATCCTGCCAGTCTGTGATCAAACCACCGTTTGATCACAAAGTTTGCAGAGGTCCACTGACTATAAAAGAAGAGAGTCAATTCCATCAAGATGTTTGAAGGAGTAAGTAAAAAAAAAAAAATCATTTCTCTAGACAAGTGAAGACATAAAAACCAAACACAGTATATCCTTTTCCTCTTGCCCTCCAGACACATGAATTTTTCTAACTGAGCCATCAGTCAACCGGCGCTTACTGGCTGTTCTCTGAGAAATGGAAGACACATGGTTTAAAATCAATCAGGTGCTATGATTATAATGACCCAGTGTAATGTGTGCAAAACTACAGTTGAAGGGAATCACGATACAGTCAAATACCAGGAGAATGTCTCTGCACTGAGGCTCATGTCTCAGTGTGGAATCTCGGCAGGGAATTGTCCATCCCACTGGGCCCCTTCCATGGTCCTCAGGATAAAGGTTGATAAGGAGGCCCATAGGAGAGGCCAAAGAAAAAATTGTTTTTAATAATCGTGGCTAGTAAAAAAATAATAATAATTTGGAGAAAGTTGGGATAAGACAAATAAAAGGCTCTTCTAAGATTTAACAAAACCACACATTAGATGGGAAAGAAGGGCATGGCGACAGAGGACGCAGGGAACATTTACACTTCTGCTACTACTTCTTGAAAGTGATTTTTTACCTAAGAGTTGGACATGCCTGAGCGACTTCACTTCACTTCATTTCACCTTCATGGACACTCAGAATCAGTCTGAATGTGGACCCTGTTATTATCCCCATTCCCCAAATGAGGAAACTGAGCCTTCAAGAAGTTAGGTGATCCCTCATTGTCTCTCCAGACAAGGTCCACAGGAGTCCTGCTCCTTCATGCTGACTCCAAAAGAGGCTAAGGAGCAAACGGGAGTCACTGAGTGCACAAGCACATCTATAAAGCACTTTATGGCTTTTCAAGCCTCCTCACACACACTGTCTTGTTTAAGACGCCAGAGAATAAATCAAAAGTTCATTTCTTAAAATATCATACTTCACGTGAAGACAGAGTCGTGGTCGGGGGCTCAGTGGTGAGATCTAAAGGTGTGAGCAGAACGAAAAGCAGCATGTAATGTCACAGGAGGGGTGTGGATGTCAACAGCAAATGCTACGTGCTTAAGAATGTCAAGCCTTCTTAACAAGGCTGGAACGTCAGAAGCTGTGCCAAGGGCTCGATGCACAACACCTCACTTAATCCTCAGAAAAACCCCAGGGGGCATCATTAGCAGGATGAGGAACCGAGGCTTAGCTGGCTGAGTAAATTGCCTAAGATCGTATGGTTAAAACAAGGCAGAGATAAGATTCACACCCAGGTCTCTCAAATCTGGTGTTCTTACCCCTGTGCTCACTGCAGATGAAGAGCTCGGGGGAATGGCTTTCTGACCCAACTCCTTTCTAAGACACTCTGTTGTTTGGCAACTTAATCTGTACCACATGGATACTCTAAACTGGGTCTTTGATGATGAGGGTCCTGTCTGAGGGCAGCGCATTGAGAGGCAACTGGAGGAAAGAAACAAAGCTCTGAGTCATGGAGAGTCAAGAGAGCAGAAGCTTCCAAGAGGAAAGTGGAAATCTAGTGGAAGCCGAGTCCTGTCTGAGACCTTTACAACTTAAAGCCTCAGATGAATTAGCTATCCCTGTCCTCAGTTTGTGTACACCTTCTAGCGGCTTAAAGTACCCAACCATTCACTCACACGTTCATTCAACAATGACCTCTTTACCCCTACATGCCAGGCACTATGCTAAGCAACAGGTATAAGACAGGAAACCAGACCAAATCCTTGGTCTCATAAAATTTACACCTGGCGTGGGGATGACAGAGGATGCAAATAAGGATATAGACAATGTCAGGTAGTGATAATGGCCTTGAAGAAAAATAAAAGGAAGTGACAAGCAGGGTGAGATGGGAATGTGGGTATTTATTTTCAAGTTTCTGTTGACGTATAACAGGCACACAGAGAGGTACGCAAACCAGAGCTTATGGCTGACGGGATACTAACACGCTGAACACAAAAATGCTACCAGCACTCAGATCAGGGAACAGAAGACCACATTTGAGTCTCTGCCATCCCCCTTCCAGTCACAAGCCTGGATGGTGAAGAAAATGTCTCTTGGAGAAATGACATTAAAACAGAGACCCAAATAAAGGAAGCAAATAAATAAGCTACACGGGTACTGAGGGAAAGATTATTCTGGGCAGAAGGAACAGCAAGTGCAGAGAAGGAATGGCCAAAATGCACCTAAGGAATAGTAAGAAAGCAACTGTGAGTCAGAGTGGATGGATGGATGGACGGAAGGACAGATGGATGGAAGAATAAAGCGAGGGGTAGGAGATGACATCTAAAGAGACACAAGAACCAGTTCTTATAGGGCTTTGAAATTTGGAAGCTTGATTTTCTTAGCATTGGAAAACCTTTGGAAAGTTCTTAGCTGGGCACCGTATGATCTCATTCGCATTTTCAGAGCTCAGGTGGAAGATAGATTTAAGGTGTAGAGCAGAGCAGTGTTCCTGTGAAGGTAGCTTTTAACCTCTGTGATGGAGGAAATCATGTCTCTTCCCTCCTCACCCCAACCAAACCTTTTCACTACACATGTCAGGAGGAAGGGCCCAGAGCGGATCTGACTTGAAATTCCCAAAAAAGCACTGTAGCCTTGGAGAGCCTCACCAGAAGCCCAGGGACCTCGACTCAGCTATAGTTCCCCAGTGATCAAGCTGGTAAGGCACACCTCAGTGCAGAAGGGTTCTCTCAGGATCAGTTCCACAGTCTGGAGTTCTGTCTTCATCACTTCCAGGCCTCTCCCCTCTGGGTCGCCTCTCCACTCAGCATTCTTCCATCCTCCCCCAACACCCCCAAGTTAGTCAGTGTTTCTATGCTCTCTAGCCCCTACCTTGACCCCAAAGCACAAAAATCTGATGTGCCAATTACCCTGGGACCTGACACTCTTCTCATCAGTGTGTGGACAATCTCATTCTTTCCTGTTTCAGCCCCACTTCCCCTAGTATGCAATGATTTCATTCTGTCTCTAGTTAGGAATTCCAGTCTGTCAGAAATAAGAAGTGGAGAGGTTTGCAGTGTTGACTTAAAAAATAGTCACAACCTAAAGACTGAGAGTTCTGGTTTATTCAGTGGGAATTATTAGGACCTCAAGCCCAGGAGAGGGCATCTCAAGTAACCCTGAGAGAACTGCTCTAAGCAGGCGAGGGGAGGAGCCAGGTTATGTTGAAGTTTTGCTGCGAAAAAGGGCAGGTAGACTGAACATCAAAAGATTCTTGTTAATTAAAGAAAAGATACCCCAAGTGTAGGAATTTAGCACTTTTCTATGTATGGGAAGATGCAAGAGTCAGGGCTCACTGAAATCATTTCTTTCATAAGCATCTTAGCTATCTGGGCCTAGGGTCCTGCATTTTTCACACCTGGAGTTCCTCAGTGCTCACACTAGGGAGTGGCTGTCAGATCCCAAAGGCATTTTCCTCCTTCCTGAGTACCCTTCAGTTCAATTGTTCAGTCGTGTCTGACTCTTTGCGACCCAATGAATCGCAGCACGCCAGGCCTCCCTGTCCATCACCATCTNAGGTCCAGACCATTTCTGTCCTTTATCGAGCCCATCTTTGCATGAATTGTTCCCTTGGTATTTCTAATTTTCTTGAAGAGATCTCTAGTCTTTCCCATTCTGTTCTTTTCCTCTATTTCTTTGCATTGATTGCTGAAGAAGGCTTTCTTATCTCTTCTTGCTATTGTTTAGAACTCTGCATTCAGATGCTATCTTTCCTTTTCTCCTTTGCTTTTGGCTTTTCTTCTTTTCACAGTTATTTGTAAGGCGTCCCCAGACAGCCATTTTGCCTTTTTGCATTTCTTTTCCATGGGAATGATCTTGATCCCTGTCTCCTGTACAGTGTCACAAACCTCTGTCCATAGTTCATCAGGCACGCTATCTATCAGATCCAGGCCCTTAAATCTATTTCTCACTTCCACTGTATAATCATAAGGGGTTTGATTTAGGTCATACCTGAATGGTCTCGTGGTTTTCCCTCCTTTCTTCAATTTAAGTCTGAATTTGGTAGTAAGGAGTTCATGATCTGAGCCACAGTCAGCTCCTGGTCTTGTTTTTGGTGACTGTAGGGCTGGAATCCCTGACAACTGTGAAATTCTTGTTTACTAATATGGCAGCAAATACTCCATTTCTCAGCAGACAGAGGAAGGCAACACCATTCTTTTGACCTCTTAGCTGATGCTCTGTCCCTAACTGGCCTGGACTCTGGGTGACGTGGCAAAGAGACAGCACTCCCACTATCACCTACAGACAGCCCCAGCTGATAACTCTAGCTCTTCGTCCCCTAATCTAGCCTCCCCTCCCGCAATTTTGGCCTCAGGGTATCTGTCACCTCTAAGCAACTCTGGGGTCACTAGCTGCCTCCCCCAAGCAGTCTCCTTTGCTTCACCTGGCACCTAGATGAAGCACAGGTGAGGGACAGAAAGGAGAAATTCAAGGATTCCACAAGTGGAAAACCAAGGAGGCAGTCTGGCCAGATGGGCCCCCAAAGCAGTGCTTTATTAATCCTCAATCCAGAGAAGAGAGGGACAAGGAAAGGGAGCCTGAGAATGGAGTCAGAACCAGAATCTATGTTTCAGAGCATGTGGGGAGGCAAAATTAATGCTAATTAGTGAGAAGGAAGAAGCAACAAGGTGAGAGTAGAAAAACTCAGATTGTATGCATAATCAATGCTAATCACAGTCTTTTATGGGAATTGTTTCCCATTTTATTCCTAATTACCTCTCGCTACAACAATGATAAAGCATATCACTAAATATAATCTCAAATTAACTTTGTAGTAAGTTCCCTCTGATGAAAACAGCAAATTCTCAACATGTCCAAGGAGTGATTTCAGAGTAATGAGTGGTCCCAAAATTAACTCCTAAAAAGCATGATCTTTGCTGGAGGCCCAGGTCTGAAAGAGACAGGCTCTGAACATTCATTTCTATATGTTATGGTCATGGGTCCTGGATTTTCACAGAAGGTTCCCATTTTAAAATACCCCATGCCTGCAGTTCTCATGGGCATTCAATTATTGACAATACAGTGCTTTCTAATTTTAGTTCACAAGTATGATCAGGGATTTGGTTGATGTGGGTTGATAATCAAACTTTAGTAGTTCTGAGAACTTGCAAGTCAAAGTATCCCACTCATCTCTGGAATACATGTCTTCCTCAGTCAAGCAAGAAGAGTTTCCTATCACTGCATAAGAAACAAGGGCTTTTATGCTCTCGTAGGTCTGTAATGAGGCACCAACTTTTACCTAGGGTTAACATCTGAAGACCTGGAAATTTCATCTTAGCAATATCTTAGAAGGATAAATCCCTTCTTCCTAGTAAACCATGTGCTGTGCTTCGTCACTCAGTTGTGTGTGACCCTTTGCGACCTCCTGGACTATAGCCCGCCAGGCTCCTCTGTCCATGGGGATTCTCCAGGCAAGAATACTGGAGTGGTAAGTCATGTACCCATGGCCAAAGTATGGGATTACTGGTCTAAGTGAGGAGAAAGCTGGCTTTTACATTTTTTGTTGTTTTTGTTTTGAAAGCTGTTTTGATAGGACTGTCACCTGGAGTCTTGCTGAATGAAATCCAGTCTGAAAGGATTCCAGTCTGACCCATTCAGCCTGGGGGGGGAGGACATTGTGTAACCAGCAGGGATTGCCTTACCCTAAATCATCACATCCTCCTGAGTACAAACTAAATCTGGTCTGTGGGTCAACCAAGCCACAGAAGTGGGACCACTCAGGCCACGGTAACTCTCAGCAGCACCAACAGCTGAAGCCAGGTTCATCTCAGTTTCCCCCAGCATAGCTCGGGTTTCACAAAGTGTTTTAATGCTGAAAAAACTCAGCCAATTTACAGGCAGATGGAGTTGGGAGAGGAAACACTGTTTATAACTTCAAGGGACACATCTGGTACTATTATATCATACTACAATGACTACCATTTATTAAGGACCTATTTAGGGTCCATAATGGGCATGGTTGAGGTGGGGTGGAGCATTTGACCCGGATCCCATCTCTTCAAGGGCATGGATTTAGACTTTTGAGGTCACCCTTCAATTAGACTATCTACACAGTCCTTCTGTTCTTGTATGTTTGTTAGAAGCATTCATCCATCCAAAGTAAACATTTAAAATGCACATTTCTTGTAACAATTTGGGGATATCTTTATTTTTTTTAACATACCTGGAGGTTGAGCAAGTGAATTAGCTCAAGCCTCTAGAAAGCTAAGAATTCCTGTTCCTATTAGGTATTAAATGTACTAAAGGCACTGCTCGGCATTTTAGATATGTTATTTCTAATTCTCACAACAAAACTGCAAGAGGGGCATTATTACTTCATTCTACAACTGATATTGAGAAGTGGGTATTATAATTTCTACTAACCAGATGAGATTGCAAGGTAGGTAATATGATTTCTATTACACAGATGAGGTTGGGAGATGGATATTATTAGTTCTTTATGGAGATGAGGAAATGGAAACCTAGAGTCTTAGAAGCTTGCCTTGTTACAGAAACCAGTACTCGAGAAACCAAGCACCACACTTGGAGAGTTGGAGAACTCAGATTTATTATGCCAGTAGGCCCAGAGGAGTTAACACTCCAAGCTCTGAGCCCCAAACAAAGGGATGACAGAGTTTTTGTAGACAGATTATAGTGGGCAACACTAGCTGTTAATAGGCTGGTTTAAACTAAGGGGTTTCGCACGCACAGTAACAGCAATAAAGATGGGGAGGGGGATGCTTGGCCTGGACAGGCATGATGAAGCAGGCTTGCAGGGGCTGGGTGGGTGACTGCAAAGAGCAGGACAAGGGTGAGCGAAATAAACTGCAGTTCCTAGTATAGCAAGTCCTCACTTTCCAAGACTACGTGACCTATGTGATCTAGACTTTGCAAGGAGTAAGCTGAGTTACAGAGGCAGAAGGAGAAGGAGATTATGTAAAATTTTAACTTTTCCTCTTCAGCCTAAGAGCACACAGTTTGGACAGGTGACACTCTCAGTTCTGAAGAGTTTAGCCCTCAGGGGTGTGTGCAAGTTCTGTTGCCAGGAAACTTTTTCCAGGAAGGGGTCCTGCAGCCCTATAGAAGCAGGATGCCTTCCTCTGAGAGGGAAGAAACTGCCTGCAAACCTCTAGGGAGGCTTTGCCCCAGCCAGCTTATGCCTTTTCAAATGTGTCTCCCATGAATCAGCAGAGCATGGGGCGTTCTCTACCACCTCCGTCACCCCCAACACCTGTCACAGAGGAGTTCCACTAATGGATGGGACGGGCCCTGGGCTTTCAGAGCAATTCTGAAAAATGAATCTGAAACGGTGCATGTCAAGGTTGCAGACAGTGATGCTTCAGTGACAAGCATCTATAATAATGTGGCAGTGCAGCTGCCAGGCTAGGCTGAAGAAGCTCAGACACCTCCTTCTGGTCGCTGGGAATCTTCTGGGCATTTCCAGCAGAGGGTGGTCATGGCCGTAGCCCCAGAGTTCTGTGTACCTGCACCTACCAGGTTAGGGAGAGCTGGCCTCCACTCTAAAGCTTCTGCAGGGCAGCAGCTGCTTTTTCCACGCTGCATGCCACAGGAAGTCACACCTCCTGAGTAGAGGTCAGCTCCAGGTCTCTTCCAAGTCACAAGGACAATCAGACCTTGCACACTTGCAAGAGTGACTCTAATCCTCACTGGCTGCTACTTGAGCTGTCACTGTCTATGCCCGAGGACAGGGATGGGGAAACAGGAGGGGAGAGATCTAGTTACCAGGGCAAATCTAGTGTCTTGAAGGCACTGCTGTTTCCTCACCTCTGAACTTGGGAGTCCGTCTGAAATTGGACATGCAGTAGGCAAGTTGGCCAATTTCAGGCTATATATTTAGCCCTATACCCTTTTTCTCCAAATGGCAGAGCCTCTCCCTCAATGTTTTAGGTGTGAGTTAGTTCTCAACTTTATTCTGAGGAATCCCAGGTTCCCTCAGGGGTGCCCCTGAGCTACCTTGGGGAGGAGAACAGGAAAAAGTAAAGTAGCCAATGTTCCAGATTCAGTCTGAGCAAACTCACTTTGGTCTGTGACTTAGGCTACATTTTTACATAAGATAGTCTTTGCTCGAAAAGTTTCATTGCTACTTTTTTAAATATGGAAAAGAGAAAAAAATAAAAATAAAGAAACCCACTTGCAGAGCAGCCAGAATCCTTCCATGGAGAGAGGATATGTCCTTCCTAGGGGAGGAATGTAAAAATCTTCCTAATTGGGTATCCGAGTTTTAATTTGAAGCAATCTTTTCCAAAGAACCAAGGAGGTCTGCTCTCTCTTATTTGACCGTTCCTGGTAGGACAGAGATCAGAGGTCTCACCAGGCAGGAAGTATACAGAAAGACGGGGCCTGTGGATTCTCTGTATTTTGCATCTGAAAACTGCTACACATCTTCCCGTGGGGGTCATCTTGAAGAGACAAGGCCAGTGTTGCCAGAGTTCCTGATTTTACAAGAGAAGTTAGGATTCCAAAACCGTATGTGATTTTCTCCGACTTAACTGGTGGCAACTCTTCCCCCACCTCCAAAATCAAAACACATGTGGGCCAAGCTACACACACCTGTGATCCTCTGCTGCCAAATCTGAGACCTGGAGCAGACAGCTTGGCCATCTTCACCAGGGCTGGAGAGAAGGAAACCCCCACAGACATGTAGGAACAGCAGGGCTCAAGATTCTGGCACAAGCTTCACTCTCAACCCAGGTGTTCCTCCCCACCTCCCTCCACTCCGCTCCATCTCGTATCAGGCCCCAAATTCCTTCTGCTCTTCTACCTCTCAATTCAAACGTCCCTTTCTTTAGGACAACCCTTTCTTAACCTCCTCTCCTCCAGGTCAGCTCAGAGCCTCCATGATACCTGGTCTCTCATAGCTACTCCCCATGCAATTCTTTCCCAGCCACTAACACAGTTTGTTTTTAATATCTCTACTTTTAAAGAACATCTGCCACTCCCTCTCCACTATAAGACCCAGGACAGTAAAGGCTGTGCTTTCGATTCTCCACTATAAATTTCCCACACTTGGAACAGCACCTGGCCCACATGAATGAATTAGCTCAGAGCCCTGTGAACCACTGGTCACCATCCTGTGCATTGGAAGGGAACATTTAAGCTCCCCTGACCGCTTTCATCTTGGATTCCTTGTGGACTCTACCCATGTCCTTGCCTGGTTGAATTTGGTGTCACTCACTGGTTCGTTTGGTACTTGATCTAAGACCTTCTCTAACTTTCTATCCCTACACCTTGGGGTCCACAGCTGTTCCCCTTATTTTCTCCACATCAACAGAAGCCCTTTGAGGAAGGGAGAAATAAATTATAAGTTCCATTTTACAGAAAAGGAAACAGGAGCTCCTGGAAGTTCAAGCAGATTCAGTGTTTAAACTTGGGGCTCTCTGAGTCCAATACCATTTCCCTTTCTTCTGGGCTCAATACTAGGGAAGATGACTAAGAAAGAAACCTTGGCATGAAACAAATGTAAAATCCCAATATCCGTGATCTAAAAGTTTTGTAGCTGTGAATTTATGCTATGCTAATACATTTAATGGATGTGAGAGTTGGACTTTAAAGAAAGCTGAGCACCGAAGATTTGATGCTTTTGAACTGTGGTGTTGGAGAAGACTCTTGAGAGTCCCTTGAACTGCAAGGAGATCCAACCAGTCCATCCTAAAGGAGATCAGTCCTGGGTGTTCATTGGAAGGACTGATGTTGAAGCTGAAACTCTAACACTTTGGCCACCTGATGCAAAGAGCTGACTCACTTGAAAAGACCCTGATGCTGGGAAAGATTGAGGGCAAGAGGAGGAGGGGACGACAGAGGATGGGATGGTTGGATGATATCACTGACTCAATGGACATGGGTTTGAGTGGACTCTGGGAGTTGGTGATGGACAGGGAGGCCTGGCGTGCTGTGGCTCATGGGGTCGCAAAGAGTTGGACACGACTGAGCTGTCGTGTCCAGTTCAGTTGAACTGAGCTGAATATATTTAATATCAATACCCCTGCATTCTAGCCCATCCTTATTAACCCTTAAGCATGCCTTATACAAATGCATACAGTTAACAAATAATTGTGTATTAGAGAGATGCAGCCAGAAGCCAGGGAACACACTAAGGTTTGCAGGGAGCCACCAGAAGCTAGGAATAGGTAAGTAAAGATTCCCCCTAGAACCTCAGGAGCGAGCCAAGCCCTGCCAACACCTTGACTTCTGGCCTAAAACTGAGTGAACAAATTTCTGTTGTCTTAAGCCACCAAATTTATTATCATTTGTTACAGCATCCCCAGAAAATGAACATGGGCCTCCCAGGTGCTGCTAGTGATAAATAACCTGCCTGCCAATGCAGAAGACGTAAGAGACGTGGGTTCAGTCCCTGGGTCAGGAAGATCCCCTGGAGGAGGGCATGGCAACCCACTCCAGTATTCTTGCCTGGAGGATCCCATGGACAGAGGAGCCTGGAAGGCTACAGTTTACAGGGTCGCAAAGATGGGAATATGCTATGCTTATACGTTTAATATCAATACCGCTGCATCCTAGCCCATCCTTATTAACCCTTAAGCAAGCTATGCCTTATGCAGACAAAACTGAAGCAACTCAGCAGACACACGCAGGAGAAGAATACATGTGCTCTGTGTCATTTAATACTCACAGCAGCCCCATGAGGTATAAGAGAGGAGACTGAGGCTCAGAGCGGTTATGTGACTTGAATGAGCATACAGCCAGTGAACTGTTGAGTCAGTTTTGAACCCAGGTGTCCATCTCTGAGCCCCCTACAGCTACTGGCAGCCAGTGACAAGCCTTCCCAGGCCTCCCCCTGACTGCAGCAGAGTCCCCCAAAACACTCTAGTTGCCAGTCTCTGAACTATGATTAACAGTGTTCCCAAGGGAGGGAGGGTTTTTTTTTTTTTTTCCCAGAAAAATCTTATATTTGGGCTTCTCTCCCTCCTGAGTGGTGCGGCTCACACCATGGAGATTTATTTGCCATTTTGAGCTGTGACCTGGTTTCACATTATTCCTTCAGTCCCCAGATAGATTAGTTTGGCCATTCAGTCTCAGCCCACTTACTCTCACCCAGAATTTAAAGCGTGTATGCTGCTCATAATCCAGCCTCTTCCCAGAACCCTCGGTGAGAGGTGGGGGCGCAGAACGCAGCAGGATCTCAGAGAGGTGGAATGCTCTAGCGCATGGTCCTTTTCCATTCCACTCATCTCAGCCTCAGAAACAGGCCTTCCTCCAGCTTCCTACCAAGAGGTCAGGCGGGGCAAAGTGAGCATGGTAATTTTTCTAAGCGTCTTATTAAATTTCTGTCAAGTGGCTGAACATCTGTTCTCTTTTCTGTTTGTGTTTTGAGGAACAGATATAGCCCAGAATCACAGGGCTTTGAGGGACCCCGTTCATGTATAATCATACCAAAGCTTTCTCTCAGGCCCTTGCCAAAGCAATTAGCAAAGCTGCTTTTAACCAATTAGTCCCATCTTTTCAGCTCCCTGAGGCAGAGGCTGTCTTCCCCCTCCCCACCGCCCGGCCTCCATGGAGGCCATTTCAAAAGGCACAATTGGCACCAATTATGCCCGTCTTGTTATTATAATCATTAATCATCATCAGTCTAATGACAACTAATAGGCTACTTCAAATCCCTTTTATGGAACACGATGGGGGCCTACATAAATAAAAAAAAACAAATATTTTGTAGAGTGCTTCCAAGTTCTGTAGTCCTTTCACATACAAGATCTTGTTGGGTCGTCAGTGTTGCAAAGTGAGTTATTAATGGGAAAATAAAACGCAGTCTGACTCTGAGTCTCAAGTCACTCAATACACAGCCAATTGTTAAATAATAAATGCACTGGTTAAAACCAAATAGGAGGCTCACAGTGTGGCGTGGTGGACAGAGAAAAGAGAAAGCTCTAAAGGTCTGCACCATGATTCCCTATTTCCTAGGCCCAATTTTCTTGTCTCTGAAGTGGGCATCATGGTGCCTGTCCCACTGAACTGTTGTGGAGACTCAATGGCATGGCACCTAGAGAGTGCCTAGAGGAACACTTATCAAATCAAATAATTATTGAGCTTGTATGATGTGTCATGCTTTGTGGTCTACCCCCTATACATTTCATGCCATTTAATCCTCACAGCAACCCTACTAATAGACACTATTGTTCTACTGCTTCACATTTGAGGTAAATAAGGCAAGGAGAGTTGTTAGGTAGGCAGAACAGGGAAAAAGACTCCAAGATGGCAGTGGCTAAAAGACAAGGAAGGGAAAAGCCCGCAAAAATGGAACAAAAGAAGGTCCGAGGACCCGAGTGAGGACCTCAGGTAAAACAAACAACACTCCTGGCTGGCCCAATTTACATAGGACAGGCCCAGGGAGAGAAAAACATATAAATAGAGGAGCCAAAGCCAGCTCTCTCTCTCTCCTGTGCCGGGGCACTCTTCTCCTCGTGTCTTTGGATCAATGTGCCCTCATGCCTCGAAGATGGATTTTCCTGCTATCTTCTAAATAAAATAGAGCTGTAACACTGGGCTGTAATACTGATTTGTCTAAGGGCTATAAGATGGTCCATTCGAGACCTGAGAGCTATAACACGGTCTATCCAAGACCTGAGAGCTGTGACATGCCGAGGGGGCTTTAGTGTCCGTCACTCCAAATCTTTGTTGTGACAAGACAAAGAACCGAGGAACATACACTCGTGTGACATCTATGGTGCCGTGACTAGGATATAACCTGGCTGAAACAAGAGGAAGAGGCCAAGCACAGCAGGAGCCCAACTCAGCGAAGCACCCACGGTAGAGGCGGAACGCNAGTGTCCGTCACTCCAAATCTTTGTTGTGACAAGACAAAGAACCGAGGAACATACACTCGTGTGACATCTATGGTGCCGTGACTAGGATATAACCTGGCTGAAACAAGAGGAAGAGGCCAAGCACAGCAGGAGCCCAACTCAGCGAAGCACCCACGGTAGAGGCGGAACGCAAAGAAAACCCAGCACAGGGGAAGGCCCGTCGTACTGGAAACTGGGACAACAGAAAGCCCACGCGGCCCAGCTTCAGATTCCAGAAGACCTCTGGTTAAGGTTAAAGGCCCTCGCTCCTATCGCTGGAGGGACATGCCTAACGAAATCTTAATTCCTTTACAATCTCTCGTTTCTTGTTCCCTCAAACCTCCCGCAAACAGGCGGGTGGCAGGGGGCACAACTGAGGGACTCTGGAGAGGCACTATCTGCTGAGCCCCAGTAGCTGTTACACAAGCCGGTGGGGGTTCTTCTGTCCTTTCTCTTCTCTGTGNGGAGAAGGGGATGACAGAGGATGAGATGGCTGGATGGCATCACTGACTCGATAGGTATGAGTCTGAGTGAACTCCGGGAGGTGGTGATGGACAGGGAGGCCTGGCGTGCTGCGATTCATGGGGTCGCAAAGAGTCGGACATGACTGAGCGACTGAACTGAACTGAGACAATGTAGGCTATAAAGAGGAAATTGGCATCTATCTTACTTTTTATAATACACATTCTACATTGTATAACACACCTGTCTTCCTCATTCAGAATCATGAAGGAGAGAAAAGGGCTAAGTCTGATGCTGAATTTACATGCATTTTCAGGTAGCCGTATGCTTTATCCATCCCACAGAGCCTCTCGGTGCCCATATGTAGTTAATGCTTGTTATCAAATAAAAAATAAGTAGCAAAAAGGTAGTAGTTTAGCTCAAACATACATTTTCATTTGGACATGGATCTTTTTCACGTTTTCTGTCTCTTGTTACATTAACTATTCATCCATTACACCTAACTGACACTAATATTGCTTTCACATGCTGAGGGGAGACTTCAAATTTAAATATTCAAACTTCTTAGAAGTCTTCTTTGCTATAAAAAATAATATGCCTTATTCTTTTAGAAGTCGGATCAAAGTAAAGAGCGAAGCTTTCGTCTAAAAACCAGGAACAGATTCTCCCAGAAAAGATAGTGATGTACATCTCTGCACAGTTAAAAAGCAAGCCAGCAGTGTACCCGGTTCAATACAAAGCAAGGGAGCATTATGAGCCTGCCTGGACGTTGAAATGTGCCTCCGTGGGGACTCCTGATGGCCCCTCCTGCTCACCCAGACTGCTGGTCTGCGCATACCCTGCCTACTGCTTACCCCCCCGCCCAAGGCACTATGTCTCCCCATGGTCCTGTCCATGGCCCTGGGCTCTCCTTTGGCTAAGTCAACTGCAAGCTGCTTTATTTGCCTCTTCAGTCATTCAGCAACCTCTATAACAAAAGAAAACCTGTGCCTCGCGGATGAATTGTGAGAGAGATGGTACACAGGGCAAAGGAAGAGAATCCGAATTCCTCTTGGAAAATTCTTCAACCTCAACTTGACCCAGACAGAGATGCCTCACATGGGATCATTACTGGGGAGGAAGGCAACTCCATTGCACTCCATAAACAAAGTTGTAAGAGAGAGCTTTTGGGGCAGGGACAAATTTACCTCACTTCACCACCTGTGTACAGGCTGTTCCAATGTCAGGGTGCTCCGAATCTACTGGAAAGCTTGCTAAGGTGCAGATTCCCTGGCCCTGACGCTTGAGTGAGGCTGAGGAGGCACCTCTCAGATGCCCCTGAGATGTATTCTCTACCAATCTGGATTTCCATGATGATTTATTTCTATTTTCACTATTTCTTAAAAAATTCATTAACCACCTACCAAATGCCAAACACAATTAGTCATTTATACATGGCATTTGTTGTGTTGTCTAGTTGCTAAGTTGTGTCCAACTCTTTTGCAATCCTCTGTCCATGGCATTTCCCAGGCAAAAATACTAGAGTGGGTTGCTATCTCCTCCTTCCCTCCTTCCAAATCCATGGATTGAACCCGCATCTCCTGTGGCAGATTCTTTACCAGAGCCACCTGGGAAGCCCATATATATAATGTATAAAGCCGATATATGTCACATATATTTATATTAACCATTAATGTAGATACTTTGTATGTATATGATACATGACAAATTTGCTTTCACGGAGCTTAAGTCCTAATGAGACAAGTCAGATCATCAAGAAATAGATAACATATGTGATATATGCCAATGTTTGTAGCAGTATTATTCATATTAACCAAAAAATGGAAATAACCCAAATGTTCAACAAGAGATGGATGCATAAAATGTAGTATATCCATACCATGTAATATTATTCAATAATAAAAAGGAATGGTACACAGTGGATGAACTGTGAAAACATTATGCTGAGTAAAAGACAACAGACACAAAAGGCCACATACTATATTTTTCACTGACATGAAAGTCCAGAACACAGTATCTATAGTTATAGAAAACTGATCAGTGATTGTCAAAGACTATGGAGTGGGGGAAATGGGGAGTAATTGCAAACTGGCAAGAAGGACCTCTCTGGGTGATTAAAAATGTTCTAAAACTAGACCACAGCGACGGTTGCGCAATCACAGGCTTCAGTCTTGTGTGACTGAACAAACGTTACTGCTAACAGGTTATGCTCCCCATCTCTCTGGACTTCAGGAGTAGGGTAAGCCATGACACAGGGCTCAACAGAACCACGTAGACTCTAGAGTCAAGCATGGTGTGATAAGGAGTCTGGTGGGCTCAGGAGTAGCACAGGCTGACCCATCCATCAATCCAAACTTCAGAGAGAAAAAAAACGTGTAACTGTCAGAAACATGACAGAACAGCCCAGTGGTCATGAAATCGTGCACCTAAGTCATCCAACATGCTCCTGTTACTCTGAGACACAATAATATGAGAAGAATTAACAGTCATACAGTACCTAAGGCATACCAAGTCCACCCTCTATGCCGGGCACTGCCCTAAGCTCTTTATATGCATAAACTCTCTATGAAATGGTATCTGTGCAAGAGGTTTCTGTAAGATTCTGGCAGGACAAAGTCAGCATATTCAAAGGTGGCAAGTGAGGAAAGCTGGATCAAGGGTCACTTACAAAGGTGTAGGCAGTGTTCCAGGAACCAGCAAGTACTGGTGTGGTACTACAGAGCGAGCAACAGCAGGGAGCCACGACTCCCCTGAAAACACAGGGGCAGGGATGGGCACACAGCACTAGAAGAGGGCCACTAAAGCTAGGAAAGGGGATAAAACCAACCACAGTGACTCGCAAAGGAGGGAGCCAGGGGAATAAATTCCCCAGCCTCACTCTTTCCTTTATCCAATTTCCTTCTGCCAGATCCCACTGGACAAACTCATTGGGACCCCATAAGGACATGTAAGCTCATTGATATAGCCCATATAAGTCAACTTCCTTAGCCCACGAAAGGATGGAGAAGGGTGAATAATGAATCTGAAGGGACAAATGAAAAACATCCAGTGAAGTACCATTACCATTTACTCCTGACTGTCAGGGAAACTGAGGTCTGACACCGTGAAGGAACATGTCCAAGGGTATACAGCTCACAGGCTAGAGCTGGGCTAGTAATCCAGGTGTTCTGGTGGCTCTTCACTACCATCCTTAGGTGGCAAGTGTTTCCCTTGACAGCAAACAAGGGAGAACATGATCAGTAAACACCAGGGAAGGATGATTAGGACTCCCCAGGTTCTAAGATGAGGGGAAACAAGTGTGCCCTAGCACACAGTGGTAATCTAGAACCAAGGCTAGATCTATGATCCCATTCTCCCTACAAGTCCCCACACCCAGAAAATTTAGTCATGTTGCTTCCAGGACTCCAGTCCATGGGACAAAAGCAGCCCACGTGTGGGTGTCAGCTCTTCAGCCAGGTCACTGAACGTGGCTCAAATACAGGCACAAGGTTTTCAGTGCAAAATATCTCAGACTCTTCCAAGTGGGTGCTGCTTTTCTGCCACCCATTGGCCTATGAGCTCCTGAACTGTCAGGGAAACACAAGCTCACACAATACCTGATTGTACTTCAGCCTCAGAGGAAGCACCACCTGGAGAGATGCTTCAATTTGTACAACAAAAATAAAAAAAACTCCCCCAATCACTAAATAAGGAATAAATAAATAAAAATGTTTCACTCCACTCTGATTTGCAGCAATCTGCAGAACTGGTATCTATGGAATGGGCTATGGAGTCCCTGAGTCCCCAAATAAACCTNACCTGGAGAGATGCTTCAATTTGTACAACAAAAATAAAAAAAACTCCCCCAATCACTAAATAAGGAATAAATAAATAAAAATGTTTCACTCCACTCTGATTTGCAGCAATCTGCAGAACTGGTATCTATGGAATGGGCTATGGAGTCCCTGAGTCCCCAAATAAACCTGGCTATGAGGGAAATCCTTGATTTGACCTCTCAAACCTCACCGAGGACATGTCAGTGAGAGTGGAAAGAGCAGATTCAAAGGCTTCATGCTACATGAAGGCTGATCCCAGAGCAGATGCCAGCCTAGAGTCATGCACTGGCAAGTTCCACCCCTTGCGGGCCCAGGAGCCCCACAGGAGGAGAAGGTGAAGTGGGTCTCTTGGCAGCAGCTGAGCTGGCAACCCAGTGGTGGGGCTAACATGGAAGAACAAGTCTGCCATCCAAGCCTTTGCTAGCGGCTCCTACAGAGTGGCTGCACCAAGCACATCGGCACAAATGCAGGCAGCCTTTCTGAAGGCTTGCCGTTAGCCGAGGTCCTGGGGGCTCCCAACCCACCTATTTCATCCTTGACTTCTAGCTTTATTGCTCCGTGATGGGGAGGAACGGACAGCTCTCCCGCGTCCACCTCGTCTGCCTTGGCTGTGATGGTCTCTGCCCCAGCAGGTCGCAGAACCGAGCCAGCTTTACGATCACTCTCTCCCTGCTTCCCCGCTCCGCGGCTCTTCCTGCCCCAAATAAATCAATGTTACTATCCCTCCTTTTCCTCCTTGCTCTCAGCAGGCTGATGCTCGGGCCATTTCTTTTAGACAATGAGCCAGGCATGCTCTCAAGCCCAGCCAGTGTGGGGCCTAGGCCTGGATGGAGACAAGATGACATAGTCCAAAGCAGAGGGTTTCTGAGCTGCTGCAAAGATTACCCCTGGCTGGGCTATTACCTGAGGGTGGGACGGGACATGGCAGTGAGAGTGGAAAGATCAGGTTCAAAGGCTTCATGCTACATTATCGAAGTGGATGCTGAGACTGGTCNCTGGATGGAGACAAGATGACATAGTCCAAAGCAGAGGGTTTCTGAGCTGCTGCAAAGATTACCCCTGGCTGGGCTATTACCTGAGGGTGGGACGGGACATGGCAGTGAGAGTGGAAAGATCAGGTTCAAAGGCTTCATGCTACATTATCGAAGTGGATGCTGAGACTGGTCCATGGAAGACACTTTTCTTTATGTCAGCAGGGCTTCCAATACCATTTCTACTTCAGATGTCAAAAGAAGGACTCAACAAGCTATTTGGCGGAACAGTTTCCAAATTAGAGCCTTTAAAACAAACAACCACCTACACGAGGTCCCTACAACCCCACAGAAGGGGCCAGAGTAGCGATGCACCAGCTGATGTTGAGAGGAGAGCTCAGGTTTCCCCCATCTTCACTCCCCATCAACCTCGGGGGCTACCCACGGGTCTCCACAAAAGCCCAGAGTTCTCCAGATGTCGTTCAGAAAGCATGAGTCAGCCCTTTCACAGGGTTGGAACCCCTTCTTCAGAATTTCCAGCGTGTTCCCACCACTGGTCCTTTGTGGCCTTCCCCTCACACACACAGCTCTGCGTCTGCCCCTGCCTGGTATTCACTGCACTCCTGGTAGTAGCTGGTGCCAACCCCACCTGAAGGCTCTGCTCTCCATCCAGCCTCTGCTGTCTCACCGCTCCCCTGTAAGAACGGCCTGACCGTGGTGGGGGCCCCCAGCTTGATTGTGTTCCTTGTCCCCTTGCTTGGCCTTAGATGCCCAAGAAGGTTCTTTTGACCTGCACAGTGACCAGCTCCTCCCCAGGGTGAGTCATTCCCCTGAGACCTCAGAAATTACTTCTAGGCATTGTGGCATGACAGTTAAGAGTGTGAGCTCCAAGTCAGCTGCCTGGGTTCAAATCCTGACCCCGTTCCTAGCTATGTGGCCTTTGGTAAGTTAACTGCTCCATGAATCAGTGTCCCCCGTCTGCAAAGTCAAGAGAATAATCCATCCAACTTACAGGGTTGCGGGAGGATTAACTGGGTCAATTGAGTCCTTGTGTGGCCTCAGTTCTTTGTGTGGCTTTGGCACATGGTAAACACCCAGAAATTGCTACTCTACTCCAGTCACTCCACTTCCACCCCAGATGGCCTCAAGAACCCAGCAGGAGCTGGGCCACCAGGCAGTTCTCTGGCTCCTTGCTCCCAAATGCACACTTCAAACCACACTGCCACCTACTGGTAGCCTGCACACACTCCAAGAGCACCCAGCCAAAACAAAATTTGAACTTACAAATTCATTTCATAAAAATCCATTCAATAAATATTTATTGAGCCCTCATGCAATGCCAGGAACTATTCGATGTATTAGGGATGCAATGGAGAATAAAGGAGACAAGATTTTTACTCCCATGAAGCTTACGTTGAATGACTTTTTAAACATGGTTTTCACCCCCAAGGAACCCAGAGGCAAAAAGCTCATCCCAAGGGCTTAAAAAAGGCACAAGGAAATGCTCAGCTCCCCCAGCGTCTGCTGCAGAGTGCTCAGTGGAAGCCTTAAGGCTAAGAGAAAAACAGTAAAAGTACCACCATGATTGTGAACAGTGTTTTCTTTCCCTCTTGGGCACAGAGCCTTCCTTGCAGTTATGGGTGGACAGAACAAAGTCTGACCCACAGAACATGGGCATAGGTGATGGAAGCCACATCCAAGCCTGGCCTGAAAAAAACTTTCTGCATAAGATGCTCTCCATGCTTTTCTCTCTTTCTGGTACCCTTGAATGAAGGGGCTTCGCCACCCCTGACAAACTTAAGAGTCACCCATTGAAGATAGAGTGAGTGAGTGAAGTCGCTCAGTCGTGTCCGACTCTTTGCGACCCCATGAACTGTAGCCCACCAGGCTCCTCCATCCGTGGGATTTTCCAGGCAAGAATACTGGAGTGGGTTGCCATTTCCTTCTCCAGGAGATCTTCCTGACCCAGGGATTGAACCCAGGTCTCCCGCATTGTAGGCAAACGCTTTACCGTCTGAGCCACCAGGAAGTCCAACTGAAGATATCGCCTATTGAAGATAGGAGAGTCACAAAACAGGGAAAGCTACGATCCTGAATCATCACTTGGGAGAAATTTGTTTAATCAGAATACCTGGCACTGCAGTTTGACAGAGGTGATAGATAAACTTTGAAACTTAGAGGTTATATCTTATCATAGCTGATACAATATTAATGTATAGAAATGGTATGGGATTTGGGGGAGAATAGAGAAGCTAAATGAGAAGATAAGATGGGTGAGGAATAAGATTCAATTGTATTCTGTTGCTCTTGTGAGTTTTTGTTCTTTTAACATTAAAAAGTAAATGTGGTTTATTTTTCCACTGAGCCCAATAATAAAGTTTGAGCCATGAAAGGGAATTAGATGCCCACTGATTCAGAAAAAGGAAAACATAACTTTAGTTTGACATGATTTCTGTCACAGAGGAGACTAGAGAGAAAAAAGAAAGAAAAGATACAAAGGAAATTCTCAAGGTGCTCGGAGAATTTAGAGGCACAGACTCAGGCACAGAGAAAGCCCAGGAATCTTGGAGGACATATGAGCAGTTTCAAAGGCTGAGAAACGTCTTGGATTAGAAAGCCTCAGACCCAGGGAGGGGTCTGCTGAAATCACTAAACCACCAAGGAGTTGACAGAAGACAAAAGCCATATCTCCTCAATGCCTGATCAGAATTTAAGGAAGAAACCAAGCTAGCCTAAACACAAGTGATAAGAAAAGATATGCCAGAAGGCTCTCTCCTCCAAAATCACATTAAAACTGCTTTCAGTGGGGCTCCTCAGACCATCAGCATCAGAATTATTAGGAATGCTATTTGAAATGTATTTATATTTATTTATAGTAGCTACAAACTGTAAACACCATGAATGTCCATTAACAGGTGAATGGAGAGACTAAATGTGCAATATCATACAATGGAATATTATTCAGCAGTAACAAAGATGACGTACTAATAAACACAACATGTAGAATCTCAGTAACATTATGGCAAGCCAAAGAAGCCAGGAACTGAAGGGTATACTGTACATTTTCATTTCTGTCAAACCCTAGGAAAGACAATTGAACCTATAGTGACAGAAAGTATCAGTAGATGCATGGGGTGGGGGAAGAGGAAGTGGAAGGTAAGTGGGAAGTGGCACAAGAATGTGGGGAGGTTCTCAACCCTGGTTGAGGTAGTGGCCACAGTTCAGTTCAGTTCAGTTCAGTCGCTCAGTCGTGTTGGACTCTTTGCGACCCCATGAATTGCAGCACACCAGGCCTCCCTGTCCATCACCAGCTCCCGGAGTTNTTGCTGAAGCCTGGCTTGGAGAATTTTGAGCATTACTTTACTAGCATGTGAGATGAGTGCAATTGTGTGGTAGTTTGAGCATTCTTTGGCATTGGAATAAAAACTGACCTTTTCCAGTCCTGTGGCCACTGCTGAGTTTTACAAATTTGCTGGCATATTGAGTGTAGCAGCCAATTATAAATTTGTCCAAATCCATCAAAAGGTTCACTTAAAAGGTATTGTTTATAAAGCATACCTCAATATGGTTAACCTAAACATTAAATTTTGTAAAATACAGGTCTACTGTTAGCAAGAAGACTCCAGAAGCAACAAACACACCTACTACTCAGATGCTGGTTTCTAGTCCCATTCTCTAACACAACAAATCAGGACCTCTTGGAGAAATAGCTGGTTCCAGACCACGAGCAGAAATACACAGACAAGCCTTGAGTTTCTCATGGTGCCAAAAAGTGAGGAAGTACTAAAAAAAAAACACAAAAACACAATGATGTAAGTATGTCAAAGAGACACAGAATCAATTGAATCATTCCCAATGGCCAAGGCTGAAATGCTTTGAGCAAGAAAATAAAGTGGTATTGAATATAACCCAAAAGTAAAATATAAAGAACCATGTGTCAGTCAAGCAATCAATCAGTAAGGTAGAATACACAAACCTCTCATAAAGAAGAGTTTCAAATAGTTTCTGTAGATATCCTGCCCACAAGGAGGTGGGGCACAGTGCCCACTCGCTAAGTGTGGGCCGTGCACAGTGACTTCCTTCTAAAGAGCACAGAGTGAAAAAGAGGGGTGGGGAAGTGCCTGGAGAAACCCGACAGGCACAGCCTCAGCCATGAGATGAAGGCCAACATTAACAATAAGTCATGTTGATTTTATGCGCTCTGATACCATGTGGTGAAAACTGCACCTTACCTCTGTGGTTTTCCCCTAAAACCCCAATAATCTCAATATAGCCCTGAGAAAGACATTGGAAAGATCTCAATTATGGGACATTCTACAAAATACCTCACCAGAGCTCGAAATAACTGTAAAGGTCATCAAAAACCAAGAGAGGTCTGAGAAACTGTGGCAGCCAAGGAGAGATGATGATTAAATGTATGGTGGTACCTGGATGGGATCCTGAGATAGAAAAAGGACACGAACTAAATTTACCAAGTTAATCTGAATAAAGTGTGTGAATAAGAATGATAATTTTTGGTTCATTAATTGTAACAGATGTAAAACATTAATAGGAAAAACTGGGCATGGGGTATGTGGGAAATCTCTGTACTATCTTTGCAAACTTTTTGTAAACCTTAAACTATTCTAAAATTAAAAGCTTGTTTTAAAAATTCCAGGTCCATTTAATAAGAATCTCCTTGGCCCACGGTGCCCTGTTGAAAAGGTTGCCGCTCTGAGCCATGAACAACGCCGCGATTCTTGCCTCGGAGGAAAGGAATTCCATCCAGGGCCAGTGATGAGGTTTGATCACGCAGAGGTTTTGTGTAATAAAGTTTTATTAAATTGTAAAAGAGAGAAAGCTTTTGACATAGACATCAAAAGGGGGCAAAAAGAGTGCTCCCTTGCTAGTTTAGAGCAAGAAGTTATATACCTATTAGCAAGCTGTTAATTAGAGAAAGTAAATGCCTCAAAACTGAGAGTTTCATGAGGCCCCTCACCCACAACATGCATTTTGAGATGGCACTGGCACACGGTGAGTCATCCTGGGCCATAAAACAATTGACATGAATCTTGAAGAAAGGCAGATTTACAAGCAAATACATAGTTTCATTCACATAGCTTAAGAGAACTGAATAAAACCAATACTGGTTTGTTGAGCCATTATCGGTTCTGAGTGTTAGATGGAACCGACTTGAAGAAAGGCAGATTCTAAAGTAAATACATAGTTCATTAACACAGCTTGAGAAAAATATTTCCATAAGAAAAGCACATTGGTTAGCTCAAGGTTTGAGAAGAGTTCCACTGGAGTGGAAGGAAAAGGCTACCCACTCCAGTAATCTGGCCTGGAGAATTCCATGGACTGTATATATAGTCCATGGGGTCATAAAGAGTCAGACACAACTGAGTGACTTTAAATGTAAAAAATAGCTCAAGGCTTGAGAAAAGTTAAGTTCTGGTGGGACCAGGTGTTGTCCTGGCAACACAGAATTTTAAAAGAAACCTCCTTTTAATTTTGTACAGAGAAGGAAAAGTCTGATGCTTGCAGTTTGTTTCCTCCTGCGGCTTAAGAGAGAGAGAAAGAAACGTCTGACACTTGCAGTCTGTTTCCTCTGCTTGGGGACCCTCGCCTTCCTGCCTGTTACCCTCTCACTGTCACCTGTATCCAACACACTCAGGTGCATCCAAGAAGCCCTAAAGCAGTGGTTCTCAACCTGAGCTGCTCATCGTAATCGAGATAGCTGGGCCCTACCCCCTGGAAACTGAGAATCGATCAGTCAGCATGAAGAGGGAGCAAACACGGGGCTCTCTGCAGAGGCCTCCTAGTGACTTTAGTGTGCAGCCCAACTTGACATTAACTGCTTTAGGACATGGAGGATTCCTTCACTCATTCTTTTTTACTTCTACAAACAATATTTCCTCTTTTCTTTCCCTAAACCACATCATGCCTGCTTGGGAAAAAAGAAAAAAAAAAAAAAAACTGCCATGGGCCTGCAGAACACAGTAGCCATTCCTGATGGGATGTATTACAGCCTCAGGTCACCAGAGCCCAGGCATCTCTCAGCTACACCTTCGTCTACCCCTACTGCACAGCAGTTATGTGTACAAGGCTCTGCTTCCTTCTCTGCACCGCGGGCCACACGCCTCTTCTTTCCTTGAAGGAGGAAACAGACAGAGCAGGCTCCATCTTGAAAGCAGGACTCCATCTTGGGCCGGACTGTGGACTTTGAGCTCTATGCCCAGTATCTATGGAAACGACATACCAACTGGAAAACCAGGCCCCCTGGATGGAAGAGCCACCGGGCTCATACCCAGACTCTCCATTGCCTAAAAGAATACCCTAAGTATCTGTGTAACCAAATAGAATCATAAATTCTATTATGCTTACTGGAGTATGACCATGGGCCTACTGATAATTGTTTACTGTTAACTACCTAGGCTTAAGGCATATGAATCATGGGTTAACTTTGATTGTATCTTTCTTTTCCTTTTTTCAGAATAGTTTCAAGGGATTTGGGGAGGTGGGTTTGGGCATGTACACTTAGGGTACACAAGGTCACAAAAACTGGTGGCGTCCTTGGCTAAGAGGAGACTCTGCCTTGGGCCGCCAGTGTAATAAACCGCACTCCACTAGCTGCATTGTCCTTCTGAGTGAGTTTGTTTCCTGGAACATGTGGCTACAACATCCTGGCTGGACTTTGCTGCCTCTTCTGCCTGGAAAACTCTTCCTCATCCTTCAAAACCTACATCAAATGTCACCCTCTCTGAAGCCTTCCCAGATACCAACCTAGAACTTGGTCACTTTCCTCTTTTGTCTTCAACAAGACTTTTCTGATACCTGTCTTATCACCCACGCGTTGGATGGCACTCAAGTGTCTGGGGGCCTCTGTCCCATCACTGGAATGTGAACACTTTGAGGGTAAGAATCTGGCACTGACTGTCACTCACACGCCCCCTTCCCTCACCACAGTGCTGAGCACAGGGTAGTTCCTCAATATTCATTCAAGTGAGTGAGTGAGTAGATGCATTAATGAACAGACTCATTCTGAAGGCCTTAGCCTTGTGTTAGGGGAAATAAAGTCCATCAGCTAGAAGAAGATCTTTCTCTGTATCACAGATATCATCTGTTTTGTTCATTTGCTCTGAAAATGACATTCAGAGCATTTTCCTTACGTGTTTAAGAACTTTCGACAGCAACTTATTGAACGGGTTCTCGTATATATAAGCCAATCTGGATGTCACAGATGCCGCTGGGAATATGAAAAGCAAGCAGATACCCCAGACTCCTGCATCAGCCTCGAAGGAGCAAATACTCTGCAAGGAAGAGAGCAAATAGAGGTAGGGCCATAAGACCTGTGAAAGCCCAAGAAAATTTTCACTTCCCTGTCCTTAGCTCACCCCGTGTGTGTGTGTGTGTGTGTGTGTGTGTGTGTGCACACTTGGTCATATCCAATTTTTTGCAACCCCATAGACCTCTAAGGTCCACCGTGTGTATGCACACTTGGTCATATCCGATTTTTTGCAACCCCATAGACCTCTAAGGTCCACCAGGCTTCTCTGTCCATGGAATCTCCCAGGCTGGAGTGGGTTGCCATTTCCTTCTCCAGGGGATCTTCCTGACCCAGGATCAAGCCCACATCTCTTGTATGTCCTGCACTGACAGGCAGGTTCTTTACCAGCTGAGCCACCAGGGAAACCCATGACCAGCCTACAAAGCAGGCAGGGCAGCTGCTTCAAACTTCTCTTTTTAATGGGAAGAAACTGAGGCTTAAAAAAGCTGAGATGGTAGCCAGTATAGAGACAAAGCCCAAAGCATCCACCCACCACACAGAAATTTGTAAAAACTTCATAAGAACCATACACTCAGTTCCACATAGCAAGTCAATACCCACCAAGATCATTCAGTGGAGAAACAAAGAATCTGATTGTCCAGTGGCAGCAGGAAAGATTCTGTGTGGTATAAAAAGAGGATCTAGGGACACAAATCATTTGAGGATCAGGTAAGAGTTATAGAACCTCTTGCCAGATTAAAAAAAAAAAAATCCAGTTCTCAAGATTTTACATAAAACCTAGAGACTAAAAAGTCCCTGAAATATATAGGCACTAGGAAGGTGAAATGATCCTGGGTATGAAACCCTGAGCTAGACAGTCCTAGGATTCCTTTCAATCATGACATTTCATAATTTATCTAAAGACAAAAATGTTTAGTATAGGCTCCACCATTTGTTGTTGTTCAGTCATTAGGTTGTGCCCAACTCTTTCCAACCCATAGACTGTAGCACGCCAGGGTTCTCTGTGCTTCACTATCTCCCAGAGTTTGCGCAAACTCATGTCCATTGAGTCGGTGATGCCATCCAACCATCTCATCTTCTGTTGCTCCCTTTTCATGCTGCCCTCAATCTTTCCCAGCAGCAGGGTTTTTCCCAGTGAGTCAGCTCTTCGCATCAGGTGGCCAAAGTACTGGAGCTTCAGCTTCAACATCAGTCTTTCCAATGAATATTCAGAGTTGATATCCTTTAGGAGTGAGTAGTTTGATCTTGCAGTCCAAGGGACTCTCCAGCACCACAATTCGAAAGCATCAATTCTTCAGCACTCAGCCTTCTTTATGGTCCAACTCTCACATGCGCACATGACTAACAGAAAAACCATAGCTTTGACTACATGGATCTTTGTCAGCAAAGTGATATCTCTGCTTTTTAACACACTGTCTAGGCTTGTCATAGTTTTACTTCCAAGGACCAAGTGTCTTTTAATTTCATGGTTGCAGTCAATGTCTGAAGTAAATTTGGAGCCCAAGAAAACAAAATCTGCCACTGTTTCCATTGTTTCCACATCTATTTGCCATGAAGTGATGGGACTGGATGCTATGATCTTCATTTTCTGAATGTTGAGCTTTAAGCCTTTTGCTCTCCTCTTTCACTTTCATCAAGAGTCTCTTTAGTTCTTTTTTGCTTTCTGCCATTAGGGTAGTATCATCTGTATATTGGAGGCTGTTGATATTTCTCCCAGAAATCTTCATTCCCTGGTGGCTCAGAGCTTAAAGAATCTGCCCACAATGCAGGAGACCTGGGTTCGACCTCTGGGTTGGGAAGATCCCCTGAAGGAGGGCATGGCAATCCACTCCAGTATTCTTGCCTGAAGAATCTCCATGGACAGAAAGCCTGGTGGGCCCCAGACCATGGGTTGCAAAGAGTCAGATGCAATTGAGCAACTAAGCACACAGTCTTCATTCCAGCTTGTGATTCATCAGCCCTACATTTCACATGATGTACTCTGCATATGAGTTAAATAAGCAGGGTGACAATATACAGCCTTGACGTACTCCTTTCTCGATCTTGAACCAGTCCATTGTTCCATGTACTGTTCTAACTGTTGCTTCTTGACCTGCCTAGAGGTTTCTGAGAAGGCAGGTAAGGTGGCCTGGTATTCCCATCTCTTTAAGAATTTTCCAGTTTGTTGTGATGCACACACATAAAAGGCTTTAGTGTATCCAGTGAGGCAGAAGTAGATGATTTACTGGAGTCCTTTTGATTTCTCAATGATCCAACAGATGTCAGCAATTTGTTCTCTCGTTCCTCCATCTTTTCTAAGTCCAGCTTATACATCTGGAAGTTCTCAGTTCACGTACTATTGAAGCATACACCATCTTCGTGTGCCACAGCTAGATCCAGGTGCTACACGAATTCATCTAAAAACCTGGGTCTTCTTGGTTCATCTTCCTTGGATCTTGGTTCTGTTCTCAACCAGGCTCTCTCCTCACTGGGGCAAGATGGCCAGCAGCTGCTCCAGACTCACGTCTACCCTTTTAGTAACTCCAGAAGAAGAAACAAGCTTCTTTTCCAATTGTTTCAGGATCATCCTGTTTGGAATACCTCAAGTCATTTACCAGTCCTTGAACAAATCTCTAAGCCAGAGTGACAGTGTGTTCTAATGGGCTTCGGTTTCAGACCTACAACAAGATCTAGAGCTGGTGAGGCGAGCCACCCGGGGTGGCTCCCCGAGAAAAAACAGTGCGTTATTACCAGCAGAAATGAGAAAGTGATACTGAATGAGCCCAATCGATCTACGTCCACTACAATACAATAAACAGTAATCATATCTCGTGGGCTATAGCTATGTAGAGTGAACCTAGCACACGAATGTGTATCCAATGCTGATCTGGATAACTTATTACATAGAATGTTTGTCCAAAGGACCACCATCTCCATAACAGCCCTGTTTGTTCTTTTTTTTTTTTTTAATCTCCTTTCAAGAGAACAGTCCCAGTAACAGAAGCCCTCCCATCTCCTTCAGTCCTGTCTCTGCCAGTCAACAGCCACTGCTAAAGGTAGAAGAGAAAAATCTCCTACCACCTTGATAGGCCTCCTGCTCAGGTGTATTTTTGTTCCTTTACCTAACCCTGAAGGCGATCTTTATTTTCTCCCCTACTGAGTGGTTTGATGACTGTCCACTTTAATCATNATCTCCTTCAGTCCTGTCTCTGCCAGTCAACAGCCACTGCTAAAGGTAGAAGAGAAAAATCTCCTACCACCTTGATAGGCCTCCTGCTCAGGTGTATTTTTGTTCCTTTACCTAACCCTGAAGGCGATCTTTATTTTCTCCCCTACTGAGTGGTTTGATGACTGTCCACTTTAATCATTAAACAGATTTAGAAATTCGCTAGGGGGAAAACTGTAATCCTTGCAGAACAGGAATATCTGAAGTGCTTTTTCTATTAATGACCTTGGCCCTGAAAAGGAATCTGAGCCCCAGTGATATATTGCCAGCCTCCAGGCCTGGAGAATGAAGACTTGCTTCTCTGCCTCCTTGTCCTCCATCAGCTGCTGGCCCCAAGGCATCACCGGTCTTGATTAGACCAAGACAAGTGCTTCAAGTCCATTTCCTCTTTCCAGCCCATTCTGGGCCACAGCCCAGCTCAGGTAAGCTCCCTACCCTTGCCATAATTTAAACAGCCACCTAGAAGTCTCAGAAGAAATGATCTGCCTGCAGCCTTGAAGCTTTATCTGAGGAGAACTCAACTCCTTTTTAGGATAGAAAGGGAAGAATACTTAGTATAAATGAGAATTAAAAAGGTATGAAAACTAAGAGCTGTTATCTAGGCAACCAAATTCTTTCTTCTTTCCTAAAAGCAAGGGAGAGAGTCCAGCGGTGATTTCTTCAGCACTAAAACCTGCTTGTCCCCTGTTCAAATCCTTCTCTGGCTCCCTAATGTCTTAGAGATAAAAATCAACCTCTTAAGTGTGCCTTCCAGGCCCTGTGTGATCTGGCTCCTACTTCATTTCTAGTCTCAGTTCTGTTCGTTTTATCCCTCCACTTTGTTTCACTGTGTCTTAAAAAAAACCATCTTGCTCTTGCCAGAAAGCTAGCTTATTCTCCCTATTTAACATGTTTCTCTGCTTGGTTACCATATTAGTTTCCTTTTGCCCCTCTAACAAATTACCACGAACTTGCTGGCTTGAAACAACATAAACGTTTAAGGATACTGGCTGGAGATATCTGAGAATATCCCAGTTTGCAAATTTCATCCCTCTTCATTCCATGTCAGTCCTATTACCACGTTTGTGAAGTTAATTTATTCTATTTTTCTAACAATTACTGAGAGAACAGTAATAAAATATCCCAGCGTGATTCTGGATTTTTTCCATTTATCACTTTAGTTATGTCATTTTTTGCTTCAAATATTAAGCTCTTTTAACAGGTACATGAACATATATGATGGTTAAGTCTTCCCAACAAAGTGACAATTTAATTAATATGAAATATCCACTTTACTTTTGGTAATACTCCTCTGACCTGACATCTACTTCGTATAATATTTACATAGCTGCATCCTCTTTCTTAAACTGTCAACCTTATGTATTTTCTTCCACTCTTTTACCTCCAAGCTATGTCTTTATATTTAAACTGTTTCTCTCACGAATGGCATATAGTTAGGTCTTACTTTTTATCTAACCTGACTTCTCTGCCTTGTAATGTACTGTTCTGTTTCTTTAATGTAGTTGTTTGTTAGCATACGCTTAGGTCTACCATTTTTTATTCCCTTGCCATTTATTCCATTTACTCCATCTACTGTGTTGGCCAAAAAAGTTCATTGGGATTTTCCCATGAAATGTTACAGAAAAACCTAAATGAACTTTTTGGCCAACCCAATATTTCATCTGTTCCTTTGTTCCTTCTTTTCTCCATTATCATTTGAGTAAACTGAGTACTTTTTAGTGTTGTATTTTCTTTCCTTTGACTTTTGAACTATATCACTTTGCGTTATTTTCCTTAGTAACTTCTCTAGAGTAACACTGCCTATTAGAAATACAATGTGAGCCACACACGTAACCTTTACAGAATATCTCGATTTTTAGTTCACACATTACCAAACTTAAAAGCAGTTAAATTAATTTAATAATATATTAACCTAACATAACTGAAACATTATCACTTTAATGTGTAATATGATATTTTAGATTTTAAAATTACATTCATATATCTTTGAAATCTGATATGAATTTTTATACCTGTAACATACCATAGCTGTTAAAGTGAAAGATAGTTCTGTAAAAACAATAAAATGGTGCCTCATAGAAGAATGCGTACACCACTTCAGTTTTTCATTTAAATTCAAGTAATTAAATGACAAATTCATCTCCTCAGTTTCATCAGACACATTTCAAGTGCTTAGTAGCCCCATGTGGCCAGTGACTGCTGTATTGAACAGAACAGCTCTGGAGTTCACAATATGTACATTTAATTTATCACAGTCCAGCCTAAAATAATATTATTAAGTTCTTAATTAGCAATGAAGTTCTCCCACAACAGCACAATTCCATTTATCCTTCCTCATACTTTGTGCTATATTCACAGATCTTTTTCTTCCATCTATGAATATAGACCTTGTAACACAAGGTTATGATTTTTGCTTTAAGCATCCTGTAGTCACCCATCAAAAAATGGACAGAAGATCTAAATAGACATTTCTCCAAAGAAGACCTACAGATGGCCAAAAAGCACATGAAAAGATGCTCAAGGTCGTACATTATCAGAGAAATGCAAATCAAACCTACAGTGAGGTACTACCTCACACCAGTCAGAATGGCCATCATCAGAAAGCCTGAAACAATAGACACTGGAGAAGGTGTGGGGAGAGGGGGACCCCTCCTATACTGTGGGTGAGAATGTAAATGGGTACAGCCACTATAGAGAACAGTATGGAGGTTCCTTAAGAAACTAAAATTAGAACTACCATGTGATCCAGAAATCCCTCTCCCAGGCAAATATCTGGAGAAGATACATGTACTCCTATGTTCATAGCAGCACTATTTACAATAGCCAAGACATGGAAACAACCTAAATGTCCACTGAGAGATAATCAAATAAAAATGCAGTAGGAAGAGGGCTCCAAAGGTGGGAAGTGAAGTCAGTGCCTCTGTAGCCAAGGAGAACTCTAGAAGGAAGAGTCAAACATTGACAGAGATCTATGATTCAGTTGCAGTTTCGTAATGTGGTCTCCCTAAGGAGTTGGCTTTTCAGTGAGGATGACAGTGGAACAGATGAAGCTGAGACCACTTCTGTGGTTTCTATGACCCTCTATGCAGTCATGTATCCTGTGTTTAATGAGATAGAGTGAGTAAATCTGTCTGTAGCTCAGACACTGAGAGAAGCTTTCATCAAGGCTGAAAAAAGAAAACCCATGACTCATACAAGACATCATTATGAAAATTTTAGGGACAAAAAAGTATAGAAGTCAACTTCACAGAGTCCCTTCTTCAAATGACAGCTGATGATGTGGAAGAGTATCTGATTAAACGACCAGAGCCAGAATTCCAAGACCTAAAGGAAAAAGCACAAGCACTTAAACAAATTCTCGATAAGATCCCAGATGAGATAAATGACAGAGTGAGGTTTCTGCAGACAGTCAAGGCTATAGCAAGTGCAATAAAAGAACCTGTTGATAAAAAGTGATCAGTGTCTTCAAGAAATATCAGTACCAGAACCACAGGGCACTTGAACACCAAAAGAAAGGGTCTGTGAAGTACTCCAAAAGTTTCAGCGGAACTCTGAAAACCTATTTTAAAGATGACAAGGTAATAAATGTGTTCATAAGTGCCAACCAACTAATTCATCAAACAGACTTGATACTTCAGACCGCAAAACTATGGCCTGAAAGTTGTATATGTTAACAGACATACTTCTCAGTGGCAGCACTGGATTGTCTGTATCCATAAACTTTAAAGTTTGACTGTATAAATTATCAGTCCCTTCTGAACAGATCTAATAATCCAGGATGTTGAATGGGATTACTGGCATATTGTACCATGTTTTTGTAAAATATGGCTTAATCATAATCAATCTGAAGATTTTGCATCACTTTTGCTATTAACATTCTTTTAAGAATGCTAAGCCAAAAGAATTTATGCCTTACATGTCATCATATAAATTTCCTTGAAAGAACTATAAATATTGAGGTTTGTTTCTGACATTTTAACTTGAAAGTGATATGCTATAAGACAGTATTTTAACATAATTTGCTGCCAAATATTCAATAAATAGTTTACATCTGTTAAATATTTCTTTACTTGAAAATATGCATAAATAAATAAATATATATATATATATAATCAGAAGATCAAGATGACTGTGTAATGTCTAAAGAGCTTCTAACAGGAGTTTATTAGCAGTTTATCAGACAATTAAGCACTAAGAATTCCTATTTTTCTGTGCTTAATGACTCTGGGCAAAAACTAGTTAATGGAGATACTTTTGGTAGTTATTATATCTGAGATACTGAGTATTTTTCCAAATTTTGTTTTAAGAGACTTATGAGAAGCAGATGGCAGTTTACAGCGTCTTCACACTATACTGCCACTTTTGAACACTATGATGATGTAAGATTAACTCTTTCTGATTTGCTGCTGCTGCTTAGTCACTTCAGTCATGTCCAACTCTGTGTGATCCCACAGACGGCAGCCCACCAGGCTCCCCCGTCCCTGGGATTCTCCAGGCAAGAACACCGGAGTGGGCTGCCATTTCCTTCTCCAATGCATGAAAGAGAAAAGTGAAAGGGAAGTCGTGAAGTCATGTCCGACTCTTTGCGACCCCATAGACTGCAGCAGACCAGGCTCCTTCGTCCACGGGATTTTCCAGGCAAGAGTACTGGAGTGGGGTGTCATTGCCTTCTCTGATTTCCTGGGCCCTAATAAGCTCTGCTGAAGCCTGGCTTGGAGAATCTTGAGCATTACTTTACTAGTGTGTGAGATGAGTGCAATTGTGCAGAAGCTTGAGCATTCTTTGGCATTGCCTTTCTTTGGGATTGGAATGAAAACTGACCTTTTCCGGTCCTGTGACCACTGCTGAGTTTTCCAAATTTGCTGGCATATTGAGTGCAGCACTTTCACAGCATCATCTTTCAGGATTTGAAATAGCTCAACTGGAATTCCATCACCTCCACTAGCTTTGTGCATAGTGACGCTTTCTAAGGCCCACTTGACTTCACATTCCAGGATGTCTGGCTCTAAGTGAGTGATCTGGTAGTCCCATTTCTTTCAGAATTTTCCACAGTTTATTATGATTCACACAGTCAAAGGCTTTGGCATAGTCAATAAAGCAGAAATAGATGTTTTTCTGGAACTCTCTTCTTTTTTCCATGATGCAGCAGATGTTAGCAATTTGATCTCTGGTTCCTCTGCCTTTTCTAAAACCAGCTTGAACATCCATCTAGCCAAGGCTATGGTTTTTCCAGTAGTCATGTATGGATGTGAGAGTTAGACTGTGAAGGAAGCTGAGCACCGAAGAATTGATGCTTTTGAACTGTGGTGTTGGAGAAGACTCTTGAGAGTCCCTTGGACTGCAAGGAGATCCAACCAATCAATCCTAGAGGAAATCAGTCCTGGGTGTTCTTTGGAAGGACTGATGCTAAAGCTGAAACTCCAGTACTTTGGCCACCTCATGCCAAGAGTTGACTCATTGGAAAAAACTCTGATGCTGGGAGGGACTAGGGGCAGGAGGAAAAGGGGATGACAGAGGATGAGATGGTTGGATGGCATCACCGACTTGACGGACGTGAGTTTGAATGAACTCTGGGAGTTGGTGATGGACAGGGAAGCCTGGCGTGCTGCAATTCATGGGATCACAAAGAGTCAGACATGACTGAGCGACTGAACTGAACTGAACTGAAGAAGCTCTGCACCTTTCTTCCATGAATCGCCACAACTATAGTAATTTGAAGCCATCCCAGTGCTAGTTGCGCACACGGAGCACAGAAAGATTGGTACCTATTCCAGATGAGCCCCTGATATGTAGCAAAGCTGGAATTCCAGTGCCAACCCGGAGCCCATGTTGTCAGCCACTATGTTATGTTGCTACCGGCATACAGAGAAAAAACTGACAGTGGACAGTTTGCCTGCTTACTAATCCTCTACCGCTCCCAAGATGCCTCCCTCCTTGTCAGGTGTGAAATCTGCCCGGAAGAGTGGTCCCACATCCTAGACATCACTGAAGTAGCTTGAGTCCCAGGCAGGAAGTCCCACAGTATTCCCAGACCTAAAGCCACAGGAGTAAGGAAATCACTGTCCTTTCGCAGTAAGCTTAGGTTCTTCCCCTGTTCTGGGTGCATCAGCCACCCCTGCTCTTGGCTCCTGCTTTACCCCACTACTCCTCTCTCCCCTTCTTGTCATTAATTCCCTCTGCAGACTTCCAGTGTCTTCAAGCCAATAGCTCTGAGCTCATTCTGTCTACCCAGAGTCTGGTTGCTCTTAACCTACACTCTGCCTCCAGTCACAAGCTGCAAAGCCCTGCATCCCACAGATCAGTGATAACACTCAGCCTTTTCTGGTGTGCCTGGACTAGAACTGTGTCCTCCTATGTCCCTTTCACCCTCTTCGACACCTGTATGGATGCTTTGGAATCCGGTCAGACAAGAAAATGAGCAAAGTTCTCACTGCATTGGGCAGCAGACACTGGGATTCTGTCAGAAAAGCATTTGCTGTTCGGGATGACATAATGCAACCATTGCAGAGACACTCTGAAGCTCTCTTAAATGAACCAAATGGCATCTTTAGAAAGCTTTTGAGATTGCCCACATCCAGCATCACTAGGTTATTTCTAAACATTTCAAAAGTTATGTTTGCATTCAAAATATATTGTACTTTTATATGACTCAGTTGGCTCATACCCCAACCCCATTTTATGGTTAAAGAGAATGATGCTGAGAGGTTTTAAATTATCTACTTTACATCAGTGGCTCTCAAAATTTAGTACATGTAAGATACACTTCAGGCGAGAACAAAAATGGGTTCGCTGCTCCAGTTTTTTAAAATTTGCATTTTCCAAAAAGGAATCTTCATTTCTGCCCCCTCCCCTCATGCCACCATTCATTTATTCTGATACTGCTAGCCCGATACTTTGAGAAATACTACAGCAGAGTAAGGAGGGAATCTGTGGATGGGATTCAGTGGCCTATGCACCTGAAAAGGAAAAAAGTTCCCCATCTTTGCTTTCAGGATCTTCTAAGTGAAACGTAGCATCTCCTTCAATAATGAATGGGAGCCGCAGAACATAGTTATATTAACAGTGTCTGTGATGCCGTCATCAGTACAAGTTACAGATATTTTTATATCACACGTGTTTTGCAGGAACTTCAAAATACCTTTTACCTTTCACCAGTTCTTCAAAATTACAGTTGTTGTGAGACTTGCTATTATCACATCAATGTATTTTTTTTAATGGCAAATTTCATGTTATTGAGTACACTTTTTTCTAATATTTGTCTTAGTTACAGCACGTGGGATCTTCAGTGTTTGTTGTGGCACTCAGGATCTTTAGTTGCAGCGTGTGACCTCTTAGTTGCAGCATGTGGGATCCAGTTTCCTGACCAGGGATCAAATCTGGGCCCCCTGCTTTGAGAGCATGGCGTCTTAGCCATTGGGCCACCAGGGAAGCCCCTCGATACTCTGATAATTGTAGTTTAATAGAATTAGCATCTTTTGTAATCCAACATGTATTTTATGCATTTAAAAACATTATTCTGAGAAAGGTTGCACAGGCTTCAGCAGACTAGTTAAAGGGTCTTTGAAAGTAAAAGAACACAAGTTCAGGATCTTCTGTTCTCAGACCTCCCCCACACTACCTCTAACTGCCACAATGGTCACCTGACTAGAGAAGCCAGTCTACTGGCTAGGTTGAACAAAGGAGGGTCTCCCTCTTAAGAAACAGCCAGCTTTCAGATGGGAGAGACTCTGAGGATTAAAGGAGTAGAATCTAGGCTGCAGTGAATTCCCCTGAAAGCCACAGGCCGACATGAAGAAGGTGAGAGCTGGTGTGCACAGAGCAGACACAGTGGCGGAAGCAGAAATTAGCTCCATGAGCTCCAATCTACGGTCTGAGATGGGCTGAAAGAGAAAGACCGTTCCAGCCGCCCCATGGCCCAACTGTTCTTCCTGACTTAGACCTGCATGAGATTCACTTCTCTCCTTATAGTCCATCTCACTCCACTGTCCTAGTTGGGATTTCTGCTCCTCAAGACCAAGGCCTTGACTGCAACTGCCCACATGACCCTTATTACTCATTTCAGCATCTGTCCGTATTCATTCACAGCATCACTTAGGTCACATCATGGTGAAGAGTCTGTATGTTCGATTCAGACGTGCTGAACACATCCTCCACCACTTTCTGGTTTAAGAACATGGGCAAGTGGCCTAGAAGTTTCTGTGCCTCCCCTTGTCTTATCTGGGAAAATGGGAACACTAACAGTATTTACCTAAGGTAAGCATTCAATGAATTAATATATCTTACATATACGCCTGATAGGGAGCAAGTGCTTGGCAATTGTGCACAATCATGATGTCCATTGTCCACAAGTCACAGGGCTTGGACTGTGCGTCATCTGTGCCTGCTCACCACAGTTTTCGGCACCTCCCTAGTCAGAGCTAACAAGGATGGACAGGCCTCATCTGGGACAAAGTGCCCCCACAAATTGGCATTTTCCATCAGCAAGCTTAGACTTGCTTTTTGTAAAACATTTCCATAACATGAAGATTCTCAGAGTCCCATTCAATGGGTTTACTTTATATAAGATCACTGTTTCTCATATGCTGAGGCATGTCTCCTTGTCTGGGCCAAAATTACGACATCTCCCCTATCAAGCAGTTGGCTCAGACTTGCCAAGACAGGGACACGCCTATCATAGGGGCTGGATACATGTGAGGAGCTGCACACTCACAGGGGAGGACAGTTTCTAGAGTATTCCTGAACTGAACACAGCAGCTCCGAGAAAGGTCGGCCACCTCCCCAGGCTAACCACCTCATCATGCACATCTCCTCCACCCTGCGACCCTGAGCCCTTCCTCTCTTATTTACAAACACCATCCAGCCCCAGGTTCTGAAAACAAACACACAGTGGAGCCGCTACTGCTTCCTGGACACACACCTTCCCCGGGGACAGCGGGACTGTCAAAATGTAGATGCACAGAGAGCTTGTTCCAAGGTTCAATTTCAGATCCCAAATCTATTTGACTTAACCTCTATACCTCTGTGCTTCCTGTGTGGCTCAGCTGGTAAAGAATCTGCCTGCAGCATGGGAGACTTGGGTTCATATCCCTGGGTTGGGAAGATCCCCTGCAGAAGGGAAAGGCTACCCACTCCAGTATTCTGGCCTAGAGAAGTCCATGGACTATACCCATGGGGCCACAAAGAGTCAGATGTGACTGAGAGATTTTCTTTTTTTTTTCTTTTCTTTCTGTACTTCTATCTATCATGGGCATACCCGTCAAGGAAGTCAGCTGGGGTTGATGCAGAATGCTAGAAAACTTGTCGGAGATTTTTTTTTTTTTTTTTTTCCTAAACACCAGGCAATTTCGTTGCTGCCTTTGGGTTTAGTACGTTTTTCTTTCTTAAGTGATTGATGGTGTGGTGGTGGAGGGTGGGGGACTTCTAAAGTTCAGTTAGGCTAAAAACCTCCATCCAAATATAATGAATAAATAGTATAATTAACCAAGATAAGTGCTGGTCTAATTCTTAAAGTCTACAGATAAAAATAGTGAAATTCCCCCCATTCCTTCACTATATTCTTTATTCATGCTAACATTAGAAAAGTTATTAGAATAATAACAATAATAATATTAATAGCAGTATTTAAATACAGAGTATTTCATAAATTCTAGCTATGGGCCAGATACTTTCCTAAGTGTGTTACATGTGTAAGTTCATTTAACTTTCATGAAAAATGAAGTAGGTGCTATCATTATTCCAATTTTACAAACTGGCACAAGGAAGTTAAGTGATTTGCCCAGGGTTATTGTACTAGCCATGCCAAAGCCAGTATTGAAGCTCAGGTACCTGGTTCCAGGGCCATATGCTTAACTAGGACATGATTCTGTCAACCAGCATTCCTTCTGCTACAGGTTGAGCCCATTTTCCCTTAAGTGTCTGTAGAAAAATAACAAAACTATCGAAAATAGCCCTTTCCGCTGTCCTCAGAAAAGATAGGAAAGCATCTCTCCACCCTTCCATCTATTTCTCCTGCCAGTAGCTTTGCTGTGGGCTGCCCACATCCTCTTCCAGTGCTGCCAGTGAGTTCCTGTGCAACTCAGATGCTTCTCTTCTGGGTTCTGGGTCCAAAAAGCTAATTAATCTCTTATTCTTACAAGATTCAGATTGTCACATGTGCCCACTCGGGAGAGAATGTAAAATCTGGCCATTTTTAACCCATTCAGCTCCTGGAATTTGTCAGGGGAATCCAGGAGTATTAAAGGCATCTCCAGACTTCTAAAGTCAAAGATTTTACCAGCACACACCCTTTCTCCACCTCTTTCATCTTCCGACTTTTCCACGGCCACTGCTGTGTGTTTTGTAAATGAAGGCATCATTCCGCTCCGTTCCAGGCTCTCGGAAGGACTTAGTTCCCTGACGCCTTGACTCAGGTACATGTCTCCTTACCTAGTGACGAAGCATCACCGTCGTAACTGGGCTGTCCTGAAAGGTTTCTGCCTGAGCTTTGTGTGTGTGCATCAGTCGCTCAGTCGTGTCCGACTCTTTGCAGTCCCACGGACTTTAGCCCGCCAGGCTTCTCTGTCCATGGAATTCTCCAGGCAAGGGTACTGGAGTGGATTACCATTCCCTTCTCCATAGGAACTTCCCAACGCAAGGATCAAACCCTGGTCTCCTGCATCGCAGGCAGATTCTTTACCGTTTGAGCGACAGGGAAGTCCTTGTGAGCTTTGTGTCACAACAAAAGGCACCATCACCCCCTAGATCACATGTTGGGCTGGAGGGCAGCCTGATAATGTCTCGCCATCTGGCCTTGACCTGGTGCTCCAGGATGGAAACCTCCAGACCTCGGCCTGAGCCGTGGTGTGTGTCAGCTGAGGGTCTCCATATTCCTACTAAGTGCAGCTGTGGCACTGGCTTGGGCCAATCATATGGATGGGAGTGAACTGTTCCACGTCCAGAAGAAAGCTTTGAGAGCCTAGATATGATCTGTTATGTTTGTTTTCCGTGCCGTAGCCACTGATGATGGTCCAGAGAGTAAGCCCCAACAGCGTGGGTGTTAGAGGCAGGAAAGGTGGAGTAGAGCATCTAGCCAACCAACTATGCACAAGTGACAAGGTCTAGAAATTTTTTGTAGGGTCAGTGAGACTTAAGGAACTCTTGCTCTAGCAGAACATAGCCTATGCTGATCGCTATATAGCAGAGACTCTTGTATTAGGGGGTTCTCCATCTGGCTGCACGGGAGAACCATCTGGAGACTGTAAAATGACAATGCCTGGGCCCATTCCAAAGCACAGTGGTGAGTCCAGCACAGCCACTCTCTTTAGACAGTGAGACAGTACCACCATACGTATATGGACTAAAGGACACGGGGGACTTTTCAGAATGAAGTCTGAGGAGGGAAAGAAACAGTAATGAGTTTCTGAGTATATAGAATAATTTAATTCCTTTTTGACAGTTTAAGACAATGGTGGCTTACGGGTACCTCTAAGTACCAAATGGTATGTTTATTAAACAACACCGAGAGCATTGAGGTGTCTCAGTTAGTCATGATTATTCTGAGAAATGTGACAGTTTTCCTGATCTACCAGCAGATACTCCTATCCTAGCCAGTTTAATTAACTTTTGTCATGTGGTTCGCTGAGTCTAGAAATGCAAAATTATCTGACTGTGTCCAGAGATTTGTCAAACATAACCTGAAAAAAAAAACTACTTTGCATTTACTGTAAGGGGAGAAAGGGAGGAGGAAGGAAGAATTCAGAAACAGCATAAAATGTATTGCTGCAATTTCATTTTCTTAGAACCACCCTTTGTTTCAAAAACAAAGCGAAATTAGCTGGACATGTGACAAACAGACAAAAACCCAAAATAATGAAAACTTGCTCTGGGGGAAAAAAAAAATCCCCATTATTAGTATGCCTGGAGAGATCGCATCTACGAAGCAGCTGAGCTCGGCTAGTCTCCAAAGATAAGCAGGGATGAGGGGGGAAAAAAGGCTGTTACAGAGATGATGCTGATACCCAAAAGAAAGCCACCCTCTTGACAACTGGCTAAGATTTTAAAATTAAAATACTGCTCCCTTGGCAGACCCAAAATTGCAGCATTACAAGTGCATGGAATTTTTTTTTTTTACTGGGAAAGAAGACTCTGGGCAGGAAACATGGGCTCTAGACGCCTCTTCTGAAGTTGAATGAAAACTCTGAACTGTTCCAGTCACATCCTCCACCTCTGGACCGCCAGCCTCTTATTGATGGCATGAACCATGAACAGTAGAAGACAGCTTCCCCGGATCTGGGGGGAAGTGAATAATGCCTGAGCTCAACCAAGAGGAAGCCAGAGACTTGTGGTCCTTTCTCAGAGGCTATGAGGGAGGCTGACAAGTCAGAGACAAAGAGCCTATTCATAAATGACCAATTAAATTTCTGCAACACATCTGCCTGTGAAATATGTAAACATGGCTTCTAAAAACTAGGATAACAAGCAGTCCTTGGGGAGTGAAACAGTTTAGGAAGACAAAGCTTATTTAGAGCATTAAAAAAAATTTTTTAAGGAAAAAAGTTTTCTTATTAAGTCCCCACTCTGACAGACACACACATGCCTGGCAGACATTGTTAATCAATCATGGCTGTCATTCCTGCTGAGTCCAGATACGGCCAGAATCCTCACTATCTTATTCCAAGTACTCACTACCAGTCAACTCAAGTTAGCACGCTCAGTGAGCACTATGCACTCTGTCTATGAATTTGAGATTAGACAGAACTTCCAATGCATAGCAGGAAGTCCGAGCATATGCCAAGAGTTGCATGAGGCAGACACTGTCGGCTGCCTACTCAACAACCATTCACAATTCCTGAAAAAGTTCCAGTTTTGCTCAGGTAGCTATTCCCTCCTTACATAGCCATGTGCCTCAGAGGAGGTGGACCCCAGTTCTCCTCCCAGGAAGTAGATTATGCATGGTCTAAACCAATTACACTGCTCCATTTCATCTGCCAGTGATTGGTTAGACTGAGACATAGTGCCAGCCAGTGAGACTTGATGGGAGGTCCAGGGAAGTATCAGGAAAGGTTTTCTTTTCCCTAAGAAGGAAGAGGGGAGGGAGGGAAAAGAAAGAAGAAAGCAAGGAGGAAGGAAGGAAAGAAAGGCCTGTCTTCTACTGCTGGATACTCGTATTTGAATGTGGTACTCAGATCACGTTGCTACCAAGGAAAAAAAAAAAAGACTGAAAGATAAGCCATTGTGAAAAGATTGTCAGAAAACCCAGGTTTTTCCACCCACTTTAGGACTTCTAATTATAGGAGATAAGAAATCCTCTCTTCCATTTAAACAAGCTGAATTAGGGCTTTTGTTTCTGGTAGCTGAAAAATTCCCATCAATACATAGGAGGGGGTCTGAGCAGATGGACAGAAGAGATGCCAGAAGGGAGATCATCAACCCCACAGGCAGAGAAGGCAGAACCACACGTTGCTGATATCAGCAAGCAAGGGGCCCGCACATGGTCTGAGTTTGCGTTCCGGACCAAGCAAGGCAGGCTACTTTCCTAGGAAAAACCCAGTTAAGGACAGAGCCAGGACTGCAGGCCAGATGGTCAAGGACAAATCCCTTGGTTCCCTAACTGGAGGCAAAATAAACAGAAGAGAAAGGGACCACCTTTCCTCAGTCGATCATGTGCCAAGGACGCTTCTCACTTAATGAGTATTACAACCTTATAAGGTAGGTTGGTTATCTTCCTCTTGCAGGTGAGGAAGCTAAGGCACAGAGAGATCAAATGACTTCCCCCAGGTTACCAGGTGGTCAACAGCAGTTCTGGGATTTGATTCAGGGTCTGACTCTGAAGTTCAAGCTCTTTCTGCTGTATAATGCTGCCTTCCCAAGCAACGAGGTAGGAACCAAAACCAACACTGAGTTTCTCCCAGTTCGAAGTTCTAAACTGGAACCCCTTTAGTATTAATACTTTGTCTGCCTTACATTACAGTATTGGCCAGGCTTAAAACTAAGGCTGCTGGTGAGGGCTGTGACTTCCCCAGTTCTCCTGCCTCCAAGCAGCCTCCAATGCAGGGGCAGCTAGTGCAGCGTCATGGTCGTGGATGGCCCTGGAGCAAACAATGTGGGCAACAGCCCCCCGGCTCAGCCTCTATGAGCCCATGTTTCACTCAAAACTGATTTTATTTCAAACTAAGTCTGAGCCCCGTTATCATTACTTAATGTCGGTGTTACAGCAATGTGATACCCATGCTTTTACACGATATATCATCCCTCCAGACTTGAATGCTAGCAGGACACAGCAGAAATACAGCATCCCAACTTCCCAATGTGCTCATGGCCATCAATATTGATGGCGAGTCATCAATCAAATCCGGCAGGCTTCTGCGTGCTCTCATTTTTAACGGAGCCTTACCATGCATTACAATGGAATGTTTAAAACCATGTACACATTTTATCAAGCCTTCATGACCACTAAATGCTCTCTGGTTTGCAGCTCCAAATATTATTCATTACATCTAGAGAGGTGGCATGCGAAAGTAAAGAAACCAAGCGGGAAGACACTGTGATTAAGGACCTCACAGGAGAAAGACACCATCAGAACTGGCTGCCTGATCCAGCCCGGCCCTCCAGACCAGGCTTCCAAGCATGCACTCACGTCCCCTCCCACTTGCTTCCGTCTCTGCCTCACGGGTCTTCGGGTCAAGATGCCTGATTTGAATCCCAGTCCTCAGGGGAGCTTGACCAGGCTGCTTTACCTCCATCGGCTTCACTTCACTATCCTCATCTGCAAAACGGCGGTAAGTCCTACCCAACTTGGGAGTTTCTGAGGACATAACCGCATCTTACACTTCTACGGGGCTTGGCTCAAGAGTCACTCTGAAGTGAAGCCTGATGACTACCCCTTTTTAAAATTTAACTGCCATCATTCCCCCTTCCTAAACACGGAAATCCTTCTTACTAGGAGCCATTTTGCACTGTGCTCATCACTTGCTCCTGGATTCTCTGACTCACGTATGTCTACAACCTGCACCCCCGTGCCAGAGCATAAGTTCACCAAAGGTGGGATCTGTGTTTATTTTGTTCACCGACTGCCTCCCAGTTCTCAGAATAGTGCCTGGCACACAGTAAGCTCTACTCGATAAATGTTTGTTGAGTAAGTAAATAAAGCGCATAGCACGCTCCTGATGAAGAGTTCACATTTGCTGGATGCAGATGGAAGGACTCTTGAGAACAAGCACAAGAGGAGCAGCACATGTGTGCTCAGCGCCAACTGTGAGGGACACTGCAGGGAGCTTTGTGAGCGTCGCCCCCACCAGTTCTGGCCAGCAGCCTCCCACATTCTAAACGAGGGCTCTCTGCATTCCTGCCCTGTACCTGCTGCGTAGTCGAGGTGTGACCCTCAGCCAGTCACTGACTCCCGACCTGTCTGCTCCGCTATGGCTCATTTCTGTGCATTCCCACAGTTCTCTGTCTTGACCCTTGGCTGAAAGGACCACACGTCATCATAAATTCCCTCTCCTGAACCAACTGAACCACTGCAGGTAGAGCCTGTGACTTGCCCATTTCTGTGTCTCCATCACCTGGCAGTTGTCCCATACAGGTAGGATGAATAAATTAACAAAGGTAAAATGAAGAACTCCAACGAGAATCAGGGACAGCAAGTAGTGACATACGTACTGCCACTGTGCCCACCCTCAATCCCTAGAGCACAAAGAGAGTGGTCCTTCATATTCTTTCTTTCAAAGCGCGGACTACGTCTCAAAATCCCCCTCCAGAACTCACTCCAGCCAGCCATGCCCAACCCTTCAGAGCTGGCTGAACACGTGTATTAACCATCCCTGTCACAGAAATGGGTGCTCAGAGAGCACCTAACCCCCTCTCTCTGCTTGATGGGCACACATCTACACTTCCCCCTTCTTTAAGAGAGGGTGCCACGTGACAGAGTCCCAGCTGATGGAAGGGGTGTGGGAACGATGGGCACCAAGTTCACGGCTGGCCTGCCCACACTGCCCATGTGGGAGCTTCTGAGCTCCTTTCTCCCGCTCTGCGGATTGATACAAACACCATGACCTTAAAGTCCTCACATGGAAGGTAGTGGAGTTGCAAGATAAAAGAAGCATGGAGCCCCAAGTCACCTCTTACAGGAAGGCCAGAACCAGCCAGGAAGGCTCGCTGATAATAGCAAGAAATAAATACTAACTAACTGCACTTTTTGGGCTTCTCTAATGGCTCAGACAGTAAAGAGTCCACCCACAATGCAGGAGACCTGGTTTCGATCCCTGGGTTGGGAAGATCCCCTGGAGGAAGGCATGGCAACCCACTCCAGTATTCTGGCCTGGAGAATCCCATGGACAGAGGAGCTTGGTGGGCTACAATCCATGGGTCACAGAGTCGGACACGACTGAGCAACTAAGCACACAAAACTGCATCTTTGGCCCTCTATAATTCAAAGTCCTGTGTTACAGAACCTTGCTTTACCTTAACTAATATACCTGGACTACTTCTTTTTTCAAAACCTCTCTTCTAATTCTACATTCCTATGTTCCAAAAACTTCTCATTTGTTATCTAAGTGTCCAAAAGGTAGTTTCTGGTAGCTTACTAAGGCATGTGTATTTCCGGATGCTTTAACATCATGTTACAGGGCACTACCTTTACCCCTCACTGTTTAGCAAGTAAACTTTTTACTCTGGGAAACACAGAAAGAATTGTAAGATGTAATTCTTCAAACCAGAGATCATCTTCTTCAGAAGATATTTATAGGAAACAGTTGATTATCCCGAAGCACTGTCTCAAAAAATGCAGCAATGAATGACGTGATGTTTAAGAAATAATACAACTACATCACTACCTTTGTGCTCTGGGCAAATTACTCACCCACCTCCAATACCCCAGACTTCCATTCTGTCTTTCAGCAATACACGCACAATTTTGCACCCCCTTCACATGACTGAGGCTACTTTAAGTAAATGTGGGTGACATGCTTCTAGCAGTAACTGGCACAAAGTACATGTTCTATAAATTTTAGCTGCCGTTTGTGACAGGAATGATAGATCACTGTCGGCTAGAATGGCTGAGTGTGGTGAGGGCTCAGAAAGGGTATGATGAGAGAAGGCGACAGGAGCAGGAATGTACATAGTATGCTAAGGAAACACTGAGGAAATCAGTCTGAATATGTTACAGAGACTCTGAAGCAAAGGATCAGTCTTACCAAGACTTAGTTCTTGAAGGTCTTTAAATTCTAAAAAGAGAAATCAATCAGTTACTTGAACTTCTTTTTTGGAAAAGTGTGTGTTGAAGGGAGAAGACAGGCATGACTGAATAGATGGAGGTATGAAAGCAAGAGGGGTGAGGGCAGGCAGGAAGCCAGGAAGAAAGAACGGAGGGAGAGGGAAGAGGGAAACGGGAAAAGAAAGATGATTTGTCATTTGAGACTTGACAGTGTAGCACAGGAGAAAGAAATCACGCTTTAGGAGGAAAAAGACCTGGAGAGAGATTTTAACTCTGCTCTCTGTTATTATATGATTTTGAATTAATTGCCTTTTCTCAGTAAGCCTTGGTTTCATACCATAAAACAGGGGGTCATAATCCCCATATCAGATGTCTGCTTGATGAGAATTAAATGAGCAAACCATAAGGGGCCTGGCGCAGAATCTGTGGGTAGGGTAAGATCGTCAGGCACTCATCGTTTCAACATTTATGTGGCACTTACGAAGGCCCTGCAGTTGGATTGAAATTATGTTCCACAAATATTAGCCTTCCCTCCTCATGCTATTTAGTTAGCAAAAGCCATGCTTGCCAGTGCAACAGCGTTGAGTGCTTGGTCCCCAGCCAGCCCAGCGTCTGGAGAGGACCCAAACCAGCCGTCAATGGGAAGGTGAACAAAAGCCCAGAAAATGCCAGTTTCACCAAGTCCTAAGCAGCGTTTCCAATCTTCACATGTCTCTGTCGGGTGCAGGATGGGGAGGCAGTCAGGTGTGTGATGCCTTCCCACATCAAGCAGACAGAACAGAAACAAGCCCTGGTCTGAGAAAGCTCTTTTCCACGGGCGCTTTCTATACCAAGCTCCCTTCCTGTCACGGGCAGTCAAAAAAGAGCAACCTACTTTTCACAATTTCTTAATCAGGTGAGGATTTCTGCCTGTGAAGAGCTGGGGAGGGAAGAGCCTCTCCGGCAGAGTCAGGAATGATACTTACAGAAATAGGTTCTCATCCAGCACTGGGGTGGGCCGAGCATGGCATTCTCGTCAGCGGGCTTGGCTGAGGAAACAGTCCTCTTCTCAGAAGGCAAGGGTGAGTCTGCCAGCCAGGCAGCACTCACCACTGCCTCACAGAGAGGTTCCTGAGACTGAGAGCTGTTTTGGCCACTTCCCTCGAACCTAGCAGAAGACCTGTCCCGCTGAGGCACAGCAGCGCCCCGCCTGTGGTTCCCCACGGGGGCTCCCACAGCGGGACACCGGAGGCCGGCCAGCGCGGATAGTTCTGAATGGGCCTGTTCGCTCCCCTGAAACCCCCTGGAGTGTTGGAAAAAACGGTAGGGGGAGGAGAGGGGAAAGATGTGGGAGAAGAGCAAGAATGTTCTTTTTAAAAAACATCAGAAAAACTGACCTGAATTGGGGAAAAACACGAAGCAAGGGCTGCTTGCCGTGAAAGTGATGCCGGAGAGGAGAACATTGCCAGCACCTAGCGGGGTGAGCGCTCCAGAGGCGACGGGCCTGAGGGATGCGTGGGGTTCTGCCCAACAGTCTCCTCTGTGGACCTAGCCACACAATTTGCAGGACTCAGTGCAAAATGAAATGAAATGCGGAACTCCTTGCTCCCAAAGCAGAAAACTGTGCTGTTAATGGCACGAAAATTAAAGCTTTTCTTTCTTCCACAGCCTTTCTTTCTCTCGACTTGTCACAATGCTTTTTACATACTGTTTAACATCGTTCTTAGTAAAGAAAAATCAAAAATTTTAAATATTAGCATGAACTTTCATCTTTGTGTTGGGTGCTACCAGTTTAAAATGCAAATATAGGAGCATTTTACTCACATGTGGAATCACGAAAATTGTACAATTCATATTCCACATGAATTATGAATGTCATTCTTATCATGACAGTGGAAATGCTGCACCAAACTAACTCAACTTACCCCACTTCTTGGCATGTGCACTTTCCACCAACACTCTCTAGCTCTGGCTTACTGATGAGTACAGAGGACTAAGAGGAAAAGAAGCTCTGGGTTGCCCAGTCCTTCCCTTCCCTTCTCTGTCAGGGCTTCCCTGGGTGGCTCAGATGGTAGAGAATCTGTCTGCAATGCAGGAGCCCAGGTTTGATCCCTGGGTCGGGAAGATCCCCTGGAGAAGGACATGGCAACCCACTCCGGTATTCTTGCCTGGAGGATCCCATGGATGGAGGAGCCTGGAGGGCTGTAGTCCACAGGGTCGTAAAGAGTCGGACACGACCAAGCAACTGGCACTACACTACCACTCCGTTTCCTTCTCTGTCATCATCTTCACCCTACGTGGTCGCCTAATACAGGAAAGTAATATGAGCAAGAGTGTGCCAGGGCCCCTTGATCACACATTTCTTAGAAGGTCATGACACTCTTTATGTGTTCAAAGTCAGTTCTCCTGTGCATGGAGAGCGGGCCTCCCAATGCTGTCAACCCCCTCACTTTCTCAGCAGCACGTGTGATGTACTTACCTAGAACTTGCTCTGAGAATCCCTGAACCCCCATGTATATGGTGGGCCCCTTGGAATGCTGCGCTCTCAGAGCAGTGAAAATGTGATACGCAAACCGGGTGGCAAGGATCACTGGACACACACACACTGGGTGTCTGCTCTGTTCACATGCATGCTTCATTGTCCCACAGACTTCATGTGCAGAACATGAGTTCAGAGAGAAAATTCCCTAGAGCGTCAGGAGGACTATAGCAGAGCAGTAACACAGTACAGAGCCCCTCTGAGTGCAGGGCACTCTGTGACTGCTTGCCTGTGAGTCGATGAGATTCCCCAGGAGCCCCGGGCAACCCAACAAATACTCTGCCCTCCCAAATGACTGGACTCAGTACCCTACGTGCTCCAGGGTGTTCTTTCTAGACTCAGAAAGAACACCCTGTGGTGGTGGTGGTTTAGTCGCTAAGTCATGGCTGACTCTTGCGACCCCATGGTCTGTAGCCTGCCAGGCTCCTCTGTCCGTGGAGATTCTCCAGGCAAGAATACTGAACTGGGTTGCCATTTCCTTCTCCATTACTCACTGTAGTGGCATAAACAGTGTCCCTCCAGAAGATATGGCCAAGTCCTAACCCTTCAACACTTGTGAATGTGATCTTATTTAGACATGGGATCTCTGCAGATTAGCTGAGGACTGATAGGTGAGATCATGATTTAAGGTGGGCCTTAAATCCAATGACTAGTGTCTTTGCTAAAGACAGGAGAGGGATATTTAAGACACAAAGACACAGTAAGAAGACAAAAGGGAAAAGCCATGTGAAGACAGAGGCAGAGATTGGAGGGATGTTGCAACAAACCAAGGAAAATCTGCTAGCGAGAAGGAGAAATGTCGCCTAGAGTCTCAGGAGGAAACATGGCCCAGTTGACCCCCTGACTTTGGACTTCCGGCCTCCAGAACTGTAAGAGAAAACATTTCTATTGTTTTAAGTCACAAAGCATGTGGTGGTTTGTTGTGGTGGCCTGGGAAATGAATACACTCCCGCCTTCACCTCTGCCGGGGCTGCCTCCCCCAGCCTACATATACCATGCTCTCATATGGAGAGCACCTAGCAGAGCTTGGCACACGGCTCTTGTTCAATCAGTAGCTAGGACATAACCTCAAAAGCTCGAGGCCTTGTCTATCATGACTCTATCCTCGGTGCACAGCACATGGGAGGGGTTTGCTGCGTAGCTTTTAAATCAGTAAATAAATGAATGAATGAATTTCCCTTTCAGGTTCAACACAGGTTTGACATTTACCCCACAATTTTTCCCAATACTCTGTTGTCAGTAAATTAAACATATCTCTTTATATTGCTATAGTATTATTGGTGTTTATTCATTCACCCATTCAATAACTATGTTAGGACCTACTATGAGCTTGGCCCTATTCAAGGTGCTTTTTAATTTTATCCAGTGTTCACTATATGCCAGGCACTGTTTTAAGCACTTTACATATATTACCTCATCCATTCTCACCCCCTTATAAGTATTATCATTATCGTCATTTCCCAGACATGAAAATGCAGGCTCAGAGGGGTAAGACAACTTGCCCAGCGTAACACAGCTTGAATGGCAGAGCTAGGGTTCAAACCCAACTGACCCTAAGCTTTCCATCAACACACGACACTGCTGTGAAGCTTAATCTGAGTTGTTCTGACTACCATCAATCACCATATATGTACACACACCATAGCACTTACCACATGGTGCTGAAATGAGAAGAAGGCAATGGCAAGCCACTCCAGTACTCTTGCCTGGAAAATCCCATGGATGGAGAAGCCTGGTAGGCTGCAGTCCACGGGGTCGCTATGAGTCGGACACGACAGCGACTTCATTTTCACACATTGGAGAAGGAAATGGCAATCCACTCCAGTGTTCTTGCCTGGAGAATCCCAGGGACGAGGGAGCCTGGCGGGCTGCCATCTATGGGGTCTCACAGAGTCAGACACGACTGAAGCGACTTAGCAGCAGCAGTGAGCCCTGAAGGTGAGAGCTGTGAATGTTCATCTCTGTACCCGCCTAACACAGATAGGTGCTCTGAAACATGGGGAAAAGTGAAAAAATAAAGTTCACTTGTGATCAGCCCTGCTGGACACTTGCTGACAAATTCATAGGGTTAATTTTAAGATCTCTGTCATTTAGTGAGGAAACTTCAGTCTCGGGACATCACTGAAGAAAAAGAATCATCACGTCTGTGAAGTGCCCACCTTCTGTGACTCAGTGCCATCTCCAAGAAACCTCCCCAGTCCCCTGTGACATTTATTCTTAATGAAAAGAGAAAAGGACTTGGCATTTGAGTTTAAAATCCAGAGTCCTATGGAACAGGCTATGGTGACTAATACCACAACTGCCATTAAACGATTTTCAGAGATTGGGCCAAAAGGTTTCTCATTTTAAGAAAGAACAGCCCCTCATCAATTGTTCTGACCTGTGTTCTCAGCCAGGGGAATGAGCTTGGGATAGATTTTATAAGACCACCCATCCTGAAGCCTTCAGTGATGTCCTGCTTCAAGGGTACAGGAGTGCATCTGGGCTTACCGTGGACCCTGGGAGGCCATGCTACCAGAGAGGAATGTTCCTTTTTGTAGCCTGCCTTAGAGGTATTTTTCTAAATCTATGGTTTAAAATACAGATTATATATCTTATAGGCAATGCATTGTTGAAAGTTCCTTGAGGGACATTTCAAGGAGATGGACTATTAACTCTGGGAGCTAATGCAGGTGTTAATTTGTCATTGTGCTGCTATCAGGCTCCAAGAGCATTGGTAGCAGGGATTCAATTATTTGAGTCACTCCAGTGGGAAGAAGGAATAAAGATAATTAGAATTATGATGATCATAACTTTTAAATAATAGTAAAAGGAAGAGGAAGAGTAATATCCATTGTACAAGTCCCAACTACATGCCAAGTACAAGACAGGGCCTTTTGTATTTACTGTTCCAAGTTCTTACAAATCCCAAAAGGGTCTTTTTCAACCATTTCTATGATGTGGAGACAAGCTCAGAAAAGGTAGCCAACTTGTACAAATAGTGGTGACACACGCACAGGGCTGCCAACTTTAGTGTAAGGGCTTTGTCCATTAGGACAAGCTCACATCTAAATATTCCATGAAGAGAATACAAAGAGGAGAAGTGATTCCCTTTACATGGCTTGACCCCCTGGTACTTAAGAACACTCCAGCCCTGCTGTGCCATCTTGCCTGGGCTGGAAATGCCTCCCGGTCAAAGCTGGGTCAGAATTTCAGTAGTCATGAAGGCAGCTGTGTTATTGAGGTTTCTATTGTCTGATGACTTAGGGAAACAGTAGAGCTTAATTTCATTTACTCATATTGACTTATATAGCTCGGCTCTTTCCACAAAGGATTTGAGGAAACTTACAATAAAAACAACACAGCTGAATATATAGAATCCCAGAAATTAAATGCTATTTAAAAGATATTCCCAGAACCATTTTTTTTTCCCATTGCATCTTTTGTTGTCCTATGTGAACAAAATGAGAAATCACCATCACAGAATCTTAGCCTTGGAAGAGCTGTGATAGGTCTCAAACCAGAGAACATAAAAATCGCTGGAGAAATGTGTTTAAAATGAAGATCACCCCCAAAATCCATTCACTCATTTTACCATTATTTACTGACCTCCTGTTAGGTGCTAGCACTGAATTTACAGTGGTGAAAAAAAAAATGATACATACCCATGGCCTACAAGAGGCTTAAAGTCTACTAAGGAAGAGAGATGTTAACCCAATTATCCCATAATTAAAATCCAGACTCTTGAGTACTATGAGGAAGGGTAGGGTGAGTGGCTCTTCAAGAATGTAATAGGAATATTCTGACCTAATTAGGAATATCAAGAAGGCTTCCGTGCAGAACAATCACAGGGTTGAGATCTAAAGACTGCACAGGAATTAACCAGGCCAGGGTTTCACCCTTAGAGGCATATTAGAATTACTTGTGGAGCTCTTAAAATGCTGATTACCAGGCCCTCTCCAGACCAGTGAAATCCAAATCTTTGGTGGTAGATCCAAGCACTAATTCCCTTAGGATCTTTTGTCCTGCACCCAGACAATTCTAATGTGCAGTCAAGGTTGGGGGCTACTAAACAGGGAGACAGAGACAAGGGGTGAAGAAAGGGCAGGTGCCAAGTCCCATGAAGGAGACAGACAAGGCCACTGTGGAACCTAAAGAAGCTGATGTGGTTCGAGCCTGGAGAGCAAGAGGGAGCTCTTGTGGATGAGGCAGGAAAGGCGGGCAGTGGCCACACAGGACCATTTGGGCAGTGCTAGGTATCTGGGTTTTTTATCCTAACATCAATGAGAATCTAATGAAGCTTTTTGTTTCACTGGAGTGTTTTTGAGATTTTGTCGGGGGCGGCCGGTTTTCATTTGTTTGTTTAATTATTTTGGCCACGATCAGCTTTGCATTCTGAAAAGATCATTCTGACTTTCTGATAAAGAAGGACTGGAGGGAGCAGGTGGGACTAGAGTTGGAAGGAGAAGGGGGAGCCCACCAGACCTACAGGCTGAGAACTGGAGGATGTGCAGAGACCACTGTCCCCAGGGCAGCACAAGAGGGCAGAGTGAGGTCTGTCCATGAGAGAGACAAGCCCTGCCAAGCAGGCAGAGAACCCTGGCAGCCTCAGAGAGCACGAATCAACAAATTTGGCTGAAACCTCTCTTTTCAGGAGCACCAGGCACAGCAGCTTCAACAGCTCCACTTGGCACAGGGCTGGGAGACACTGGCATGATCCAGGCAGCCTGCCGGAAGCCATATGCCCTGCTTAATTCCTCCACTAACCTACTGGTTGCAGCCATGCAGACATATGCAGCCTTAATACAGTTAACAGCGTTTCAAGCTCCCGAGGAAGTTGGGTGGAGGGAGGTTCCCGCCCAGGCACGGTGATGGAGAGAAAAATTGTCAGCAGTGATTCTTGGCTGAGATTGGCAACATACACTGTCACTTAAACCTATCAATAGATGGAGCTGATGATGTTTTTCACTTAACACCTAGCCACGAGGCTGTCAGAAACTGGCAGGAGATCCCTGCACGCCCTGCCAAGAGAGAGGAACATGAAAATCTGTCAAAATTCATGCTTGCTAATAAATATACCCCTGGAATTCTTTTTTAAGGAACCCAGGGTTTCAGATGTCTAGGCGACACTTGCCAGGGATTCAAAGAGCTTGATCAAGCTGAGAGGTTTCTCCTCAGCTTCAGTTTTCATGTGACTTTGGCTTTCTGGCAGAGGAAAAGGGGTGAACCAGAGGCTTAGTTAAGGAGCAGCCCCAAAGATACTAATCATTGTAAATTTTAGCCTGGGAGTCTGTAGTCTATGAGCAAAGAAAGTAGACACATGACATTGCCCCTAGGCTCCAGGCATGCCCTGTAGGCCATGGGACCAGATTCAGGAGAGGGCATGGTGGCTCGCCAGAGGGTTCAAAGGAAGGCTAAATAACCAGAAGTTCATGCTGTTTGGCTGCTGTGTAGTCATTGGTGGCTGTTCACTGAATAGGCCCAGTAGGATAACACTTTCCCATTCCCCGGAAGCTGGGTGACGTCACGCGACTTGCACTGGCCAATGGAAATGCTGCATGTCGCACGGCTGGGTGGAAGCTTTAAGAGCCAAAGTACAGTGTGCACTTGTGCTTTCCTCCTGCCCCAGTGATCAGCAGCAATGGCTCCTCTGTTAGCTGAGTCCCAGGGCAAGGATGGCACAGGGCAGCACCCCAGCCGACCTGCAATAGACATGGAGCTTGACTGGAAGATAAAATGAGTGGTTCTAAGTCACTGAGATATGAGGGTTGCTACAGCGTAACTCATACGTGCTCTCTATTAGAGCCATTTTAAACAATTCCTTCTCTCCTCCCTTGTTGCATACTTATTACAACCATTTCTGTTCTCTGATCTACCAGAGATGATTTGGGGGAGGTTTCTTAAAACCTCCTAAATCTCAGTTTCTTCGTTCCTAAATTATGAATAAGAATACTATCCATGCTGTAAGGTTCTTACAATAATTAAATAATGTCTAGAAATGAATACATTTTATTGCTTGCTCTGAAAAGAAGAGTCAACATAGTAGACCTTATCTCTTTTTCTTTTTTTGTTTTGGCTGTGCTGGGTCTTCAGTGCATCTCACAGGCTCTCTTTCTTGCAGTGTGCAGACTTTCTCTAGTTGCAGAGCACGGGCTCAAGAATAGAGTGTACAGGCTCGGTGCTGCAGCACACAGGCTTAGCTGCAGGATCTTAGTTCCCTGACCAGGGATCAAACCCACGTCCCCTTCATTGGAAGGCGGACTCCAACCTTAAGTTCCCACTTAGCACACTTTAGACTGCCACTCTTAGAAAGGTTTGCTTACAGATTTGGCCCTTGGCTAGTATCTGGGAACTTGGGTTTTAAGAGCATTCCCACTATTCCAAAACTGATAAAGGTCCCTACCATATCTCAATTTTTGTACCAACAATATGGTTTATGTTGAACAACTGCTTTTCTTCTGGTAGTCTGGAAGTTTGGTACCTGCTAGGCAGAAGGTGCCTATGTAAGCAACCTCTAATAAAACCCTGGACACAGGGTCTCTAACAATAGTCAGCAGTAGATCACTCTTCACAATTTTGTTATAACTCATCATTGGGGGTTTTAAGTACATCCTGTGTGACTCCGCTAGAAGAGGACTCTTAGAAGCCTGCCCCTGTTTTCCTCCAGATTTTGCCCCATGAGCGTCTTTCCTTTGCTGGTTTTGCTTTGTGTCCTTTTACCGTACGTCTCAGCCATGAAGCTAACTATACCCTGAGTCCTACGAGTCCTTCATGTGAGTCAGCAAACCTGCGGGGGTTCCTGGAGACTTACAGGTATGGTTTGCTCTAAGTTAACAATAAGTGGAAAAAGATTGCTGCTGCTGCTGCTAGGTCGCTTCAGTTGTGTCCGACTCTGTGCGACCCCATAGACGGCAGATTTAAGTTAACAATAAATGTAAGTATTATTAGTATTAAAAATAAAGGAAAACACAGAAAGAAATGAAAATATCTAATCATAAGTAATCACAAAACAAAAACACTGGGACAATGACTTGTGTCTCAAAGGTACTTACTCAATTACCAGGTACCAAGAATGATGACTTATATAGCCTAAAATACCCTCCCTGTGGGACCTGCATTGGCTGTGGGACCTGCATTGGCTGTGTGCACTGACCCTGTACCTAAGTGAGGTCTGCACAGAAGTAGCTGCACCTCAGTGAAACTCAGTGAAAACAGCCACAATGCTAGGAGCAACAGGAGTCAAAATCTAGCGAACACTGTTCTGCACCAGCCAAACACTGTCCATTTCATCCTCACAGCAGTGCTCTGGGGTAGGCATGATTGCTGTACTCAGTCGTAGGTGAGGGAACAGAGAGGTGCAGCCACCTGCTGATGGGCCAGCATCAGAGCTGAGGGTGCAGACTTGGAAGCCTCCCAAACATGATTCCGGTGTCAAAGTGATGTGAGTTTCCTGGGGATGCCACAACAAGCTGCCCCAAACTGGAGGGCTTAAAACAATAGAAACTTGTCCTTTCACTGTTCTGGAGGCCAGAAGTCCAAAATCAAGGTATCAGCAGGGCCCTTCCCTGCTTCCCCTGAAGGCTCTAGGAGAGGATCCCTCCTTTTCTCTTCCAGCTTCTGGAGGCTCCAGATGTCCCTGTACATGTGGCTGCGTCACTCCCATCTCCTCCTCGGTCTTTGTGTGGCCTTCTGCTCTTCTTCTGTGTCTGTCTCCCCTCCGTGTATCTCTTTATAAGGACACTTGTGATTGGACTTAGAGCTCATTCAGATATTCCAGGTTGATTTTGTCTCACAACACCTAACCTAATTACTTCTGCAGACTCTTTTTCCAAATAAGGTTCCATTCACAGGTTCCAGGGATAAGGATATATCTTTCCAGGGCCACCACCCAGCCCACAGACACCAACAGTTAGTTCCATGCCATTGCAGGCCAGTCATTTAACCTTCTGGCAGTCAAGTGAAGCAGTGCACGAAAAAACCTTCAGTATGTGGTCTGACATATAATAAGAGCCAAAAACCATTAGTGACTGTTACTTCCCATCACCATGCAGCTTTTGAGAAGAGGAACTAGGATTTGAACCAGGCACACATAACTAATATTTTTTCCTCTCTTTCAGACTAAAGAGTGGGGCTTGGAGAAATCTTTATAGACCCAGTGATCACCCACCCATCAACCTACAGTCATTCTGTAGAACCCTTTGATACACTCTCCCGGTCCAGAGCTTGGGAAAGGGCTGATCTCTCCCCAGATCCCCTCCTGAGGCTCTCAAAAAATTATTCTGGAGAATCTCGGTTCCTCTGTCTCACCATCTCAAAAACCCTGACAGTAATTACAGCTGCCACACTAGAGTGCTTTGAGGGTTATTGAGTTAATGACTATAAAGTCTGTGGAGCTCTTCAGAGGGAAGAAGCCATAAAAATCAGATAAATAAAACAGTCAATCAGCACATGTTTATTGTGTCCACAGGGTGCACAGCACTGTACTTGGAAATAAAGATTAAAGAGGAGAAAAGCAAAGAAAAGGAAGGAGGAAAGTTAGTTCAATAAAAGTCTTTCCAGGCCAGAGTATAAAACCTGCTATAAAGCAAAGATCTAGAGCTCTCCAAGACTTTAAAAAATGAAAGAGATACCCACAAACCAGGAAGAAAAAGAAAAAGGACTTAATTAGGAAAAAAGGTGGGCAAAGTATTTAAGTGGACAGTTTAAAAAAAATAAAATAGCCAAAAAACAATAAAGAGATGAATAACTGTTCTCATAACTGAAACAACAATAAGATGTTTTTCACATATCACATGGTCAGTTTTTGGGTTTTCCGATACACAGTACTATCAAGAGAGCAAAGAAACGGGTACTCTCAATCCACTTCTGGGGACAATATGAGTTGGAACAACCTGTCTGGAGAACAATGAAGCAAGAACTATCACAATTAAAAATGTATATGCCCTTTACTCACAGCTAGGAACCTGCCCTGGGAATACGCTCACAAAAACACACTTGGCTATATAAACATATTCATTACATTGCTACTCTTGATGACACAAAACCTGGAAAACCTAATGTCTGGGAGCAGTGCACTGGTTAAATTATGGATAATGTACATGGTAAATATGAGGCAGATGTGAGCAAGAATGAGGTAACTCTGTCCACTGGTAGGACAGTGTGCCAAAGTGCCGTAATAAGAGAACGACTCAAGAGCAATACAGAATGCATAGTACAATCCTTTTGTGAATAATACAGGAAGCTTCATGTTTGAGGGTGATCATCGGAATGTGCCATGGACACACGTGAATTTGCACTCCTGACTTCCTGGTAGGACAGTAGGAGGCCATCAGGTTTAGAGATGAAGCCTGGAGAGATGAGAGACTTTTGTTTTCTTTTGAAAGCCAAACTCGACCCAGATTCATCACAAAAACAAGGAAGATCATAGTGTATTAAGGTCCTGATCCTTGCTGTCGTCTAGTCACTAAGTCGTATCCAACTCTTTGTGACTCCATGAACCCCAGCACTGACACCATCTCCCAGAGATTGCCCAAACTCATATCTATTGAGTCAGCGATGCCATCCAGCCATCCCATCCTCTGTCATCCCCTTTCTCCTCTTGCCTTCAATCTTTCCCAGCATCAGGGTCTTTTCCATTGAGCCAGCTCAGATCTTCCCAAGGAAGCCAGCATGTGAGGGGCTAGTTTCCCTGGGGTGTGTCAGAAGTGATGGGAACTGAGTGCAAGAACTCTGCTTCTCCCAGGGTGAGAATCTTCCTGGGTCCACGTATTTCCTTCTTTTCTTTCTTAAGCATGGGTCCCATTAAGTCCCCATCACCATCCCCTTCCACCCATGTTCTCCCAGCAGCTACTTGGACTTGGGCCACCAATGGGCAGGGAAAGCAACAGGTTAGACCTGTGACACCTCATGTTTAGGGTGGTGCTCAATAAAAGTGCTTGCTCTTTAGATTGCCTTCAAATGGAAATCTGACAAAACCAACCTAAAAACATGTAAAGAATATCATGTATTCCGAAATCTTTTCAGTCAAAAAGTACTGAAAGCTAAAAACACCGTGATGGGTCTTGCTATTTTTTTCAATAGCTTGTGCATTTGAATGGATGTAGGCACCTATTTGGAGAAGGAAATGGCAACCCACTCCAGTGTTCTTGCCTGGAGAATCCCAGGGATGGCAGAGCTTGGTGGGCTGCTGTCTATGGGGTCACACAGAGTCGGACATGACTGAAGCGACTTAGCAGCAGCAGCAGCAGCAGCAGGCACCTATTTGCCTCACTATTTCCTGGTCTGAGTATAGTGGTGGGTGCATAATAAATATCAGTTGAATGACTGATTAATTGTAAGACTCCGATTCTAGACTCAGCTTATGTTAAGATCTTGTGCAAGTCACACAATTCTCTGAGTCTCCTTTGTCAGTTCAGTTCAATTCAGTTGCTCAGTCATGTCTGACTCTTTGTGACCCCATGGACTGCTGCACAGCAGGCTTCCCTGCCTATCACCAACACCCAGAGCTTGCTCAAACTCACGTCCATTGAGTCGATGATGCCATCCAACCATCTCATCTTCTGTCATCCCCTTCCCTTCCTGCCTTCAGTTTTTCCCAGCATCAGGGTCTTTTCCAAGGAGTCAGTTCTTCCCATCAGGTGACCAAAGTATTGGAGTTTCAGCTTTAGGATCAGTCCTTCCAATGAATATTCAAGACTGATTTCCTTTAGGATGGACTGGTTTGATCTCCTTCCAAACCGAGTTACCCTCAAGAGTCTTCAGCACCACAGTTCAAAAGCACCACTTCTTCAGTACTCAGTCTTCTTTATGGTCCAACTCTCACATCCATACATGACTACTGAACTTGGACCCAAGTTAAAATTCTAACCCTAGTGCTTCTTATTAGCTGTGTGACTTTGGGCAAGTCACTTCACCTCTCTGTTCCTTAGTGTCCCTAAAATAGCAATAATCATTACTTACTTTGTGGCATTTGGGTTTCTTTTAAGTAGAAGCAGATTTATTGAGAGATATACTATGAACTTGGAGTTCTCACAGAAGATGAGTGATGTGATCACTTACCTAAGATCAGACATCCTGGAATGTGAAGTCAAGTGGGCCTTAGGAAGCATCATGATGAACAAAGCTAGTGTAGGTGATGAAATTCCAACTGGGCTATTTCAAATCCTAAGAGATGATGCTGTGAAAGTGCTGCACTCAATATGCCAGCAAATTTGGAAAACTCAGTAGTGACTACAGGACTGGAAAAGATCAATTTTCGTTCCAATCCCAAAGAAAGACAATGCCAAAGAATGTGCCAACTCCCGCACAACAGCACTCATCTCACACGCTAGTAAAGTAATGCTCAAAATTCTCCAAACCAGGCTTCAACAGTACGTGTACCATGAACTTCCAGATGTTCAAACTGGATTTAGGAAAGGCAGAGGAACCAGGATCAAATTGCCAACATCCACTGGATCATGAAAAAAGAAAGAGGGTTCCAGAAAAACACCTACTTCTGCTTTATTGACTATGCCAAAGCCTTTGACTGTGTGGATCACAACAAACTGTGGAAAATTCTTAAAGAGATGGGAAAACCAGACCAACTGACCTGCCTCCCGAGAAATCTGTATGCAGGTCAAGAAGCAACAGTTAGAACTGGACATGGAACAACAGACTGGTTCTAAATCGGGAAAGGAGTACATCAAGGCTGTATATTGTCACCTGCTTATTTAATTTATATGTAGAATACATTTTGCAAAATGTCAGGCTGGATGAAGTGCAAGCTGGAATCAAGATTGCCAGGAGAAATATCAATAACCTCAGATACACAGATGACACCACCCTTATGGCAGAAAGTGAAGAAGAACTAAAGAGTCTCTTGATGAAAGTAAAAGAGGAGGGTGAAAAAAGTTGGCTTAAAACAACATTCAGAAAACTAAGACTATATATCTGGTCCCATCACTTCATGGCAAATAGATGGGGAAACAATAGAAACAGTGAGAGACTATTTTAGGGGGCTCCAAAATCACTGCAGATGGTGACTGCAGCCACGAAATTAAAAGATGCTTGCTCCTTGAAAGAAAAGCTTGATCAACCTAGACAGCATATTACAAAGCAGAGACATTATTTTGCCAACAAAACTCCATCTAGTCAAAGCTATGGTTTTTCCAGTAGTCATGTATGGATGTGAGAGTTGGACTACAAAGAAAGCTGAGTGCCAAAGAATTGATGCTTTTGAACTGTGGTGTTGGAGAAGACTCTTGAGAGTCCCTTGGACTACAAGGAGATCAAACCAGTCAATCCTAAATATAGTCAGTCCTGAATATTCATTGGAAGGATTGATGCTGAAGCTGAAACTCTAAAACTTTGGCTACCTGATGTGAAGAACTGACTCCTTGGAAAAGACCCAGATGCTGGGAAAGATTGAAAGTGGGAGGAGAAGGGGATGATAGAGAATGAGATGGTTGGATGGCATCACTGACTCAATGGACATGAGTTTGAGCAAGCTCCAGGAGTTGGTGTTGGACAGGGAAGCCTGGCATACTGCAGTCCATGGGGTCGCAAAGAGTCTGACATGACTGAGAGACTGAACTGAACTATGGACTTCCCTGATAGCGCAATTGGTAAAGAATCTGCCTGCAATGCAGGAGACCTGGGTTCCATTCCTGGGTTGGGAATACCCCTTGGAGAAGGGAAAGACTACCCACTCCAGTATTCTAGTCTGGANACCAGACCAACTGACCTGCCTCCCGAGAAATCTGTATGCAGGTCAAGAAGCAACAGTTAGAACTGGACATGGAACAACAGACTGGTTCTAAATCGGGAAAGGAGTACATCAAGGCTGTATATTGTCACCTGCTTATTTAATTTATATGTAGAATACATTTTGCAAAATGTCAGGCTGGATGAAGTGCAAGCTGGAATCAAGATTGCCAGGAGAAATATCAATAACCTCAGATACACAGATGACACCACCCTTATGGCAGAAAGTGAAGAAGAACTAAAGAGTCTCTTGATGAAAGTAAAAGAGGAGGGTGAAAAAAGTTGGCTTAAAACAACATTCAGAAAACTAAGACTATATATCTGGTCCCATCACTTCATGGCAAATAGATGGGGAAACAATAGAAACAGTGAGAGACTATTTTAGGGGGCTCCAAAATCACTGCAGATGGTGACTGCAGCCACGAAATTAAAAGATGCTTGCTCCTTGAAAGAAAAGCTTGATCAACCTAGACAGCATATTACAAAGCAGAGACATTATTTTGCCAACAAAACTCCATCTAGTCAAAGCTATGGTTTTTCCAGTAGTCATGTATGGATGTGAGAGTTGGACTACAAAGAAAGCTGAGTGCCAAAGAATTGATGCTTTTGAACTGTGGTGTTGGAGAAGACTCTTGAGAGTCCCTTGGACTACAAGGAGATCAAACCAGTCAATCCTAAATATAGTCAGTCCTGAATATTCATTGGAAGGATTGATGCTGAAGCTGAAACTCTAAAACTTTGGCTACCTGATGTGAAGAACTGACTCCTTGGAAAAGACCCAGATGCTGGGAAAGATTGAAAGTGGGAGGAGAAGGGGATGATAGAGAATGAGATGGTTGGATGGCATCACTGACTCAATGGACATGAGTTTGAGCAAGCTCCAGGAGTTGGTGTTGGACAGGGAAGCCTGGCATACTGCAGTCCATGGGGTCGCAAAGAGTCTGACATGACTGAGAGACTGAACTGAACTATGGACTTCCCTGATAGCGCAATTGGTAAAGAATCTGCCTGCAATGCAGGAGACCTGGGTTCCATTCCTGGGTTGGGAATACCCCTTGGAGAAGGGAAAGACTACCCACTCCAGTATTCTAGTCTGGAGAATTGCATGGTCTGTATAGTCCATGGGGTCACAAAGAGTCAGACAGGACTGAGCAACTTTCACTTTCATACATTCCATAGGCAGAATACAGTCCATCTCAGAAGGTAAGAGATGTCCTTTGTAGAGTCTTTATGAAAAATAAATGTGTTCTATCTGAGGAGTGTTTGAGACAATGCTTGACAGATAGCCACACCCGCTATAAATGCTATTAAGCAAGTAAATTGGACTCAAACACTGAGTGCTCCATCTCCAGTATCCCAGTGTGACGCCCTCTGTTACTGTGGCCCCAAATACCCAAGGGGAACAAAAGAAACGAAAAGAAAGGTGCCTTTTATGTATTCAGTGGGCCACTCTACAGGATGAAGTCATTTTAAAAAGGATAATTAGACCTCCAATTGGTTTTCATTTTATTTCATTTTCTTGCCTGCAGTTGACAAGCAGGGAGATTGTGTTACTTCCACAGCCGCCAAGAGCAAAGCTGCCTGGTTCCCCTGTTTCTATAGCAAACTGGTAAAAGAGAGAAGCCTGCTGGTACAAACTGCTTTGATGGGAGGAAGCATCTAAAATGCATTTTAATTTCAATTTGTTTGAAGCTTTTGTATCAAATTACGGATCTGGGGCATGATGCGGCTCAGTGAAGAATCCCATTTTCCATTCATTTGGATGTGTTCATCGTGTCATTATGGGGTAAAATAATTAAGGCTGAAAACCTATCTCCACTGGAGATTGTCTACCGGTATCCCACTTCCTGTGTTGATCAAGTCAGGGGACAGACCAGTGATCAGTATTCCAGGACCATCATTGCCCCCTTAGAAATCCCAGACCAGCCAAAAATCACCAGTCACATCAGTGAGTCCAAAGGACTTCTCACTCAAATGTGATCTTGCCAGGGGTCTGATGTCAACTGCAAGCCAAGGTTGCCTGAACAAACTAAAACAGAAGCTGGAAAAATTCAGTAAAGCAGCTGAATTCTGTAAAACCACTGAGTAACTAGTTATTAGGCAGATAAATCCACCTAGCTGTGTTTTTGCAAATCAAATTGAGTCTGCATTTGGAGGCCAAAGCAATCAGGCTAAAAAACCCACACTCGCTTACATATTTTGTATTCCTCTGGTCTGGCACATCAGGTGGTTTCCTTGTGGTATACAAGTTCTGTTCTGTACAAGGATCACATTTACTGGGACTGTGCACCCATCTACGCTCTGTGTTAGCTGCTAACAGGTCACAGGTGCCTCCCTTTTCAGAGAATGGTTTTGCTCACAGGACTCAGGTCATCTAGGAGGATACATGCTATTCCCAAGCCTTATGACAGCCATCAACCCAGGAGCCACTAATGACTGGCTAAAACCAGAAACAAAGGGCAGCCTCCTTGCCTCAAGAGAGAATAACTCCTCAATGTGACCTATATCCAAAGCATAACCACCCTCCATGAATCAGGCCAAGGCTAGATTTTAATCAGGGCCACAACCCTGATAGCAATTCCCTTTCATCTTGTCTCCCTTCCTCTCTTATGGGAATGCTCTCAGGAGAGAGCATTCTCTCAATAAATCATGGGTACCCAAATGCCTGTCTCAGGCTCTGCTTCTAGGGAACCCAAATATATTAGCTTCTTAACACTGTTGTAACAAATTACCACATATTTAGCAACTCAAACATTGCAAATATATTACTATTCTGGAGGTCAGAAATCTGACCCAGGTCTCACAGGGTTCAATCAAAGTGTTGGCAGGGCTATGCTCCTTCTGGAGATTCTTGGGGATAATCCATTCCTCACTTTTTTCAGTACCGAGAAGTTACCTGCACTTCTTAGTTCATGGCCCACATTCACTGCAAGCTTTCCTTCCATTGTCACTTTAGGTTCTCTATGACCCCTCCCTCGCCCCTCTTACAATGATGCTTATACGTATATTGGACCCCACTGGATAATCCAGGCTAGTTTCCCCATGTCAAGATCCTTCCTTTAACCACATCTTCAGTCTTCTGTACCATGTCAGGTAAGATACTAGCTCCAGGAATGAAAACATGAACATGTTGAGGGCCATTATTTTGCTCCCCACCCGCCCCCCTCAACACTAACCTAAGAGAGTTTGAGAAGCAGACCTAATCACGGCTTGGCTGCCTGGCAAAGAGGCCTCCATCATTGAGGGAGATGGAGCACCATCCATCCCTGGCACACTGGCACAGTGCAATTACTAAGACTTTGACCTGTGGATAACTGGGACAGGCTGGAGGTGGAAGGGGATGCGCTGGCTACTGCTATGTCACTGGTGTCAAGAAGGAGTGAAAGACAGAGTAATTATCTGGACTGCAAAATTGAGTTGGCTGTTGCTGAATACGATGAACGCATTGGAGAGAAAAAACCAAATGACAGCCTCAGGGCAATCTTTCAACAATTTAGAGCAAATTGTGTTGTGTTAGAAAGCCTCCTTGGCAGTAGTTAAAGGAGCCCTAATGTTCTTCAGCGTGAAACCAGAGCTGGAGAACAGACACAGGACTTATCTGTAAGAGTGGCAGAACGTTAGAGAAGGTTGAATTTTCAGAGTAGGCACATGTCCTACACTCAAGTCAGGGCCTTGATGGAATGAGTATGACTCTGAGAATCGGGGTAGGGATATCTGGGAAGATGTACTTGATTACTTTCAACCTGAAGAGCCCCCTGAACTGTCTGGGCCTGTTAAAGTGTCCTCCTTTCTTGCTGGAGGACAGGCCCCGTTTTCTGCTTGAAGAACAGCAATGCCGCAAATGGGCCAGGTGCCTAAGGACACAGTGTTCCCACTTGCACTGCTGACTACCAGACCAACAGCAAGTGTTAACTCTCAACCTAACGTAATGAGCAAGAGTTGGGCCTGCTAGGGAGAGAGGGATGCATGCCATAGTAGCCACAGGACTGGTTTACACGGCTGAGCAAGAACTAGGCGACCATGACTGGAAATGAATCCCTGGGTGGTTGGTCAATGAGGGCAGAAGATAAAGTTTTTAGGATAAAAGAGAGTTTACTTCATGGGAGCCCTCCTGTGACATAGGATTTAGCTCCTGGCAAAGCTCTGACATATGTCTTACACGCAGCAGGGATGGCTCTTGGGAATTTGAACTTAAGCCCTTCAGGCTGGCGTGCAAAGAAGAGGATATGGGTAACAATTTAATTGAAGCCAACTGTTAGCAGTGCCATGGTGGCTTGGAAATCAGTGGTAAGGTATCTGTGAAAAAAAATCTGAGCTGACATTTAAGGAAGCCCCAGTTCCTCACAGAATCTAAGGAAAGGGGATTCTACTTGCTGTTGAATTATACAGCTGTCTCCATTAACTAGGGAGAACCAGTGTGACACCATGTGAGAAAAGGAGCAAATATAGCTGTATTGAGGACTGCTATTCTTAGAAGAGCCGCTTAAAGACTGGCCCTTGGATGGCATCTGGAAATTTGGATTTGAGGGGGGTTTCCACCGTTCCCATTACTGAGAAGAGGGCTCACAATGCCTAGACTATTAAAACAGTAGCACTTTTTTGTGGTGAACACCTGCTTTCCTCCTGGGAGTCTGGAATGTAGCCCTATGCAGACAGAGGGTGACCCCAGTAGAAACCCTAGGCATTGAGTCTCTAATGAACCTCCCTGGTGGACACATCTCAAGTGTTGTTGTAACGCACTGCTAGGGGGAAGTAAGCACATCCTACGTGAAGTTCTCCCCTGGGAGAGGACTCTTGGAAGCTTGTAGAGCGCTTCCTCTGCTCTTTGCCCTAAGCATTTCTCCCTTGTGCTGATTTTGCTTTGTAACCTTTTGCTGTAATAAATCATAACCGTCAGTATAGCTATATGCTGAGTCTAGGAATCCTCCTAGCAAATCACCAAACTCGGGGGTGGTCTTCAGGACCTCCCCTACACACCATGACAAAAAGATGCATAGTTTTCTTCATACACATTTATCTGGGCCCTCCTGAGGGTGAAAAGCTTAGTGAGTCATGAAGAAAATGCCCTCTTACCCCAAGAGTTGTTTCTTTGCCTTCTATCCTAGGGGATTTTGCTTTCCCTTGAACCACTGTTGATGTGTTCCATTTTATTTAATGTATAAGGAGTCTGATTTCATGTTTAGTGGTATATGTCTTCACTTTGTAAAACAGAATTTTTCAGAACTTCTGGGGGCTCTTTCCCCATTCTCAAAGTACACATACAGACTTTTTTATCCCACTGCCCCCAAAATCCCCCAAATATGAGAAATTTTAACATTCTTTCCCCTTAACTACGATCTCTAAACTACAACTTGCTAATAAGTGGGACCAAAATCCTACTGGACAGATTTGTCCAATGTTCTGGTGGTGGGGGGATGAGAAGGAAGACTAGTATGATTCTGTGGGTGCCCAGAAGTCACCTCCATCAGACCAGGGCTTCCTAGGTCTCTCAGTTGATCTTAAAGACTAATAATTATCATGGCTAACTGAGCCTTAAAGAAGGACTATGAATTATCCTGATGAAAAAGTTGTCAAAGTGGACCATTTGCATTGAATGGACAGGAGTAAGAAATGGCTTGGGCTATTCCAAGAACCTGCAAAGAGCTCAGATCCTGGAGTAAAGGAGTAGGGAGATCTTAGATGCACATGAAAAGTGACTCTTCTCAATGTATACTAAGGAAAGGGAAAATTTACTCGCGCAGTAAAGGCATGTATGAAATTGTGTGTCTATATACCTGAAATCCACAGATCATCTCACCAACTGCCCCTTGAGTTGCGGCATTAATTTTCCGCCCTCTATTCTGGATGTCTCTCTTAGACAACTTTTCCAGATTCCTCTGCGTTCCCCATCTCCTGACCAAATCCCTCAGCCCTCAGATCTCCCGTTCTCTGGCCCAGGCTCGTTAGGCACAAAATGATAGGGTCACAGTTTGATGGTTGATCTGTATTCTGTTCCAGCCTTGGCAGTCTTGCCCCTACCTGCCAATATCTGAGAGCTACCATAGGGACCAGAGGCACTGAGTGGCTGTCCAGGTCAGAATCATGGCCAGAAACAGAAAGGGGTGGCATATAAAGAAGTGGCAAGCTGAGGAAAACCCACAGCCACAAAGCTCTTCCTACAACAGTAGGAAGCAGATACTACCCTCTCGTTGATGGGACAAATGGAAAAAGAAAAAGAAAAAAAAACCTGTAGCTTTGGGAGAGGACCACCTGACAGGAGCTATGCCCCACCGCAGAAAAACACAACCACCGCTAACCTGTGTCCCACCAGGAAGGGAATCACGAACTCAGATGCATTCAACTCCATTTCATCCTTCCCTCCAACCTCCTGCTAGTGCCTCCCATTGGCCAAATCCAGTGAGAAACCAGCGGGCGAGAGACTCCACTGATGGGTCTAGCGGAGCAAATGGGAGATGCTCAGCTTAATGGCTGACTACAAGACACACAGAGGAAAATAAATCAAGGTGCGTTCCAGAAGTTTTTATTTACATGAAATAGGAAACAGATTTGAACTTGCCAAGAGCGTTTGAAAACTTGTTTAAAAATTGGAAAATGCAATTTTTTGCTTCAATAGCAACACCTTGGTAGGCAGCCAGCTATTTATTAACATACTCAGGTGACTGAGGCATCCCACCCCTTCTAGGAGACAGGAGAAAGATGCCACTTTAGAACAAGATGGGAGCACTGCGGGATACAGCTGGGCTCTTCAGTCCTCTCTAAGTTGGCAGATACAGCGAAGACTTTGCTGCCTGTCTGCCCCACAGCGATGCTGGCTCTTTCTAACAAGCGGGTGTTTCTTAGGATCCGTTTCACTTTTCTGCAGTTACCAGGTCTCAGATGTGACCCAGAGGAGACTTTGCTCTCGTCTTACTACTCAGTCACCCTGGGGTCTTATTTCAAAGGCTATCTAGATTCAATTTCACATTTCAACAGTCAATGGGTATTAATCCTAATGAACATCACTTATCCTGGGCTCTCTATGACCAGTGTTAGGAAAGACAGGCATGAAATGAAGATGCAAATGTTTGTGTAACTTCCCATTGAGATAGGAGGCTTGAGAGTTCCACTATAACTGAAATCACCAGTTTCCCGGAGGCAAAGGGCTTAGAAGCTGTTAGAGACTGAAGGGATGACAGAAATGGGGAGAGGCTGGGAAAATAAGTATTCCCACTCCTCCAGGTGATGCAGGTGAGCCACCTGCACAGGTAAGCAGAAAAGTGCCTACAGAGATTCTGTTCACTTTCCCTTGATGTTAAAAACAGTTTAATAGATGGTACGTGGCTCTATAGCTTTGCCATTAGGTAACATTCCTGTACTAGGAAGGTTTTTCTTCCAATTAATAATCCTCTGAAGAAGCAAACTAACTCATATCTTGACATCATCCTCCTTAGGCACTGTAGGAGAGAGTAGCACAGCAGTTAAGGGCTCAGGTTTTAGAACCAGCCTGCCTGGGTTTAAATCCCTACTTTACCACTTAGTAGCTATGTAACCTTGGAGAAGGCAATGGCACCCTACTCCAGTTCTCTTGCCTGGAAAATCCCATGGACAGAGGACCCTGGTAGGCTGTAGTCCATGGGGTTGCTAAGAGTCGGACACGACTGAGCAACTTCCCTTTCACTTTTCACTTTCATGCATTGGAGAAGGAAATGGCAACCCACTCCAGTGTTCTTGCCTGGAGAATCCCAGGGACAGGGGAGCCTGGTGGGCTTCCATCTATGGGGTCACACAGAGTCATACACAACTGAAGTGACTTAGCAGCAGCAGCAGCAGCTATGTAACCTTAGGAAAGGGCTTCCCAGGAGGCACTAGTGTTAAAGAATCTGCCTGCCAATGCAGAAGATGTAAGATGCAAGAATTCCATCCCTCAGTCAGGAAGATCCCCTGAAGGAGGGCATGGCAATCCACTCCAGTCTTCTTGTATTCTCTTGCCTGGAGAATCCCAAGAACGGAGGAGCCTAGTGGGCTATAGTCCATAGGGTCACAAAGAGTCAGACACAACTGAAGTGACTTAGCATGTAGCATGAACACAACCTTAGGAAAACCACTTAACTTCTCTGGGCCTCTCACTCTTCTTATCTCTAACTTCTTATCTGTTAAGAGGTAATTATAGCCCTTCCTCACTGAGTTGGTGAGAAGGTTAAGGAAGAAAATAGATACAGCTCAGCATAGCCAAAAAATTAAACATACAATTGCCATATGAACCAGCAATTCTACTCCTACACAAAAGAACTGAAAAACAAATACGCAGATATTCATGCACAAATGTCTACAGCAGCACTATTCACAATAACCAAAAGGTGGAAATAGCCCAAACAGGCATCAATAATGAATGGATAAACAAAATCTGGACTGTCTATACAACGGAATATCATTCAGCCACAAAAAGGCATGAACTACTGATGCATATACCATATGGATGAACCTCAAAAACATTATGCTGAGTAAAATAAGTCAAAAACAAAGGCTATATTCTATGATTCCATTTATATGAAATATCTTCAGTTCAGTTCAGTCCCTCAGTCGTGTCCGACTCTTTGCGACCCCATGGAATGCAGCACACCAGGCATCCCTGTCCATTACCAACTCCTGGAACTTGCTCAAACTTATGTCCATTGAGTCAGTGATGCCATCCAACCGTCTCATCCTCTGTCGTCCCCTTCTCTTCCCACCTTCAATCTTTCCTAGCATCAGGGTCTTTTCCAATGAGTCAGTTCTTCCCATCAAGTGGCCAAAATACTGGAGTTTCTGCTTCAGCATCAATCCTTTCAATGAATATTCAGGACTGATTTCCTTTAGGATTGACTGGTTTGAGCTCCTTGCAATCCAAGGGACTCTCAAGAGTCTTTGCCAATACCACAGTTCAAATGCATCAATTCTTCAGTGCTCATCTTTCTTTATAGTCCAGCTCTCACATCCATACATGACTACTGGGAAAACTGTAGCTTTGACTAGATGGACTTCTGTTGGTAAAGTAATGTCTCTGCTTTTTAATATGCTGTCTAGGTAGGTCATAGCTTTTCTTCCAAGAAGCAAGTGTCTTTCAATTTCATGGCTGCATTCACCATCTGCAGTGATTTTGCAGTCCCCCAAAATAAAGTCATTGTTCCCACTGTTTCCCCATCTATTTCCCATGAAGTGATGGGACTAGATGCCATGATCTTAGTTTTCTAAATGTTGAGTTTTAAGCCAGCTTTTTCACTCTTTTCTTTCACTTTCATCAAGAGGCTCTTTAGTTCTTCTTCACTTTCTGCCATTAAGGGTGATGTCATCTGCATATCTGAGGTTATTGATATTTCTCCCAGCAATCTTGATTCCAGCTTGTGCTTCATCCAGGCTGACATTTCGCATGATGTATTCTGCATATAAGTTAAATAAGCAGAGTGACAATATACAGCCTTGAAATACTCCTTTCCCAATTTGGAACCAGTCTGTTGTTCCATGTCCAGTTGTAACTGTTGCTTCTTGACCTACATACAGATTTCTCAGGAGGCAGGTAAGGAGGCATACAGATTTCTCAGGAGGCAGGAAATACCCTCAGGAGTCCAGAGACAAAGTGCAACAAGATATTGATGAGGAAGAGTAGGAAAAGAGCATACACAAAAGAGAAAATACAAGTAGCCAACAAATACACAAAAGGATGTTCCTCATCACCAGAGTTCAAAGACTTCATGTAGGCAAATTAAAAATGAAACAAAACACTTCACATGGGCAAAAATTAAGAAGTTTGCTAATGTCATTGATGTGGGGAAGTGGTTATTTTTAAATTGCAAATGAGAGCATAATTTGGTACAGGTGCTTACAAGGACAATTTCCCAGTACCTATTAAGTTTAAATGTGCATCCCTGGTGACTTAGCAATTCCAGTACTCATAGCCGCTGTGGAGAAAGAGTCCACAAAGAGACATGTTCAAGGATGCTCATTGGAACAGTGCTGAAAAAAGCTAAAAACTGCAAATGTCCTAGATATGTACCAACAGGGGATTGCCGGAGCAAGCTGACTAGTATGCTCATATAATGAAATACTATGAAATACATAAACTAGTGAGGGAAATCTGTATGTCCCAATACAGAAAACTCTCTAAGATTAGGTGCTAAAGGAAACACACACACAGTAAATAAAACTACCCATTTTCTTGGATACAAGTCAATGGGTAAGAGTACATACAAATAGGTTTAAAAGAATATAACTAATAAGAGGCTTCTCATATGGAGAAATTTTCTAGAAATTGCTGGTGATGGTCAAGGTAACTTGAGGCTTATTTGTAATATTTATTCTATTTTTCAACGTTCATGCACCACCTGTGTTGAAAAAAAATTAAAACATTTCCATGGTTGCTTTGTAGATATGCTTTCAACAAGGACATTCTGTGATCTTCCACTTCGTCACAAGCTTAAAACACTCATAGTTCCTCCAAACCGAAATTATTTGCCCATTTTGTTGTTATTATTCTTGATTATACTACAGTGACTCTCTAACAATTCACTGCATTATAACGTTGAACTTTCCCCAAGTTTCAGAATTAGTGTTTGAAACACATTTTTTCTTCCATTTATAAATGTACATATCCCTTTCAAAGCAAAAGCCTCCCATCCATGCCCAAGCCTCACATGTCCAAACTTGAACATGGAAGTAGGTCTACCAAAGAAGCAGAGCCTGAGGCAGCCATTCTAAGAAAGACGGTGGCATCAACTTCATTGTATTCCACCGGATGCAATGATGAAGTCCCCATTCTCTCTCTCAGGTGTCTGTGAGCAAGAAAACACCTCGGGGTTTGAACCTGAGGCAGCAGGAATATGATCTTTGGCAGTTATTCCAGACTGTGGCCTCTAGCCCTGTATTCCAGCCCTCCCAGACATGCTGTGAACTACACAATACCATTTTGATAAATTTGTTTTCTGCTGAAATGAATCAAGGTTGGTGTCTATTATGTGCAGCTGATCTTGTGTGATCAGCTGTGATCTTGTGAAAGCTAGCTAATTTCTTCTGTTTCTTCATCTATTAAAAATGAAGATAATCATATCTATCTCACAGGGTTACAAGAAGATAAAATGTATGCCATATATTTTAAATAGATATAGCACATAAGAAATATATTTTTCATATGAAATATATTTAAAATGTATATATATATGTTAATATAGCCACTGAATATATTTAATGCAGTTATATGAATCTTTTAATATTATATCTCTACATATAAAATCTTATTAAGGTAAAAAAACATTTAAAAACCTGATATATACATTATTCTGCAGGGTTGGGGGCAATGAAATATGGCAGGTTCTTAGAATGTATAGTAGATAAATTGCAGTGAATTTCCACTTTTAATATCTCAGATAAATGGAAAGGTAAATAATCTACAGCTTTCAAGGAAGAAGGAAAAATAAGCAAAAGGATGGCCTTTGTGGATCTAAACTTGAGTACCAACAATCACTCCAAACATCCCATGGCTCACCTATTTTGTGTATAATCCATGGTGACCTTTCCACTGAAGGCCAGTTTTCTGATACCAAATGACTTCCAATCACAGGCCAGCCAGCTTGACAGCACTCACAGAACTCACCCATTCTAATATCAGTCACCATAAACATCATTAGGATTGAATATTTTCTGCAAAATGACTCTCGAGCCCTAGAGTGAAGTCCACAGCCAAAGCAGGTGACATCAAGATTAATGACGTTGTTGGGTGCCGGCGCAGGCGTTTCCCTGACAGCCCAAGTAATCAACAGGCAGAGGATGTGATGGTGTGGAAGGGCCTCGGGGATCCTGGAGTGCAAATTAGTCTGAGCATCAGATCCTCTAGAGCCCAAAATCCATGTTCCCTGTCCGTTCACAGGGAGCACGTGACCCCACCACGTGTCCTGCAGCTACTCTATCGGACCAGGAGAAGTGAGGCTGAAAGCCCCCGTTTCCCTGCTCCATGGGAGCCTTCAAAATGGTCAGCCACAACAAGCAGAGACAGAAATGGAACTGAGCTGAAAATCAGTGTGTCTTTTCCCACTTCTCTCTGAATCATCTGCAAAAGAGATCCAGGACTTCCTTGAAAACTACCAGGACATCATCAGTGTGTTCCTTCTTGATATTTTTTCACCTGAGGACTTCAGGCTTTCCCAGGATATTCCTTCACATATCCAAACAACAGAAGAAGAAGGGAGGCGGGAAGTACAGACCCCAAATTTAAGTGGGAAAAAAAGCAGCAGCAAATCTCAGCCTGCTTTAGTCTTAACATAATGCCTGATCAGAAGGAATTGCAGCCATCCCTGGTGGCTCATCCCTGGTGGCTCATCCCTGGTCTGCCTGCAATGCTGGAGACCTGGGTTTGTACCCTGGGTTGGCAAGATCCCCTGGAGGAGGGCACAGCAACCCACTCCAGTATTCTTGCCTGGAGAATTCCATGGACAGAGGAGCCTGGTGGGCTACAGTCCATGGGGTCACAAAGAGTCGAATAGGACTGAGCAACTAATACTTTAACTTTCTCTTTTAATTCAGGAATGGGTTAATACATTTAAAAATAAATGGGTCCCCTGAGCCATCTTTCTTCCTCTTCCTCTTACCCATATTCTAATAATTTCTGTAGGAGAAGAGTTTATAGATATATTTGTCTCCCTAGCATACTATGCTCATTTCTCTTGGAATAAAACCTATGCTCTTCCCTGTGGAAAATTTCATGTGGTTTTTACATGGGGCCAAACCTGCTATTCACAGCCCCGCCCCCCCCCCCACAACATACACACACAAACACCCTTACAACC
>SJYA01002434.1:222224-274644 GCA_006410615.1 Neotragus moschatus | reverse complement strand
AACCATGATAGGTGTGAACACCATTACTCAGAAGTGGCCAGTTTGAGTGACTGTATGACATGTCAGTCCAAGCAGAGTCTCTCTGATATATAAGCACCAGTAGAATGTCTGTCTCTTGCTCTAAGAGTATGGGCCTTAAGGATAATATAATCTTAAGCCCCTCTGGCCATTTCCACTGAAATATAGAAGAAGCTCTCTGCAGTAGGAGAGAATGATACCAACATCAAAAGGATGAACAGGAATGAACACAGAGCCCTGATGCTATCATATGAGCCATTAAAGGGATGCTGATTAATAAAAGAAGAAAATCAAAGTAAACAAGTCCATTTACTTGCAATAAGAGGTTTGAGTTAAGAAATGGTGAATGAGCAAAAGGCAAGTTGACCCCACAGGCTATAAATAAGCACTCAGGCCATAGAGCAAGTCCTGGCACTTGTAGCCTAGCTGTAAGTAGGAGTTTTCAGATACCTTTTGTTCAGCACTGGGATGTAGGAATTCCTTGTAACTCACATCAATTTATTTAAGAAGTAAACTGCCTGACTAAGACTTTGATACAGAGAGCTACTTAATAAATGTTTTATTGAATGTCTGTGGTCTGATAAATTCAGGAGACAGGGGGAACTATAATCTCCCTTGATCTTAACACTCCACTTCTATTAATTCAGTTTAGGAAGAGAGCTTTTTATCCACCATGTCACAGAGTTGGCTCTAATTGACTGTGTGCTGTTAAGCTGGGGCTCTGCTATCCCATACCTCTGCAAATTACTCTTCAAGGTCCCTTCTTGGCTGTGGATTTATTCCTATTCAAATTCATCTTTTAGTTTCAGCCCATCATCTTGGTCTGTCACATAATGTAGAATCCTGACTCCACCATCCATTACACAAACTTCTTCCTTCTGGCTTTGAATCATTTGGAAACTTGACAGGTTTGCCCACTACAACTGTATCCCAGCCATATCACAAACAAGAATGTCCTGCAGTGTTCTGGTGGAGAAATTTCCATCCTACCCTCCAAAAATTGACATTAGTGTAAGATCTTCATATATAAACATTCAGTTATAAATCAACTTGTTAACTTATCCAAGTCATGTTTCATCCTGTTGACTATGGGAGTTCTATAAAATATTTTACCAGCTGCCTTGCTGGGCATTACGAACATCATGCCTCCAGGCTGTTATGATGGTACAATAATGTGATCATAAAAGGAATAAGAGTTGGTTCAACATGACCAGTTCTTGGTGAAAACTCTGTGGCTCTCAGAAATCTTAAATTCTTCTCCCACAACCTCATAAGCAGCATGTGTGCTCAGTCACTCAGTGGTGATGGATTCTGTGACCCAGTGGACTGTAGCCCACCAGGCTCTTCTGTCCATGGGATTCTCCAGGCAAGAATACCTCCTCCAGGAGATATTTCTGACCCAGGGACTGAACCCATGTCTCCTGTATCTCCTGCACTGGCAGGCAAAGTCTTTACCACTGAGCCATCTGGGAAGCCTTGAAGTGAGGCTGCTATTCTTGTTGAGTTAGGCTGAAGACTGCTGACTCTTGTATTTCAATCAAGGAAACATAACACAGGAGAATCAACGATGTGATTCACCAAGTCCATCTTTGGGGAGAATAGATGTCAGTTACTAACTTTGCCTGCATATTCCTAGTATTCTCCCTGTCTGACCTTCAACTCCCCCAGCCCAGTTATACACACCAAAGAACTTCTCCTTCTTCTTGGGCAATTTTAAGAAAAATAATGAGACGATGGCCTGCAACTGCTGAGTAGGAATGTTTACTGGAACAAATGTCTCCACTTTAGAGAACGATTTGCTACAGTCAACCATGGGGATATAAATGAGCAGCACACAGTTAAAAAAAAAAAAAGAAACGACGTGTCCCGAATGAATAAAGAACTCACTATAAACTTATGCATTAGCCAAAGCTTCACATTCCCCCCCCCCCCTCAGGGAATAGTCCAGTATTGATAGGTACTGGCCTTACTAAATTAGAAAATCCCAGGGCAGGGACATGACTATTTACACTCATACTCCCAAAGCAATGCCTGGCCCAAACCAGATACCTGAGGGAGATTAACATCGTTCATGGCCATGTGACTTTCCAGTTCCTCTTATTAAAGAAACCGACTCTATCTTCCCACCTCTTCAGTCTGGGCCTCAGTTATGACTTGTTTTGGCCAGCAGAACTAGTTCCAAGGACAGACCCTCGGGCCTTGTGTTTCCACTGTGTTCCTATGCCTCTGCCTCCACCATGAGAGCACTCCCAGACAACACGCTAGCCTGAGGAGCCGGTGGGGAGGACCTGGGAGAGAGTACACCTCCTCACTGGAGGAGAGAGGCAGCCTCCTCACTGGAGGAGAGAGGCAGCCTCCTCACTGGACTCCAGGCATGTGAGCAAGTCTTGTCAAGATCAGTAGCGCCACCCAGTCTGTTCCCAACTCACTTGAGGCACATGAACAACGGAAGTTTATTTTCATTGTTTGCTATATGGAATTATCTTTCCTACACACCATTCTTTTTAGTGGCAGTGCTCTGATATACAGAAAAGGCAATGGCATCCCACTCCAGTACTCCTGCCTGGAAAATCCCATGGATGGAGGAGCCTGATAGGCTGCAGTCCATGGTGTTGCTGAGGGTCAGACACGACTGAGCAACTTCACTTTCACTTTGAACTTTAATGCATTGGAGAAGGAAATGGTAACCCATTCCAGTGTTCTTGCCTGGAGAATCCCAGGGACAGGGGAGCCTGGTGGGCTGCCATCTATAGGGTCACACAGAGTCAGACATGACTGAAGTGACTTAGCAGCAGGAGCAGCAGCTCCAATATAAAGCCAAAGAGAAGGGGGAGAGAACATTTTAACACTTAACTCATTAAGAAATTTGCCACCTATGTGGTATATACCTTCATGTGTGACAAACTCTTCTTATGCCAAAAGTCTCTCAAGGAATAGATGTGGAGAAAAGGGAAAAAAAAAAAAAACTTCTCATCTGAGTCTGAAAATATCTTGAGGAGAAAGACATACCAGGCAAAGGAGAAGGGAGAAGTTCAAAGGTAGCATCTCTTGTGCAGCAACCAGCACCATAGATTTTCTGCTTGAAAGTTCTAACAGGCCCACAAGATGAATTTCATCTAAGCCTGGAGACCTGAGCTCATGTTTATGAGCTGTGCTGGCTTCCTGCCTTTACATCCACACTGAGCCCTGACTCCCTCCTCTTTATTCTACTTTTCTCTTGTGGCAAAATCATTCTCCTTAGTAGATAAGTCAAAATTCAAATAGCAGTTGAGCACTTCTACTTTCTCTCTCATAAGTTAAAATCTTCCCCAAGCAGTCCTTGCCTTGTTCATCCACTTTTTTCCCCAAAATGGAAATGAAAGCACTTTTAGATTGTTTCTCAAGCTTCAGTTCTCTAGGTCTTAGATGAAGTGAGACAGTTAGCAGCACAGGCTTTAGAGTTGGACCATCATGAGTCCCAGATCTGCCATGTAGTAACTGCATGACCTTGGGGAAGTTGCTTATCCTTTCAGAACTTTAATCTCCCTTTCTCTAAATGGAAAACATCATCATATCCACCTCAGAGGGTTGTTGTGAATATTAAATGAGAAAATGTAAGCAAAATGCTTAGCAGAGTCCCTGAGGCATAGAAGGTACCCAACACCTAGCAGCCAACATGATTCTTTAAGTTCAGGGACATTCTTTTTGAGTTAGAGGATAAGCATTTGCTTTTAATCCTTTGTAATTTTTCTTCTTTTTATATGCCTTATCAATATCTGGATTTTTCAGAGAGCTGTACATATAAATACAAGGTTACTTGTCAACATTCTTCCATTTAATCTTTATGAGAGTCACTTTATACCAGTTTCTAAGGTAAGACATTAATCAAGATTAGCCTTTCCATCCCCAGACAATAGAAAGCCATACCAATATTAACCTGGCTTTTGGAATTATGAATGATGAGTTTGAATTTTGAGGTTACAGGTGTCAATGCCTACTTGCATCCCTGTCGGCCAGTGGCCCTCCACTCACCCTCTGGTCTATCCCCTGGGCTTCTAACCACTAACAGAGAGTTCTAGTTCTTTCTGAATCACCTAGGTCCACCAAGGCTCTGCCCTGGGCTCTCGACTCATGTGTTGTACTTTCCTTCTGCTGCTTCTGCTGCTAAGTCGTTTCAGTCATGTCCGACTCTGTGCAACCCCATATATGGCAGCCCACCAGGCTCCCCTGTTCCTGGGATTCTTCAGGCAAAAACACTGAAGTGAGTTGCCATTTCCTTCTCCAGTGCATGAAAGTGAAAAGTGAAAGGGAAGTTGCTCAGTCATGTCCGACTCTTAGCAACCCCATGGACTGCAGCCCACCAGCCTTCTCCGTCCATAGGATTTTCCATGCAACAGTACTGGACTGGGGTGCCATTGCCTTCTCCGACTTTCCTTCTAGTCTGGCCTATTCTCTCCCACAGACCTGGTCTCAACTCAGGCTATGGGCCTCATTGCCAGCTCCCTTGGGATGGCTGATTTTATGCGTCGACTTGGCCAGGCAATAGTACCCACTTATTCAATTAAGCACTAGTCTAGATGTTGTTGTAAAGGTGCTTTGTACATATGCTGAACATCTGCAATCAGTTTGACTTTTAAAAAAGAGAGATTATCCTCGATAGTCTTGGGTGGACCTCGTTCAATCAGTTGAAAGGCCTTAGGAGCCAAAGTAAAGTTTCCCAGAAGAAGGAGAAATCCCACCTGTGGGCTGCAACATTAGCTCGTGCTCCAGAGTATGCAGCCTCACAGTTTCCCTACAGGTTTCAGACTTTCAGCCTGAAAGACACATGTACACATTGGTTCGGTTCCCTGCTAGAACACTGACGATCCACTCCTTCTGTCCCAGGCACTCCTGCCACCGTCACGGACCATGCAGCCAGCTCCCAAACAGCCAAAATCCAAACTGCTCCTCCAATTCATGACAAGACCAACCAGCCCCTAGTCACAAGGTCAACTGATCGGGTTGACTGTCCTGCTAATATTATCAACACCAAAAGCCAATAACATTTTACTGAGCTACTACTATGGGCCAGAGGCCATGCCAAGCACTTTTTATGCATTGTCTCGTTTAATCCACATAGCATCATACCTAATAGGAGCTATTATTATTCCTGTTTCTCCAAGGAAGGGATTGAAACTCAAAGTCTTTATGCAGCCTAAATTCACCCAGCGCCTAAGAGGCAGAGCCAAAATTTACACCTGCTCCAGCAATATCCTAATCCAAGCTTCAGTGATTACTTGCTTAGGCTACAATGTCTGTGCCCTGCTCCCAGACTTGCCCTAAATCTGTTTTTAACATAGCAGCTGCAGCAGGCTGAAAGGTAGCCTCCCAAAACCTATCTAGAACCCATGAATGTGACCTCGTGCTTTAGTTGCTCAATTCTTTTTGATTTTTTGTGACCCCATGAACCATAGCCAGCAAGCCTCCTCTGTCCAGGGGGATCCTCCAGGCAAGAATATTGGAGTGGGTTGCCATGCCCTCCTCCAGGGGATCTTCCTGACCCAGGAATTGAACTGGGGTCTCCTGCGTTGCAGGTGGATTTTTACCAGCTGATCTACCAGGGAAGCCCAGCTTCCTGGAATAAGGAATGTGACCCTATTTGGGAAAAAAAGGTGTCTGAAGATGTAATCAAGGACCTTGAGATGAAACCAACCTTGATTAGAGTGGACCCTAAATCCAATGACAAGTGTGCTAAAGAAGAGAACGGAAAAAAGATACACAAGTAAAACCACGAAAAGTTGGAGGTGGAGACTGGAGTAATGCAGCTGCAAGCCAAGGAATGCCAAAGATTTCAGCAACCACCAGAAACTAGTGAGGTATGGAACATTCTCTCTTGGAGCCTCCAGAAGGAACCAATCTGGCTAACACTTTGACTTTGGACTTCTGACCTGCAGCACTGTGAGAGAATGAGCTGCTGTCCCTTTAAGCTACCAATCAATGTGTGGCTTGAACGTTATTGTTATAGCAACTCTAGGAAACTAATACAGTCATTAGAGTGATCCTTTAGAAACATAAATCAGGTCATGTTGTTTTCCTATGCAAAACCTTCCAATGGCATCATATTACACTCAAGTAAAATTCAGATCCTTTCCTCAGGCCCACTCAGTTCAGTCGCTCAGTCTTAGCCGACTCTTTGCGACCCCATGAACCACAGCACACCAGGCTNGGCATCCCACTCCAGTACTCCTGCCTGGAAAATCCCATGGATGGAGGAGCCTGATAGGCTGCAGTCCATGGTGTTGCTGAGGGTCAGACACGACTGAGCAACTTCACTTTCACTTTGAACTTTAATGCATTGGAGAAGGAAATGGTAACCCATTCCAGTGTTCTTGCCTGGAGAATCCCAGGGACAGGGGAGCCTGGTGGGCTGCCATCTATAGGGTCACACAGAGTCAGACATGACTGAAGTGACTTAGCAGCAGGAGCAGCAGCTCCAATATAAAGCCAAAGAGAAGGGGGAGAGAACATTTTAACACTTAACTCATTAAGAAATTTGCCACCTATGTGGTATATACCTTCATGTGTGACAAACTCTTCTTATGCCAAAAGTCTCTCAAGGAATAGATGTGGAGAAAAGGGAAAAAAAAAAAAAACTTCTCATCTGAGTCTGAAAATATCTTGAGGAGAAAGACATACCAGGCAAAGGAGAAGGGAGAAGTTCAAAGGTAGCATCTCTTGTGCAGCAACCAGCACCATAGATTTTCTGCTTGAAAGTTCTAACAGGCCCACAAGATGAATTTCATCTAAGCCTGGAGACCTGAGCTCATGTTTATGAGCTGTGCTGGCTTCCTGCCTTTACATCCACACTGAGCCCTGACTCCCTCCTCTTTATTCTACTTTTCTCTTGTGGCAAAATCATTCTCCTTAGTAGATAAGTCAAAATTCAAATAGCAGTTGAGCACTTCTACTTTCTCTCTCATAAGTTAAAATCTTCCCCAAGCAGTCCTTGCCTTGTTCATCCACTTTTTTCCCCAAAATGGAAATGAAAGCACTTTTAGATTGTTTCTCAAGCTTCAGTTCTCTAGGTCTTAGATGAAGTGAGACAGTTAGCAGCACAGGCTTTAGAGTTGGACCATCATGAGTCCCAGATCTGCCATGTAGTAACTGCATGACCTTGGGGAAGTTGCTTATCCTTTCAGAACTTTAATCTCCCTTTCTCTAAATGGAAAACATCATCATATCCACCTCAGAGGGTTGTTGTGAATATTAAATGAGAAAATGTAAGCAAAATGCTTAGCAGAGTCCCTGAGGCATAGAAGGTACCCAACACCTAGCAGCCAACATGATTCTTTAAGTTCAGGGACATTCTTTTTGAGTTAGAGGATAAGCATTTGCTTTTAATCCTTTGTAATTTTTCTTCTTTTTATATGCCTTATCAATATCTGGATTTTTCAGAGAGCTGTACATATAAATACAAGGTTACTTGTCAACATTCTTCCATTTAATCTTTATGAGAGTCACTTTATACCAGTTTCTAAGGTAAGACATTAATCAAGATTAGCCTTTCCATCCCCAGACAATAGAAAGCCATACCAATATTAACCTGGCTTTTGGAATTATGAATGATGAGTTTGAATTTTGAGGTTACAGGTGTCAATGCCTACTTGCATCCCTGTCGGCCAGTGGCCCTCCACTCACCCTCTGGTCTATCCCCTGGGCTTCTAACCACTAACAGAGAGTTCTAGTTCTTTCTGAATCACCTAGGTCCACCAAGGCTCTGCCCTGGGCTCTCGACTCATGTGTTGTACTTTCCTTCTGCTGCTTCTGCTGCTAAGTCGTTTCAGTCATGTCCGACTCTGTGCAACCCCATATATGGCAGCCCACCAGGCTCCCCTGTTCCTGGGATTCTTCAGGCAAAAACACTGAAGTGAGTTGCCATTTCCTTCTCCAGTGCATGAAAGTGAAAAGTGAAAGGGAAGTTGCTCAGTCATGTCCGACTCTTAGCAACCCCATGGACTGCAGCCCACCAGCCTTCTCCGTCCATAGGATTTTCCATGCAACAGTACTGGACTGGGGTGCCATTGCCTTCTCCGACTTTCCTTCTAGTCTGGCCTATTCTCTCCCACAGACCTGGTCTCAACTCAGGCTATGGGCCTCATTGCCAGCTCCCTTGGGATGGCTGATTTTATGCGTCGACTTGGCCAGGCAATAGTACCCACTTATTCAATTAAGCACTAGTCTAGATGTTGTTGTAAAGGTGCTTTGTACATATGCTGAACATCTGCAATCAGTTTGACTTTTAAAAAAGAGAGATTATCCTCGATAGTCTTGGGTGGACCTCGTTCAATCAGTTGAAAGGCCTTAGGAGCCAAAGTAAAGTTTCCCAGAAGAAGGAGAAATCCCACCTGTGGGCTGCAACATTAGCTCGTGCTCCAGAGTATGCAGCCTCACAGTTTCCCTACAGGTTTCAGACTTTCAGCCTGAAAGACACATGTACACATTGGTTCGGTTCCCTGCTAGAACACTGACGATCCACTCCTTCTGTCCCAGGCACTCCTGCCACCGTCACGGACCATGCAGCCAGCTCCCAAACAGCCAAAATCCAAACTGCTCCTCCAATTCATGACAAGACCAACCAGCCCCTAGTCACAAGGTCAACTGATCGGGTTGACTGTCCTGCTAATATTATCAACACCAAAAGCCAATAACATTTTACTGAGCTACTACTATGGGCCAGAGGCCATGCCAAGCACTTTTTATGCATTGTCTCGTTTAATCCACATAGCATCATACCTAATAGGAGCTATTATTATTCCTGTTTCTCCAAGGAAGGGATTGAAACTCAAAGTCTTTATGCAGCCTAAATTCACCCAGCGCCTAAGAGGCAGAGCCAAAATTTACACCTGCTCCAGCAATATCCTAATCCAAGCTTCAGTGATTACTTGCTTAGGCTACAATGTCTGTGCCCTGCTCCCAGACTTGCCCTAAATCTGTTTTTAACATAGCAGCTGCAGCAGGCTGAAAGGTAGCCTCCCAAAACCTATCTAGAACCCATGAATGTGACCTCGTGCTTTAGTTGCTCAATTCTTTTTGATTTTTTGTGACCCCATGAACCATAGCCAGCAAGCCTCCTCTGTCCAGGGGGATCCTCCAGGCAAGAATATTGGAGTGGGTTGCCATGCCCTCCTCCAGGGGATCTTCCTGACCCAGGAATTGAACTGGGGTCTCCTGCGTTGCAGGTGGATTTTTACCAGCTGATCTACCAGGGAAGCCCAGCTTCCTGGAATAAGGAATGTGACCCTATTTGGGAAAAAAAGGTGTCTGAAGATGTAATCAAGGACCTTGAGATGAAACCAACCTTGATTAGAGTGGACCCTAAATCCAATGACAAGTGTGCTAAAGAAGAGAACGGAAAAAAGATACACAAGTAAAACCACGAAAAGTTGGAGGTGGAGACTGGAGTAATGCAGCTGCAAGCCAAGGAATGCCAAAGATTTCAGCAACCACCAGAAACTAGTGAGGTATGGAACATTCTCTCTTGGAGCCTCCAGAAGGAACCAATCTGGCTAACACTTTGACTTTGGACTTCTGACCTGCAGCACTGTGAGAGAATGAGCTGCTGTCCCTTTAAGCTACCAATCAATGTGTGGCTTGAACGTTATTGTTATAGCAACTCTAGGAAACTAATACAGTCATTAGAGTGATCCTTTAGAAACATAAATCAGGTCATGTTGTTTTCCTATGCAAAACCTTCCAATGGCATCATATTACACTCAAGTAAAATTCAGATCCTTTCCTCAGGCCCACTCAGTTCAGTCGCTCAGTCTTAGCCGACTCTTTGCGACCCCATGAACCACAGCACACCAGGCTTCCCTGTCCATCACCAACTCCCAGAGTTCACTCAGACTCATGTCCATTGAATCTGTGATGCCATCCAGCCATCTTATCCTCTGTCGTCCCCTTCTCCTCCTGCCCTCAATCCCTCCCAGCATCACAGTCTTTTCCAATGAGTCAACTCTTCACATGAGGTGGCCAAAGTACTGGAGTTTCAGCTTCAGCATCATTCCTTCCAAAGAAATCCCGGGGCCGATCTCCTTCAGAATGGACTGGTCCTATATAATCTGGTACTGCCTTTCCACTGTACTCATTGCATTCTCACTCCCCCAGCTCATTTCACCCGCGGACATGTCTGCACACTCTCTGTTTCCCAAATGCTCCAAGCCCACGTCTGCTCCCTCCACCTGGAATGTGTTTCCTTCAGGTCTTCCCAGAACTATCTCCTTCTTATCTTCAGGACGACACTGCCCCTGCCCCATTCACACTGTCCCATTGTCCTGTTCTATCTATTACAGGAGTTACACTTCTTTGCTTGACTGGTTTGTGACTAGTGTCTGTTTCCCATGAGAGAAGATTCTTGTCTGATTGTTCACTGATGAGCCCTAAGATGAAGAATAGTGCTGGGTACACAGCAGGTGTTCAATAAATATTTGAATATTTGATAATGAATAAGGATAGTCTATTGAACTATTCTAACTCCAGAGTTCAAAAGGCTCACCAGGGGTGGAGGAAGGAAGAGCTTGAGATTCTTCAGTCTCCAGGCTACTTGTAAACCTCTGTTCAGGTCATTCTGGGTCTGAATCAGTCTCTGCAGCAAAGCAGAGTCCCAAGCCACCTTGGAACTGTCAATTCCCCTTCCCACTGTTGCAGCAATCACAAAGATCAGTCAGTTCAGCACAAAAGCCAAGAGGATCTCACCCCAAATGCTGTCCAAGTCTGCCCCTACTTCTCTGCTGCCCTCCACACCCCCAGGCATGCCCTGCCTCTGTCAGCCTCACACATTATCCCCAGACTCAGGCCCACCGTTGAGCTCAGAGGACATTTCTTGGACCAGCAGGCATTTCTTACCTCACTTCTTCCTTGAGCCACTCAGTAGCTCTCTACTTGCCTATGGAAAGGACCCTCTAGATGCTAATGATGCCCTCCCCAGCATGAAGCTGCCAAGAAACCCAGCAGCACTGGGAGCTACAATATTTCAGTCCCAGGAATCCTGTGGACTCCACACTCCACAACTGATCCTGGGTTGTTTACTGGATCCCATTAGGAAACAGAATCACAGGCTGGAAGAAATTGATGAGAGGAGCTGACAGCAGAGGCCTTCCCTAAACCAAGTCCCTGGCACAGAGGAAGCCCGCCAGGCATCCACGCTAAGGCACGGTCACAGTCCTCTTCTTCAAGGAGCAGGTCTAATGGTGGCTCTGCAGCTGTGTGTCTGGCACAGGGAAGTGTCAGTTCTGGCCTTCTGAAAAACTATCGGATCCCAGCCTGGCCCTACATAAGCTTCCTTCCCCATCCCTGAGCCCCCAAATACTACACCTTCCTCCTCTGAATCCCCCAGTATCCAGCAACCAAGACAACCTCCATCCCTCCAAGTTCACAAAGCCCCAAGAAATGGTGCATTACAGTCACCAGGGAAACTTTTAAAAATATATCAATTCCCTCCATCCTACTAAAAAATTATGACTCAACTAGCCTGGGGTATGGCCAGCAGGCATCTTTTGATAACTCTTTATTATTTTTCTTTTTTTAAAAAATGCAGCCACAGCCTTAGAGCTTAATTCAAGCTTCATGAACAAACTCCAAGTCATTCAGGTTCCTAGTTCCACAGACCTAACCTACACAGCTCTGGGGGCCCTCCTTGACCACTGAAGTTGCTGCCCTCAGGAGAGGGCCCCTGTTCCTGGGAGGAGCCAGTCCTCTCACTCTTCTTGGACCACTGATCTCTCTTTTCTCTTCTGTGACGTGAACTGAGTCAAATCCTAATGCTCACTACCCAGTGCTCCTACAGGCTGTGCTTGTGAAAACCACCACTAAACATCATCTCTTTCATCCTAGACAAAGGCTATGGGTTTCTAATAGGTCTTCTTGATCCCTTTCTTAACACCTCTAATTCATTCCCCACAATGCAGACAAATTTCTCTCTAAAAGGTACATCCAAGCATGTCACTTCCCTGCCTGGGATGATCAATAATGTATTCATTGCTCTAAGGATACAACTCAAAACACTTAGTCCACAAGAACTGTCATCATGGTACCCAAATTTATCTCACAGGCTTCTCTTCTCCCATTCTCTGCATTCTTCACTCTGCTCTTCCCAGAGTCCTGCTCCCAGTGCCTCAAAGGGGCTTGGTGCTCACACTTCAGAGCCTGGGGAACCCTTTGTTATTGTTGTTCAGTCACTAAGTCACGTCCGACTCTTTGCAACCCATGGACCGCAGCACTCCAAGCTTCCTTGACCTTCGCTATCTCCCGGACTGTGCTCAAACTCATGTCCATTGAGTCAGTGACACCAACCAACCATCTCATCCTCTGCCGCCCCCTTCTCCTCCTGCCCTCAGTCTTTCCCAGCATCAGGGTCTTTCCCAATGAGTTGGCTCTTCGCATCGGAGGCCAAAGTATTGGAGCTTCATCTTCAGCATCAGTCTTTTCAATGAGTATTCAAGGTTGATTTCCTTTAGGATTAACTGGTTTGATCTTTCTGCCCAAGGGACTCTCAAGAGTCTTCTCCAGCACCACAGTTCAAAAGCATTGATTCTGTGTTCAGCCTTCTTTATGGTCCAACTCTCACATCCATATATGACTACTGGAAAAACCATAGCTTTGTCTAGATGGACCTTTCTCGGCAAGGTGATGTCTCTGCTTTTGAATTCACTGTTTAGGTTTGTCATAGCTTTTCTTCCAAGAGCGTCATTTAATTTCATGGCTGCAGTCATCTTCCACAGTAATTCTGGAAACCAAGATAATGAAATCTGTCCCTGTTTCCACTTTTTCCCCATCTATTTGCCATGAAGTGATGGGACCAGATGCCATGATCTTCGTTTTTTTTTAATGTTGAACTTTAATCCTAACTCATCCTTGAAATTCAGCTTGACTGTTAGGCCACTTTCCATCCCCCAGATCAGTTCAGGTCTCATTAGTCCCTCCTTGGCCCTTTAGTGAAAGTGTGAGAGTGAACGTGTTAGTCACTCAGTGGTGTCTAACGGTGACCCTATGACCCGCCAGGCTCCTCTGCTCACAGAATTCTCCAGGCAAGAATACTGGAATGGATAACCATGTCCTTCTCCAAGGGATTGTCTTGACTCAGGAATTGAACCCAGATCTTCTACATTGGCAGGCAGATTCTTTACCATCTGAGCCACCATGGAAGCCCAGTCCCTTGGTAGCATTTGTCAAAAGTGTAGTGAACTAACCACCTACAAAATTATGTGCTGTATCTGTCTCCCACAACAGGCTACAAGCAGCACCACAAGCACAATGGCCATATGTGTCTTGCTCACCATGACACCCTCGGAGCTAGCATGGGGCCTAGCACATTATAAGTGTTCAATAAGTATTTGTTGAATAAGTGAGCAAAAGAGTATCAATTAATTAATGAAAGATTTTAATAAAACCTATTTCCCCACACCAATTATTTTCAGGGACTACTGGGTAGTTGAATTTCTAGACTGGATGTTTAATTCAAGCAAACTTCTTGGCCTGCCTTTGAACAGTCCACAAGTTCAAAAGGGCAATGTTTGCCAAACATATGCAATTTTTTTTTGGCATGTGGTTTTTTTGTTTTTTTTTTTTTTTTTTTGCTTGACAAAGAAATTCTTCACTTTACCTCCCCCTCACTAAAAAACATCCCTTGAAAGGCATCTTTAAATAGTGTGTTCCCTCTGGTGCCCATAAGCTGTATTAAGAACTCATTAATTATCTGCCAGGGAGGCTAGAACTAAGAGGCAAGTTGTAAGAATTGTTGCCAGGGGAAGAAATGATGATAAATCAGCACTTAAATGAAAGTGTAAATCATAGGGGAAGTAGGACCCGTTTAAAGAAGTGTGATTTGCACACAGCTTATCAAGAACTTTGTTATCGTGAAACATTCTTGGAAGTGAACACTGTTGACTTGAAACAAGATTTTTACCTTTGAACGGCATCCTTCACCCCTCCTTGGTCTTCTCAGCCCACCTTTTGGAGCTTTGAGTTGTGCTTCAGACTGGAGCATGGGCCTGTACCTGACACTGCAGCTCACCTGTCACTGCATCGAACTCTCGGGCCCCTCAGTGCTGCAGACATTTTTCCCCAGCATGAGGGTAGGAGATTTTATAAAGGTTCATTCCACCTTCAGGCAGGGTGGTTGGTCCCTTAGAAGAGAAGAGGTTGCTCTCCAGGCATGTTGTCGGCAGTATAGGGAGTGCTCCATCAAGAAAGAACGCTCATTGAGTGGCTAGAGGGTATTAGCACTGGTGTTCATGGTTTGATGTACCCTTTACCAAAACCTGTGGAAATAAACAAAAACCAAGCAGAGCTTCCTGTATCAGGAGAGTCAACCATCGTCACTTGCTCTGATGGGAAGCGGCTGGCCTGGGGAAGCTGTAGTTGGGCTAGTGAAGCAGGACAGCCTACTCAATGGGTTAGGGGAACAGATGTAACTTTCTACATTTGGTCCTAAGTTGGAAACAGGATAAAATCAGGGGGAAAAAAAGTAAGGAAGCCAGCAGTCATTGGTTAAACCCTGGCTGTTTGGGGCCAACTGCTGCAGAGATTATAGGTAGGGTTCTATTTTCATATGTGGTCTAGTTATTATCATTCTTCATTTCTATTTATCATTTATGAACATTTATCATTGTCCATATTCAATCATTCACCAGAAAGGAACAAGATCCCATCAGCACTTTCTACAAGGAAATGCTTTGGCTCTCTTCCAGGGAACAGCCAGACCTGGGTTTCTCTCCATGGGAAATTTCCGGACGCTTTTAAGAGTCAACTGGCTCCGCTATTCCTCCCGATTGTTCCCTGCTTCACCAGGCTGGGGTCTGTGCTCACTAGGGATGTTGTTTAAGAAAGTCATCCCTCAGTGTCCTCCATTCTGCTTCCCTTCCCTGTATCCTCATGGCTCTTGGCTTTTCCCTCTGATGAGCAAGGCTTATTGTCATTGGGTGCTGAATATCCATCTCAAATCTTAGTCCTAGAAGATGGGACCAGGTCTGAGTTATCATCATAGGCTCAGAGTCCAGCACAGTACCTGACCCAGAGAAAGTATATAACAAATGTCTCTTGTATAATTCAGTGAATGCATTGGGTTTACTCCCAGCCACTCAATGACAAGGAAAGGAGTGGGGGAGGAAATGAAAACAACAAACACAGAGTAATTACACGATCTCAAGAAATCTTAAAATATTCTGCAGGAATGTCCCTGGTCTTCATGAAACATAAATGGGCCCACAACAGGGTCTTTCCTCTTCATTTTCCTTCTCTGCTTGCCATTCCTAAAGCCTTCTGGGTAAACTTCATCTCTTTTCCTCTTAATATTTTTCCCAGATTTGAGGGTCTTGTGTTTTTCTTGCATCCATATATATATATATATTGCAATACACGAGATGCAGCAGAATCTCAAAAATTCATTAATTATGTGATTTCAAAATAGATGATGACAGGAGGTGGACAGTATTTTGAACTACTATGGCAAAAGCTGACAATGGGTAAGTTCACAGATGAGTCCACTAAGGAAAACCTCACCTTGGCCACCCTTGTCCAGGAGAAATGTATTGTCCTCTACATGACGTAAAATAACAACTATCAGTTCAGTTCAGTCACTCAGTCATGTCCGACTCTTTGCAACCCCATGAATCGCAGCACGCCAGGCCNACTCCAGTACTTTGGCCACCTCATGCGAAGAGCTGACTCATTGAAAAAGACTCTGATGCTGGGAGGGATTGGGGGCAGGAGGAGAAGGGGACGACAGAGGATGAGATGGCTGGATGGCATCACTGACTCGATGGACGTGAGTCTGAGTGAACTCTGGGATTTGGTGATGAACAGGGAGGCCTGGCATGGTGCAATTCATGGGGTCGCAAAGAGTCAGACATGACTGAGTGACTGAACTGAACTGAACTGATACCAGATTGATGGGGGGAACCTTGTGGATGAAGATTGACCAGGAAAACTAAGAAGTCAATAGGCAGGGCCAGTGTGGATGGGCTAAATGACTGGGTGGGTTGCTATGATGAAAGAAACTCAGAGAGGACAGGAGCCTGGAAGAGTTGGCACCAGTAAAAGAACCTCAGTATCAGAATCTTAGAGAAGTGGCAGTCTGTGAATCTGATGTGACTTAGGGAGCTGTGATTAGAGTGCGAGGCACAATAGCACCTCTTCTGAATTCCAATTCAACTTGTGAAATTACCCTGATTACCAGAAATGAATCTCAAGGAATATTTTCTTGAATATCAAAGACTCTGCTAAACTTTTTTGATACTTTAAGGTTCCCACATTTCTTGCCAAAATTCTGATTGTAAATTATCATCAGGAGCTCTGACCTGTAGGATGTAGGAAAGTTCCACTATGCCAAAATGCAATGTTAGATCTTATATATCTATGACAGATATGAGATACTCATTTATATTTATCTTAATAATTAGTAAATAAATACTTATTGTAATGGCTATTTTTAGTCAGTCAGTGACTTTTGCAACTTCAAATCTATTCTCTAGTTTAACTGTAACTTAAAACATTTTTTTCCCTGAATGTCTGTCACTCTGAATCATATGTTATCCTGCACAGAAATCTCAGTGCCCACTCAGCATAACTGATACATGAAGAATACTGGTGCTGAGATCTGTCTTACTGAATATTTTGCAGATGGTTATGATTTGGAAGTGAGAATACAATGCCATTTTGTAGACAACTGAATTCTATCCAGATGGAGATAAATCCCAAGAAAGACATAACAAAGCTATGTNAATGTCTGTCACTCTGAATCATATGTTATCCTGCACAGAAATCTCAGTGCCCACTCAGCATAACTGATACATGAAGAATACTGGTGCTGAGATCTGTCTTACTGAATATTTTGCAGATGGTTATGATTTGGAAGTGAGAATACAATGCCATTTTGTAGACAACTGAATTCTATCCAGATGGAGATAAATCCCAAGAAAGACATAACAAAGCTATGTCAGCAGATACAATGACAAATTGTTTTAATATGGGAAAATAAATAAATATTCATTAAAGAACAAATAAAAATTAAACTTGTCAGATTTATAAAGTAAGATTTATAATAGGTCTGACCTATTTATTTCTTATAAGGAATTATCTAAAGTGCACTGGAGTCTATTTATTGAAGCTATATAATGTGACAACCAACAAGGCCAAGAAATGGGTACAGTCAGGATGAATATTGGATGTAAAACCTTATCAACACCTCTTACATAGAAGGCTGTAGCCTCTCCTGAACCTCATCAGGCACTTGTCATTGACCTCTAGAAACTGAGGGTCAATTTGTATAAAAAAAATTAAAAGAAACTTGCAATAATATTGATCATTGTACTGCCAAAGTTCTTGACACATAACAGATTCTGAAAACATGTTTTGTAAAATAAACCATTAGGAGATCCAATATGATAAATCAGAATAATGGAATGGCATAAGCAAAGGTATAGCTGTAGATTCAAAACGATCAGTCTGAAAGCTAGAGGCTGAAAAGCGATAGGAATCAAACCTGCAAAATGAAGGGACTCCCAGAAAATTTAGTATATAGTAGATACAAGGCACCCTCTGAGATTTAAAAAATAAATATGTCAAGGATTTGTCAGACATAGCAAATTAATCTATCTTATTAGTCACAAGGCACAAATGTTGAAAATGTATATGAAATTATTAAAGGGTTTAATGTAATCTAAAAACATATTAAAAGAAACAGGAATGTTTAAGTGTCCTAAATTTCTGAGACTGATGTAACAGAAGGAAATTATGTGCCAACTCCTTAAAACATAAAATATGTATAGTGTGAGGAGCACAAAGGGAAGCAGAATAACTGCTTTGCTGAAATTCCATTCTGCCATCTACGAGCTCCATGACCTTGCACAAGTCACTTCAGTTCAGTTCAGTCGCTCAGTCGTGTCCGACTCTTTGCGACCCCATGAATTGCAGCACGCCAGGCCTCCCTGTCCATCACCAACTCCCGGAGTTCACTCAGACTCACATCCATCGAGTCAGTGATGCCATCCAGCCATCTCATCCTCAGTCATCCCCTTCTCCTCCTGCCCCCAATCCCTCCCAGCATCAGAGTCTTTTCCAGTGAGTCAACTCTTCGCATGAGGTGGCCAAAGTACTGGAGTTTCAGCTTTAGCATCATTCCTTCCAAAGAAATCCCAGCACTGATATCCTTTAGAATGGACTGGTTGGATCTCCTTGCAGTCCAAGGGACTCTCAAGAGTCTTCTCCAACACCACAGTTCAAAGCATCAATTCTGCGGTGCTCAGCCTTCTTCACAGTCCAAAATCTCTCTAAATCTCATTCTTCTCATCTGTGAAATGGGGATAAGACCTCCCTTGTGGAGCTGTTGAACACTAAATATGATAATGTAGTTGAAAGTATATAAAGCACATATATAAGGTACAAAATAAGTCCTTCATACTACTGGCACAGAATACTATTGAAATAACCCAATGTGACACTGAAGGGTCTAGAATTCAATATGAAAAGTTCTCATTATCAAATTTCCAATTGATAATCTATGAGGAATTATACACATTTTATGACAGTAGGTATCTCTGCCATGGACACTTCAGTATAAACAACACATTTCTTAGAATGTAGGGCTAGATGGGAAGGTAGGCAAGGGAAAAGTGGGGATTCCTACTGACTTTTAAAAACTACCTGAGGAGATTATGCATTCTAAAACCTGGCAATTTGTGTCATTTCTCTGTTATGAGCAGATACAAAGTGTGGAAAAAAGATCACCCAATAAAAACTTGATTTCAGAGCTACACAGAGCTGGTTTCTGGAAAGAGGCAACACAGCATTTTTTTTTTAACAATCATATTAAAGCCATAACTTCAAATGGTAAAAAGGAGAAGTCCACGTTTCACTGAATTCAGGATTGATACCCGTGGCGCCCTGTTCAAACAGTCCTATGGGTCTTCAGGAGTGCGTCTTTATAAAACATAAACGAACAGAAACAGCTCTTCTATAAACTACTTACTGGTTTCCCAGAGACACAAGGAGAGCACAAACTAGTCCCCAGTAATATCACTACTTTCCTCCAAGTCCTTTAGTGCACTAGTTCTCAGGCTTGGCTGATCTTAGAATCACATGGGAAAGCATTCAGAAGTCCTGATGCTTTGGCTACAATCCAGAACAACTAAATTAGTTAATGGGGATGGGGCTCAGGTATTGGTGTTTTAAAGACTTCCCAGATGATTCTAATGGTAGCCAAGAGTTGAAAATCACAACTCTCATAGCTTTCCATTCCCAACTAAGTCAAACCATGCTCCTTAGCTTGGCTTTTAAGTTCTGCCACACCTTGATCAATATTTATGTTTTCAGCCTTATTTCCTACCCTCCCAATGCCCCAGCTTAACCAGTCTGTTCTGTTCATACACTGTTCACCGGTGGGTGACAAACAGATCTCTGTGTTCACTTCCATTTATCTTATCTCTGCTTATTCAAATCAGATTCTTCTTTCAATATCCAGCTCAAATGCTATTACTTCCATGAAATTTTTTGAGGGGGGAAGGATTTAGACTCTCTTTTTGGCTCTGTGTCTGTTTCTCTCTCTCCTATAACCTCCTTTCCCTCTCCCCCTCTGATCTGTTAGACTCAGGTTAAATTGAACTAAGACAAAGTATTGTCTCAGGCTCTGATATGTTGCCATGAAGAGAAACCTTGAGGTAGGATGTAATCTAAAAAGTGCTAGCTACAGAGTCTTTTAACTCCATGATATTTCCTATGTTATAATTCTAAGCATTCCCCTGGCTATAGTTTTCAAAGCAGAGATTAGCCATGTAACAATTTTATTACTTCTGTGAATAATTACAAATCACTTTTGTAAAGTACAGGCCCAAGAGATCAATACCAGATTTTTTAAACCTTTTCTTCACTTAGAGACACATCTGCATAGCTCTCCTCCCCTCTCATTCGTTAATTCAAAATGTCTAGAGGACTGTTTCAGTTAAATACCTCTCAAATATTCCCTTTTTTCTTAGCCCTGCTACCACGAACATAATAAAGTCTACACTGGTGCAGCTGAAACTTTAATACAAACTCAAATCACTTGCTAAACTTATCAAAATGCAAAATCTAACTCAGAAGTTTTGCTGTGCCCTACTTCTGCATTTCCAATGAGCTTCTGGCTGATACAGATGCTGCTGCTTGTCCAGGACCACATTTTGGGTTACTAAGATCTAGATTACAGCCAGAACCTCATTTGCAGGCTCCCTGCCTCCACTCGCACCCATATCATTATTGATGGTAACATCAAAACAGGAAATTTAAAATAAAAGCCTGATTACACCTCTTTCCTATTCCAGCTCCCCTTAGCCTACCATTCTCTTCAATGGACTCCCCAAATTGTCAAGATGAAGTCCAAACTCTTTAGCACAACTTAAAAGGTTTCTTAAGATTTTGTTCGTCCTTGTCTTGCCAGCTTTATTTCTCTCTATTCCTTCATTCAACACAGATTTGATAAGCGCTGCTACAAGACTCAATCCTCCTGCTTTAAGGGCCAGCCACAGCCAAGGGTAGCCAATGCCCCTAGCAGAGATTTCTTGCTTCTGAAACTTTTCCGTTGCTACTCTCTCTGCTTCTCTAAAGTTTACTTTATTTAAGCATAACGGATTCCCAACATTGTGTTAATTTCTGCTGTACAGCAAATGATTCGGCCATATATATAACACATTCTTGTTCCTATTCCTTTCCATTATGGTTTATCACAGGATGTTGAATATAATTCCCTGTACAGTACAGTAGAACCCTATTGTTTACCATTCCATATAAAGTAGTTCGCATCTGCGAATCCCAAACTCCCAGTCCAGCCCCCACCTTGTGTTTCCCCCTTGGCAACCACAAGTTTGTGCTGCTCCTTCTGCTGTGAACATGTTCCTCCCTGTTCCTCTGCCCCTGATCCTCTCTGGTTAGAGCTTCCTCACCACTCAGGACCTAACTTAGGATCACTTTCTCTGGAAGATTCCCCCTTCTCACATTTAGATGCCCCTTTATATAGCAATCTATTCATAACCTCTACCTTGCACAGTACTGGGACAGAGTAAGAGCTCAAAAACCACTTGATTAATCAATAGCATTCATGGCACTGTATTGAATGGACTGTTTGACAGTTTCCTCGATGGTAATTTTCTTCAGGGCAGGAACAACTGCTTATTCGCCTTTATCTCTAGTGGTGTTAAGGCAACTCAGTAAATATTTGTTGAGCACATGAGTAATGAATGCATAAATGAATTAAAAGGTGATTCAAAATTCCCAAATCATAGATACAGGCAAAGTGATGAATGGATGAAAATGCTATAGCAGGAGAAACTAATAAGTTCCAGGACTCAGACATGGGCTCGAGACAAGCAGGAAAGACCAACATTTAAGTTTCTAGGTTTCTGTGGGGAGTAAGAGTGCTATGGGTAAAATTCTGTGATATTCAGGTTTGGTAGAAATTGGAGACAAGAGTGACTATATGGGAACATTTTTGAGTAAAGCAGAGAGAATATATAGTTAGAAATTCATTCAAAATCACAATTTTCACAGCTTCCAGATGTTCTGCTAACTCTTAAAAAATTATCCAGTTTTTAAGTGTTAACTGTCTAGCAGAGTGGTTCAGCAAATGTGTGATCAATTAGGGAGTGTTTCAAAGGGAGAATCAAAGGGAGATCATTTGCGTACATCCTTTAATGAGCCACATTCATGCCCACATGTTCTTAAGAAGTAGAGTTGCTCTCAGATTTTTGTATGAGAAATACTCTCATATTTTTGTACTTTCCTTACATTCTTGATATATAATATTGTGTACTAAGAATTTTCATGCGCAGGATTCTGTTTTACAGAAAAGGTTATTTTCTGGCAAATGCATGTCATTAAAAACAAATAAACAAAAACAAAAACAGACTAGTCCTTGCCCTTCTGGTGACAACTGACATGATAAGACAAACAAAGTTATAAGTGCTGTGAGAGAAGTAAGGGCAAGCAGAGTGGAACATAAATGACTCTCATTAAATGCATGTCAGGGAATGCTTCTTAAAGTCCCAGAGAATGAAAACTCTCTTAAAATTCTTCAAGTGAAATAAAATAAACCAATAAACACAAAAATCCAAAGTAACCAACCAAACAAGAAACTCATATTAAAAAAAAAAAATCCTCAAAGTTATCAAATAAGACACAGGCTTATTTGAAAAAGTATGAGAAATATTTAGAAGCATCTTGTTCCTAATTCCTTCCCTTTTGTCCTCTCTCCTCCTCCTTCGCCCCTCTCCCATCTTTTTCCCTTCTGTGCCTTCATCTTGGCTTTCCTCCTCACTTCCTCTCGCTGCTCCCCACCCCCACCGCGCCCTCTCTAGTTCTCTAATCTCTGTAATATCCTGTTCCGCTTGGTCGTGTCTGACTCTTTGCGACCCCAGGGACTGTAGCCCACCAGGCTTCTCTGTCCATGGAATTGTCCAGGCAAGAATACTGGAGTGGGTTGCCATTTCCTACTTCAATGGATCTTTCCAACCCAGGGATTGGATCCAAGTCTCTTTCGTCTCCTGCATTGGCAGGTAGATTCTTTACCACTGCACCACCTGGAAAGCTTCGCATAATATCGACAGAGATCATATAGGACATCACAGGCAGGCAGATCTAGGAGGATCACCCTAAAACCACCAAGACCCAAGCTTTGAACTACCATCTCAGCCACCAGTGTGGGCACACAGGAAAAGTCTAGACCTTATCCTAGTTTATCCACTAACCTTGTTTTTATACACTTAGGTTTTTACTTTTTTGGAAAAGTTTTATACATTTTAATATTTGAAGTGTGTTAAAATTTAGTTTCAGTGATAATAATATAAATTCTGAATTTAAAAGACAATAAAATATTTTCACCTAAAAAAGACCAAAATAGCACTGCCATGTGGTTCTGCTATATATACCTCTGGAAGTAACTTTGTAAACTGGACATTGGCAGGTCATCCATCATGACAGAGTTTATAGGTTCTTCATTCTCTGCGTACTCATTTATGGCAGAATTAAACAAGGGGTAAGTAAAATGCTTTCTGGATAAATATAGATACAAATAAAACCTGTGGGCTTTCCATACTGTAGAAAGCCATAAAGAGTTTATTTCTAGTTTCTGTTATAAATGGGCATTGTTAGTATAGAAAATGTTCTTTAGAAAGCTGTTTTCTTTCATATAGAATTATTATAGTATATGAATACTAGTTCAATCCATGAAATAAGGTTGAACTCCTAAGACAGGTGTGGTTTTTGGGGTTTTTTTTGTTTTTTTTGTTTGTTTGTTTTTTTGCTTTTAATTGGAGGATAACTTCTTTACAATATCATAGTTTCTTCCACACATAGACATGAGTCAGTCATAGGTGTGGGTGCGTGTATGTGTGCATCCCTTCCATCTTTGAGAGTGAAAAAGTTGCCTTAAAACTCAACATTCAAAAAACTAAGATCATGGTATCCAGTCCTATTAGTTCATGGCAAATTGATGTGGAAAATGTGGAAAGTGTGTCAGATTTCACTGTCTTTGGCTCCAAAATCAATGCAAATGGTTGACTGCAGCCATGAAATTAAAGTTGCTTGCTCCTTGGAAGAAAAGCTATGACAAACATCAAGTGTCTTAAAATGCAGAGACATCACTTTGCTGACAAAGGTCCTTATAGTCAAAGCTATGGTTTTTCTAATAGTCATGTATGAAAGTGAGAGTTAGACCATATAGAAGGCTGGGAGCCAAGGAATTTATGCTTTTGAATTGTGGCACTGGAGAAGACTCTTGAGAGCCCCTTGGCCTGCAAAGAGATCAAAACAGTCAATCCTAAAGGAAATTAGTCCTGAATATTCATTGGAAGGACTGATGCTGAAACTCCAATACTTTGGTCACATGATGGGAAGAGCTGACTCACTGGAAAAGCCCCTGATGCTGGGGAAAATTGAGGGGAAGAGAAGTAGGCAACAGAGGATGAGATAGGTGGATGGCATCACTGACTCAAGGGACATGAGTTTGAGCTCTCAGGGAGAGAGAGATGGACAGAGAAGCCTGACACGCTGAGTTCATGGGGTCACAAAGAGTTGGACATGACTAAGTTAGTGAACAATAACAACAACCTCCTTCTTCTTTAATCTCCCTCCCTATCCCACCCCTCTAGGTTGTCACAGAGTACCAACTTTGGATTCCCTGTGTCAAACAGAAAATTCCCATTGGCTATTTATTTTACATACAGTAGTGTATATGTTTCAATGTTACTCTCTCAAATCATCGTACTGTCTCCTTCCCCCACTGCGTTCAAAAGTCAAGATACAGTATTTAGTGCAAGTGGAGTTGCCAAAGATAGAACCATGGGGAATACACTGAGGTGGGTTCTGGTGAGGAACAAGTGAACATAACTAGCATTCAGGGAAAGAGGAAAGAATCAGAATTCAATTGTGCTGTATAAATTAGGGAGTAGGGAATTTAAAGACAAGTAAACATAATAAATAGCCTCAAATTCTCCATTTTCAAAATATCAACCCTTGAAATTACCTTTTAAAATCCACTGCTTGCAATTCAAAAGCTGCTGACACAAGAATGACTCTCCAAGATTTAGAAATCTTTGAAGCTTAATATTTTATTTATGGAGCTGTCAGTTAATTAGAAGTAAAGGAAATAGGGCAAACAACCTAACTAATGCAAGTCTGTCTCTTGTTACTGTAACTCTTACAGCATTTAAGCCAGTCCTTCCCCTTGTTAAGGTTTTATGTTATATCACCAGACATCATTTTCTCAAAAAGTTTTTCTGCATCTCCGGGGAGCTCTTCAGGGCCTTCTGAGCACTGGGATCTTCCCACCCCAGGGACTGAACCCAGGTCTCCTGCATTTCAGGCTGAGTCTTTGCCATGTGAATCACCAGGGAAGCCCAAGTAAACTGGAGTAGGTATCCATTCCCTTCTCCAGGTGATCTTCCTGACCCAGGGATTGAACCAGGGTCCACTGCATTGCAGGCTAATTCTTTACTAGCTGAGCTACCAGGGAAGCCCTGTTTAGAAAGCAGACTGCAGGATCTACACAGGCAGAGAGGAAAGCAGCAGTAGCCAAGAACAGCTGGTGGACTCTCACCCCTTCCCCTTTGCTGCTGTTCCTTTTTCTTCATCCATAGTAACTCTCCTTGGAGACTTCAAAGCTCTCGGATGGTGTTTACCATACCACCTTATGTTTAAGAAGACTTTTTTAAGCTTCACTTTTGGTCAGTTTTATTTTTAAATCTCTCAGGCTGTTTCTTTGTGAGCAACTAATTCAATCATTCTGCTATTTCCTGACTCAATCAATCCTGAGAAAAGTCCACTTAAGCTNCAGGGAGGCCTGGCGTGCTGCGATTCATGGGGTTGCAAAGAGTTGGACACGACTGAGCGACTGAACTGACACAAAACATCACCTTCACTAGCTTTGTTTGTTGTGATACTTCCTAAGGCCACTAGACTTCACACTCCAGCATGTCTGGCTCTAGGTGAGTGATCACACCACCATGGTTATCGAGATCTTGAAGATCTTTTTTGTACAGTTCTTCTGTATATTCTTGCCACCTCTTTTTAATATCTTCTGCTTCTCAGGTCCATACGATTTCTGTCCTTTATTGTGCCCATCTTTGCATGAAATGTTCCCTTAGTATCTCTAAGTTTCTTGAAGAGATCTCTAGTCTTTCTCATTCTATTTTTTCCCTCTATTTCGTTGCATTGATCACTGAGGAAAGCTTTCTTATTTCTTCTTGCTACTCTTTGGAACTCTGCATTCAAATAGGTATATCCTTCCTTTTCTCCTTTGCCTTTCACTTCTCCTTTCTCAGCTATTTGTAAGGCCTCCTCAGACAACCATTTTGCCTTTTTACATTTCTTTTTCTTGGATATGGCCTTGATCACTGCCTTCTATACAATGCCAGGAAACACTGTCCATAGTTCTTCAGGTACTCTGTCTATTAGATCTAATCCGTAGAATTAGATTTTGTTCACATTACTATGAACAAAGCTAGTGGAGGTGATGGAATTCCAGTTGAGCTATTCTAAATCTTAAAAGATGAAGTTAAAGTGCCACACTCAATATGCCAGCAAATTTGGAAAACTCAGCAGTGACTACAGGACTGGAAAAGGTTAGTTTTCATTCCAATACCAAAGAAAGGCAATGCCAGAGACTGTTCCAACTCCCACACAATTGCACTCATCTCATGTGCTAGCAAAGTAATGCTCAAAATTCTCCAAGCCAGGCTTCAACAGTACGTGAACCGTGAACTTCCCGATGTTCAAGCTGGATTTAGAAAAGGCAGAGGAATCAGAGATCAAATTGCCAATATCCATTGGATTATCAAAAAAGCAAGAGAGTTCCAGAAAAAATATCTACTTCTCCTTTATTGACTACGCCAAAGCCTTTGCATGGATCACAACAAACTGGAAAATTCTTGAAGATGTGGGAATACCAGACCACCTTACCTGCCTCCTGAGAAATCTGTATGCAAGTTAAAAAGCAACAGCTTGAACTGGACATGGAATAACAGACTGGCTAAAAGTTGGAAAAGGAGTACATCAAGGCTGTATATGATCCTGCTTATTTAACTTATATGCAGAATACATCATGTGAAATGCAAGGCTGCATGAAGCACAAGCTGGAATCAAGATTGCTGAGAGAAATATCAATAACCTCAGATATGCAGATGACACCACCCTTATGGCAGAAAATGAAGAAGAACTAAAGAGCCTCTTGATGAAAGTGAAAGAGGAGAGTGAAAAAGTTGGCTGAAAACTCAACATTCAGAAAACTAAGATTTGGCATCCAGTCCCATCACTTCATGGCAAATAGATGGGGAAACAATGGAAACAGTGAGAAAATTTGGGGGGGCTCCAAATTCACTGCAGCTGGTGACTGCAGCCATGAAATTAAAAGATGCTTGCTCCTTGGAAGAAAAGCTATGATCAACCTAGACAGAGTATTACAAAACAGAGACATTACTTTGCCAACAAAGGTCCATCTAGTCAAAGCTATGGTTTTTCCAATAGTCATGTATGGATGTGAGAGTTGGACTATAAAGAAAGCTGAGTGCCAAAGAATTGATGCTTTTGAACTGTGCTGTTGGAGAAGACCCTTGAGAGTCCCTTGGACTGCAAGAAGATCAAACCAGTCAATCCTAAAGGAAATCAGTCCTGAATATTCATTGGAAGGATTGATGCTGAAGCTGAAACTCCAATACTTTGGCCACCTGATGCAAATAACTGACTCATTTGAAAAGACCATGATGCTGGGAAAGATTGAAGGCGGGAGGAGAAGGGGACAGCAGAGGATGAGATGGTTGGATGGCATCACCCACTCAATGGACATGAGTTTGAGCAAGATCTGGGAATTGGTGATGGACGGGGAGGCCTGGCGTGCTACAGTCCATGGGATTACAAAGAGTTGGACATGACTGAGTGACTGAACGGAACTGAACACTAAACATGAGGTGTCTCAGGTCTAACCTGTTGCTTTCCCTGCCCATTGGTGGCCCAAGTCCAAGTAGCTGCTGGAAGAACATGGGTGGAAGGGGATGGTGGTGGGGACTTAATGGGACCCATGCTTAAGAAAGAAAAGAAGGAAATGCCTGGACCCAGGAAGAGNGATGCTGGGAAAGATTGAAGGCGGGAGGAGAAGGGGACAGCAGAGGATGAGATGGTTGGATGGCATCACCCACTCAATGGACATGAGTTTGAGCAAGATCTGGGAATTGGTGATGGACGGGGAGGCCTGGCGTGCTACAGTCCATGGGATTACAAAGAGTTGGACATGACTGAGTGACTGAACGGAACTGAACACTAAACATGAGGTGTCTCAGGTCTAACCTGTTGCTTTCCCTGCCCATTGGTGGCCCAAGTCCAAGTAGCTGCTGGAAGAACATGGGTGGAAGGGGATGGTGGTGGGGACTTAATGGGACCCATGCTTAAGAAAGAAAAGAAGGAAATGCCTGGACCCAGGAAGAGTCTCACACTGGGGGCGGCAGAGTTCCTGCACTGAGTTCCCATCACTTCTGACACACTCCAGGGAAACTAGCCCCTCACATGCCAGCTTCCTGGGGAAGATCTGAGACCATCCTCCTAAGTCAGCCACAACAATGCCCTACAGAGCTGAGGCATCTCCAGATTCTGATGGCCTGGCAGTCTGCAACTGTGTTCCTAAACCTGGCTCACTTTCAATGAGATACAGAAAGGTGAAGCTACTCATCCAAGTTCATACAGTCCAGTAAGAGGCAAAGCTAAGGTGTGAGCACAGGCGGGCCTAACTCCAAAACCCACACTTTAAGAATAACTAATGAGAAAAAGGCAAGGAGAACAGTGTCCTCATCAACACTCAGGCCTCTCAGCAGAATAAACTAAACTGATAAGTGGATGCCTAAACATAAAGGGAAATAAAGTCTCACTCAGAAATGTAAAAGCTGAATTAAATCTTCTATTACAAAGAAATATCCCAGAGGGGAGGAGGAAAGCCTAAAAATGAAATAACATAAATGTTCTAAAACTTTAAAGTTGCGTCTGCTAGGAAGGAAAAGCTAACGATTAAAGATGCCGGAAGTCACTGGTGTCTGCTTTGCTTTAACTTCATGAGTTCATTGTAATCCCCCTGTATCACTTACTGTGAGAAAATAAAGACTAGACCTTGAAAAGACAAGAACAGGGTTAAGCTGTATTTTCCTTGTGCACATCAAATCATTGTTAGGATCAGACTTTTCCCGAGTATGACAGTAGCAAAATCAGACAAATGCATATTTTTCCCTACATAAAAACAAAGGAAAGAGAGACAAATGCTAGAAATGGCAAAGAAGCCAATCTCACTTCATCTGGCAGAGCAAATGTGACATTAATCTAACCTGAGGTTAAGCCATGGAAGGACACATGGGAAAGAGGAGCAAGCAGTCCTAAACACACCTAGAAAATGACCCTATGGAGTGAAGCCTTAAGCTAAAGAATGTATCTTTCTGGATCCAACCAGGATCTAACCACTTTCCAGGCACAGAACATGGGCTCTCTTGTGTGGGAGGGCACCTTGTGGGGAGTCATAGGGTCTCCCTTCTTTCATCTCCTACCCTCTAGAAATCTCTGTCCTCAGATCCAAGAAAGGGAATCTAGAATTTTTACTTGGCTCCCTCTTGGGGCTTAGAGCCCCATTTAAAAATGCCAAGAGAGCCTGGGAGGGAAAGAAAGCTTCATTTACTTGAAGCGAGGCCCTTGAAACCGTCCCTGTGTATACACTCCCTCACTAGTGACCTTGGACATTTCTTGCCCATAAAAAAATGTGATGCTGGTCAAACTCTCTTCTCCAGAGTTTGTCGCGAGAACTCTAAGAATCTGTAGAAGGATCGGGCACTTAAGAGGTGTTCAATAACACTAAGATCTTACACTTCCTCCTGTACTGGAGAAATAGTGAGAGGCAAAGGGAAATAAATTTAATGAGGATATGGGAGTATAGGAGGGGAAAAAAGGAGACTGAGCCTCAAGCTGTCTTTGGCTGCAATAGAGCCGTTAGGAAGCGCGCTAAGTGAGCTGCACCCAGTGGGTGGGAGTTGGAGCATGGAGAAGTGGAGTCTAGAGCACAAGTGTCTTTTTATCCAACCCAGAACAGATATGTCTACTTGGGAGATGCTCTTCCCAAGGAACGTGTGAATGAGGTCAAGCTCCAGCGAGAAGCTGAGAATTGGCTGCACTCGTCAGAGGCCGGAGGCTGGAGAGATGCTTATAGCACACAGAGGTAGGAACTAATGCCCTCCTACTCTGGTTAACAGTAGATCCTACACCTCAGTCAGATCAGAATCTGCAGAAGTAGTTAAAAAACACATTGCTGAGTCCCAGCCTAGCCTTTCTGATTCAATAGGGCTAGGGTAGAACCCAAGAATTAGCTTTTCTAACAAATCCCCAGGTGAAAGTGATGACACTTTGAGAACCACTGTCTCATACTTACCTATAGCAGCCCTAGGAGAGATTCCCGGCCTAGAGTTACCTGTGACCTTGGGCAATTCATTCTCTTCTTGGTGGCCCACATGTGAGCTGAAGCAATGTGCTAGCTGACCTCAAGGACCCCTTCCTACTCTGACATTCAATGACTTTGCAAGTCTAACCAGTTCAGTGCATTTATTGCCTAATTCTGGGCTGGGAATTGTGGGGACACCAGGCATGCAGAAGTGATTGAACAACAAGGAGAATCAACAGAATACAGAAAGTACAAATACTGCATTTTTCCCCCCACTGCTCTAATTTTCTTCCATGCTCTAAAGTACTCTCCTGATTTCAATTACGCTTGCCCTGGGCTCCTGAGGTTAGCAGATATTTAAAGGAAGGAGTGAGCCGTTTGGCCAGGTAAAGTTGTTCTGAGAGTCCTCCCCTGAAGGATTCTCAGCCCCTCAGGCTGTGTGTCTGTGACTCAGTGGTGACATCTGGTGGTCGTCAAGGTGAGTCCCGGGCCCCAGCAACACCCACATGTGCTCCTAAAGACTAGGACACAAAAAGGGGAGTGCCTCTGTTCCCATAATAAGTCCATTTCTCAACCACCTCCAGCTGACCTGTTCTCTTGGTTGAATGCCAGAAACATTAAAGCCTCCAACTCCTATTTTATTTCTCTATTCATTCACCCATTTGAAAGGATACGATCCTTAGGAGGCTGACAACCCCACTGTAGCTGATGCATCTTAACTAATATTCATATCTAAACTCTTTGGTTAAAGGAACACATCAAAGCATTTGGCAGGGAGAAAAATACATCCTAACTGGCTTCCAACGATTTGATCTAAGCAAATAAATAAGTCATTTTCATTTCCAGTTTAACATAAGAATATTTTTACATGATAATTTGCTTTTAAATATTCTAGCTGTGAAGTTTAATAATGGCACATGAAGCTGCCTGTCATTTCATATTTATGTTCCAATCCCAGTTTTGACAGTTCCCATGGGTTCTGGACTGCTCGGCTAGAGATATTCCAGGCCATGTTATCATAGTAACAGGTACAAAACCCAGCCCCAGAGCCAGGAAAGAATAGAACACCTTTAACAGGGCTTTGAACAGGAGACTGACTCACCTTTTGCCCCTTCTTNACATAAGAATATTTTTACATGATAATTTGCTTTTAAATATTCTAGCTGTGAAGTTTAATAATGGCACATGAAGCTGCCTGTCATTTCATATTTATGTTCCAATCCCAGTTTTGACAGTTCCCATGGGTTCTGGACTGCTCGGCTAGAGATATTCCAGGCCATGTTATCATAGTAACAGGTACAAAACCCAGCCCCAGAGCCAGGAAAGAATAGAACACCTTTAACAGGGCTTTGAACAGGAGACTGACTCACCTTTTGCCCCTTCTTACAACAAAACAAGTCTACAACTTAGTGAAATGATCAACCAAGCCCTCCACCCGTCTTTTTTTTTTTTTTAATCTATTTATTTTTAACTGGAAGATAACCGCTTTATAATGTTGTGTTGGCGTCTGCCATACAGCAACATGAATCAGCCTTAGGTATAAGTGTGTCCCCTCCCTCTTGAACCTCCCTGCTGCCTCCCACCACATCCTGCCCCTCTAGGTCGTCACAGAGCACCAGGTTTGAGCTCCCTGCGTCATTCAGCAAGTTCCCACTGACTGTTTTACATATGGTAATATATATGTTTCAATGCTACTCTCCCAAATATATGATCACAGGTGCTTTTCAAAGCAAACAATGTCAGGAAAGGCCCTACTCTCACAAGGACTGGCTAATGGCAACAGCAGCTGGTTTTGATTGAGTGCTTACTCTGTGCTGGGCACTGTGCCCAGAACATTACATGCAGATGGCTGAATCTCCACAGCATCACCAGGAAGGCAGAGCTATTCATATCCCGTCTCATGGATGAGGAAACTGGGACTTAGCCAGGTGAGAGAGGCCCTTTGTTCAAGGTCTCCCACTGAGCATAGGCTGGGGCTGGGGTCTGAACCCAGAAGTCTGACTCCAGAACAGGAATCACATTGGAGTGAATGCCACTTTTCCCCACCTAGTCAAACCCTCCAAACCCTTCAAAGCTCAGCTTCAACATTTTCTCCTCCAGCCTTTCTTTTCCCAACACTGCTACAGCCACTACACCACCTTCCAGGTGAAGTGTCACTACACCTCTTGCCAGTGAAGTGTCACCCTGCCTTATCACCACCCCTCCATAGACCATGTAAGCATCTTAAAGGCAGAACCCATATCTAACTTGAATAATAACACCCCCACCTCCAGCTGGCATAGAACATTGTAAGCCGTCAGCAAATGATATGTTTTTGTCAATTGAACAAATAAACAAGCAGACCTTGAGAAAGGCACTTCTACTCTGTAAGAGACTGCTTGGGTTGGAGGAATGGGCTAATCCCCTCGAATGGAGTGAACAGTAAGAGGGGGATGAGAAGGTGGAACAACAGCAAGGACACCTACAGAATCAGTAGGTGTTGGAAGGGAGCTCTGTACTCAGCTGTATTCCCACCACTGAATAAGACCACCTCACGTCAAAGAGTCAAGCACCACAGCATGGAGCTGATACACAGAGGGCTTATGAAGCCCTCCCTCTTTCTGCTACAGGATTTGTGGGTGATATGTGTCGGTCCCCTGCTAAAAGCCTGGGCATCTTGCACAGTGCCTGACACATAGAAACGGCTCAGTGAATATTTTTAAATTGCTCCAACTTTAATTTTGGCAACAATGACAAAGCAGTGATAAGGTCTATGTCACATCCAGAGCAACTGCCAGAGTTTCTCAGACTTTTGCTGAAAGGGTGATGTATGTGCGTTCATATTCTGCAGATGCTAATTGTTGACAACATGATTCAGTGGCTCAACAAATTGGAACTGACACCATCAACCTGCTCAATCCATTTACAATCTTTCATCGTCAATGCAGGGGACTTTGTCGACTGAGCAGGGCCAGTTCCCCCTCTGAGGCCAGCATCTTGTTTCCCACTAGTGACGAGCATTACAAGTAAACAGAGCGGCTTAGTAGTGTTAAATTGCATCCAAGAGCCTGGCCAAAAATCACAAGCAATGTAGAAAAAGCAAAGTAAGGAGAAGACAGACTCAAGTCAATGCACATTTACTGAGCAGAAGTTTCATTAACTAGTTTCTCTCCCACCAGCCTGGCTGCATCCCACTCTCCATAGGGTACCCAGAGTGATCTTTCTAAAAGGCCAGTCAGTTCACGTCACCTCCCTGTTTAAAATACTTTAGTAATTTCTTTATTCTCTCCTTGTCATTCATGTCTTCCCAGATGCCCTGGAATTTGCGCCTTCCCTACTTCTCTAGCCCCAAACTGCCCCATTCTCCTCATGCTACACTGTACTACATACACACACTCACTCACTCATTCACTACACTCGAGAGTACACCATGACTGTGGAGTCTCTTCCAACAGGACCTTTGCACATGCTGACCCCCACCCCCATGGTATCTTTCTGGAACAATTTCTCTGCCCTTTCACCTACCTAACTCCTTCAATATTTTTAACTCTATTGTTTTATGGCAACCAAGGAGGCTTCCCTGAATGGTAGCCCCCCTCAACAGATATGATCACATCATAACCCCCAGAACCTATGAATGTGACCTGACCCTTGAAAAAGGGTCTTACAGATGTAAGTAAGTTAAAGACCTCAAGATGATGGCATCCTGGATTATCTGGGTGGTCCCTAAATCCAGGGACAAGTGCCCTTATAGGAGACACAGAGGGTAGACCCAGGGAGTAGGAGGAAAGGGTCATATGAAGACCGAGGCAGAGATGGGAGTGATGTAGCCACGAGCCACGGAACACCTGGAAATACTAAAAGCTGCAAGAGGTGCGGAAAGATTCTCCCCTAGAGTTTTCAAAGAGAGCATAATCTTGCTGCCACCCCTGCTTCAGATATCTGGACTCCAGGATTGAGACAATGGATTCTGTTGTTTTAAGCCCCCAGTTTGTGGCAGATGGTTATGACAGCCCTGAGGAAACTAAAACCTGACCTCCCCTTCAGGTGCTCCTATTGGCATTACTCCCAACCCAGGACACACTCCTATATTTGCCTCTTCCATGTGGTTTTGCAGCTGCTCTGTGACTTTGTTGCCTTCCACACTAGACCCCAAGCCCCTCAAAGGTGGGGATTTTATCACCTGTGACCTTCTGCCAAGTTCCAGCATCTCCTTGAAGGGGGCATCACACCATTAGCAGAGTAAAAGCAAGATGACAGAGTCAAACTTGCCCTTTAAAAATCTCTAAATCTTCCACAAACGTCTTCTGAGAAACAAACCTCTTAGTTCCCCTCAGGCCCCCTTCCTCAAAGCTTCTCCTGGCCTTTAACTAAGCCCTCCATTTCTTTATCCACAAAGTCATCACCACCCACTGAGCTGGCCACCTGAATCATGCATCTCCCTTCTTTATCAAAGGATGACAAGCCCTGAAAATTATTCATAAATAATTTCCATGAGTTTCAATCCTGTGTTCACTGTTTCAGGCAATGGGGGTGAGAGACGGGTGAGGTATCAGTTGGTTTGGGCTGCTATAATAAAAATACCATAGACCAAGTGGCTTAAAAAAGGCATTTATTTTTCACAGTTCTAGAGGCTGGAAGTCCAAGATTAGAGGGTCAGCATGATCTGGTTCTTAGAAAGGAACCTCTTCCCAGTTATGTCCACATGTGGCCTTTGGTGTCTGCAAGCAGAGAGTGAGTGTGAGTGGACAACTTCTAGTCTCTTTCTCGTCTTATAAGGACCCTAATACCCTCATGTCCTGTAGAAGGAAACTCAAATCCAGGACAACTAGTGTTCCCATCTTCTTTTTAAAAGGTGGTATGAGCTTATTCTGTGGCAGCATTGTTTTAAATGCTCTAGAACATTTAGCACACTGTTGAACTTCCAGGATCTCACACAACAGGTAATTTAATTTCTGTTTTAAAAATGAAAAATCAGAGGCCCAGAGTAGCTAAGCTGCTTGCACATGATCACTACCTGGTCAAAGACAGAAGCCAAATGTGACTCCAGAACCCAATGCCTACTTGAGGAGACAAGATGCACCCATATGAAAAGATGAGGAGCAGAATCTGGGACCAGAAGAATGGCCAGGCCAGTTGATAGCCTCCATAGTTCCCTGAAGGGAAAGTGCTTCTGCAGGGAAAGCCATGAAAGACTTGGTGAAGAAGGGAATTTCCAGATACCTGGACACCTGGAAAGGGAAGCTGAGTTCCTATATCTCTGGGCACTAAACAAACAGCAGTAGGAAAAAAAACAGTCCCTTCTCAACATGTGTGAATCCCCAGAGGAGAGCTTCAAATGGAAACCAAGGGCCTTGCCACCTGCACGACCTAGTGAATCTGGCTCTGGTGTGCCAAAAACTTTTCAGGCAGAAAGACATTTATTTTCAGGTCTAGAACAGATTTGACTGGGCTGCAAGGTCTGTCTTGAATATAGTCTCTTTCTGCTGGACACAACTGAGATGTGTACCATGGACCATGGGTTTAGACAGAAAACAGTTTCATGGTTAAATAAGTTTTGGAAATGTTTAATAAAATGGAATTAAGGGGATTTTTAACTGAGGACTTCTCAGAGTCTCTCAGAGTCTCTCAGAGTCTCATATGCACTGGGAATCTTCAAGAATGTGCAGTAGATTGCAATGTTCACTAAACTACAGGTCAGGGACGCATAGTCTCACAATATATTATATAATGTGGCCTCAAAGAGGCCTTTCAGTTTTTATAAATGTGAACTTTCTCCCTTCTAGGCCCTCTTTCTCCTCCTTCCTTATTACCCGTCAAACTCGTCATTTCTTCTAGAAGCCTTCCCTAGATCCTCCAAACGGACTTAAGATATCTGGCTTTATGTTCACCAGATACCTCCGCTCCACTGTAAGGACAGCTGACATGCTTTATTGTTATCACCTGCTTCATCTTCTGCTTTTCTCACTAACCCATGAGCTAGATATTTGTGATGGTTAATTTTATGTGTCAGCTTGACTGGGCTAAGAGATGCCCACATAGCTGATAAAATATTATTTCTGGGTGTGTCTCTGAGGGTTTTTTGGGAAGAGATTAGCATATGAACTGGTAAACTGAGTCAAGCAAACATTCCTATCCAGTGTGGGTGTACAATCCATTGAGGGCTCCCATAGAACAAAAAGGCAGAGGAAGGGCAAATTTACTCTCTCTGCTTGAACTGGGACATAGATCTTCTCCTGCCCTGTGACATCTGTCTCCTGGCTCACTGGTTTTCAGATTCACATCGTGAATTACACTGTCGGCCTCCTGATTCTCAGTCCTTCAGTCTCAGACTGAATTACACCACCAGCTTACCTGGTTCTCCAATTTACAGACAGCAGAATGTAGGTCTTCTCAGCCTCTGTAGTCACGTGAGTCAATTCCTATAATGTCTCTTCTCCTATCTATAGATCTACCTATCTATCTAGCCTATTGGTTCTATTTCTCCAAGCACCCTGACTTACACAGTAATAAAGGAGTCACATCTTTTCTACTTATCATGGTATCCCCAGGGTCTAACACTCAGTCTGGCCCATGGTGGACACTCAATAAAATAGTGACTAAATGAAGTGAATGAATGAGTTACAGTCTGCCTCCTTGTAAACTCCACTGTCCTCTCTAGACTTGTAAAAGCTCTGCCCCGACTAGCAATGCCGATTGCTGCTTGCTGTATCCACAGCTCCCCAACAACACACACAGCCTTTCTAGGGGGATCTGCTCACCACCCTCAGTCCTACTGCCCATGGGGCTGTGTTCACACCACAGGGCCCTGATTCCATCCTGACTGACGCAATAAGGCTGGAACACCTGACCCAGATACTCTGTGAAGATGAGCTGGACAAGTCATATTCGTTCCCTCTGTTTCAGGAATTGGAAATGATACAAACAGAAGGCAGTGCCAGTTGGTGGTGGGTAGGGCACAAAGAACATTTATGATGTGAAGAGGAACATTCAAGGCAGTCAAGGGCAAGATCAAGTTATAAGGCGTCTAAACTCTCAATAGAGAGAAGAGAATAGCATAGACAGAAATAGAGATGAGAGGCAAGGTGAAGAATGTAAGTCTAAGAGGCGCCATCACTTAGAGACACCCCAAATCCCACACATCCTGTCCTTAACAATCTACACCTGCTCTGTTCATACAGTGGCCATTAGCTATTAAGATTTAAATTCAAATGGATAAAAATGAAAAACTTAGATTCCCTAACCACATTTCAAGAGTCACATGTGGCTGAACAGCTTCCCCTTGGAAGTGCACTGATGAAGAGCATTCATACATCAATGGAAGTTCTATTGGACAGCACTTTCCTGTATTTCAGGAAATCAGTCCTGAATATTCATTGGAAGGACTGATACTGAAGCTGAAACTCCAATACTTTGGCCACCTGATATGAAGAACTGACTCATTGGGAAAGACCCTGATGCTGGGAAAGATTGAAGGCAGGAAGAGAAGGGGACGACAGAGGATGAGATGGTTGGATGGCATCACCGACTTGATGGACATGAGTTTGAGCAAGCTCCAGGAGTTGGCAATGGACAGGGAAGCCTGGTGTGCTGCAGTCCACGGGGTCATAAAGAGTCGGGCATAACTGAGTGACTGAACTGAACTGATTCTGTATCTTTACAATGAAGCCTGCGTACTTGAACAATGTAAATGCAATGTAAGAGCCTCCATTCCTTGTAACAAAAGGCATCAACCAGAATACCCATTAGGTGATTCAGTCCTTCAGTCACTTAGCATCAGATTTATATGGATGTTCATGGTATCCTCTGAGTGCTAGAGATACATATTAGTGAATTGTATAGAGGCTAGCCCTGGTAGACCTTCAGTTATAACCTTCCAAACGTTAGCAGGTCATGCCCCCGTCCCACTGAATCTAGTCTTGTCTGGGCCAGATGTTGTCCCAGTTTCTTTAGCCAGCCCTCAGGCAGTATGGATGCCTGGGCCTCCACTCTTTGGATTCCTCTCTGAAAATAGTTTCGGTTATAAACATCCCTTTTAAATCTTAGAGCCCAAAACTGCATATAATATTATCAAAAAGCCAGCACAGAACTCAATGGACTATTATACTTCTTGCTCCAAACTGAATTTCCATTAATATAGCTTGAGAATACATTTATTTCTAAAAGAGCCAGACTCATTGCATGGCTGGTTTGACTTAGTGAGCAGTTAAGTCAATAATGTTTTAAAGTTATTTTTAACAGAAACTTGCTCTTCAGCTTGTCCATCCCCAGCTTTACTTATACAACTGATGTATAAACCAAAATGCAAATTTTCACATTTATCCCTGTTGAACTTTATTCTTTAAGTCAGCATTAATTTACTAATTTTTCATGGTTGTTGAAAGTACTATATGAAGCCCCTGGTACATACCAGGCTCATGGTTAATGCTCATTAAAAGGTAGTCATTGATACTATAGTGATTTCTTTTGGATGCTTCTCTTTTGCTTCAGGGTTGATGTCATATTGATAATTTGAACTCAATTCAATTAACACCTTCCACCGAGCTACTGTTATGGAGTTGGGCCTCAAGGGCCCAGCCTTATACCCTCTAAGCAGATCAAATAATGCCCATGAAGGAGAGGGGCCTGCCTCTACAGGCCTCCCTTCACCCACTCACTTCCTTGTACTAGCAATGGGTTGATCTTTTTCTAAGTGTGGCCCTCACACAATAGAGAGGAGCTGTGGCTCCAAATGGATGAAGCTGGGCAAAGATGATCACCATAGGAGCAGAGCATGTAAGCCTGAGATCTCACTGGTGATTTAGAGTTGGGAGCAGCGATGGTGTTATTCTCCTAGTCCCTGGGATGGGTGAGTATTAGTCTACTCAGTCTCAGTCTACTCTACTAATTAGTCTACTCTACTATTAACAAATGTATGGATGTGAGAGTTGGACTGTGAAGAAGGCTGAGCGCCAAAGAATTGATGCGTTTGAACTGTGGTGTTGGAGAAGACTCTTGAGAGTCCCTTGGACTGCAAGCAGATCCAACCAGTCCATTCTGAAGGGGATCAGCCCTGGGAGTTATCTGGAAGGACTGATGCTGAAGCTGAAACTCCAGTACTTTGGCCACCTCATGGGAAGAGTTAACTCATTGGAAAAGACTCTGATGCTGGGAGGGATTGGGGGCAGGAGGAGAAGGGGACGACCGAGGATGAGATGGCTGGATGGCATCACTGACTCGATGGACGTGAGTCTGAGTGAACTCCGGGAGTTGGTGATGGACAGGGAGGCCTGGCGTGCTGCAATTCATGGGGTCACAAAGAGTTGGACACGAATGAGCTACTGAACTGGACTGAGCTATTAACAAAATACCACATACTATATGTCTTTAACAACATAAATGTATTTCCCATGTCCTAGAAGCTTGGAAGCCCAAGATCAAGGTGCCAGATGATTTGGTGAGAGCCGCCTTGCTGGCTTGCTGACAGCTGTCTTCTGCCTGTGTCCTCACATGGTGGAGAGGCAGAGACAGAGGAAAGGAGAGCATGGCAGAGAGAGAACACACATTCTGCTGCCTGCTTTGTAAGGGCCCTAGTTCTATCAGACCAGGGGCACACCCTTATGACCTCACTCAACCTTAATTATCTCTTTTTGGCCCTGTCTCCAAAAATAGTCACACTGGGGGGTGGGGGGGATGGGAAGTTGGGGCTTCAACATATTTATTTGGAGAAACAAAATTCAGTCCACGACAGTGAGGAGGGGCCCCAAGGAGTGCTTTAAGTGATAATTATTGGTGGGGAGAAGAGAAGTAAGTATTCTGATATCCTCACTGATACAAACGGCTCAATTTGATTGTACCAGACACAACTTCAAACCTAAGCCACAATTCATAGGAAAATGCACTGGGAAGATGGATGCTTAAACTAAGCATTGATATTAGTGACCAAGGACAGTAATCCAGCCAGTTAGACAGAGAAACCTGCATTAGATCGGAGGCCTTAGCCAACACAGCATTGTCTGCTCATGCATACATCAGTTTTATCAGTCTCGTAACTCTACCACACAGGAAAGCATCTTTTCTCTTCTAAGAACTATGAGCACTGCAAAGGGAACAGTTACACTCTGGCCCAAAAAGTGATTATTTCTCTTATTCTATCGTAATTTCTCCTGTCCCCAAAGTATAAAACAGAGAAACAAACGTCCCCTCTGCAATCCCTTCTCACTTGCTCTCACTCCATTCTCTTCAGCAAACATTGAGAGAAGGATCAGGTCACCCATGATGACTCACTACTCAGACACCAAGGTGTCTGTCTTTCTTCTTTCTTTCTCCTTTTGTTCCCTGAAATATGAGAGAAAGAGATAACAGAGGTGTTTCTTGCTTTTTTTCCTTTTTGGCTCAGAGCTAAATATGATGTTTAAGTGCCACAACTATCCCCAGCTTACAATGATGATTTTACAATCCCCTAATCTCAAAAATGTTACTCTGGATATTTTGTTTTCATCTCAATGATTATTTTATGTAAGTGACTTTCAATTTCATATACCTTGAATGATTTTTTGCTGCAAAAAGACTATAAGGAGTAAAAGCATTGTTTTATACACATATAAAACAATCTTTATATACTATGTATGTACATACATATGTGTATACAATATGTAATTGCATATAATAAAGAATAGAGTGCTCAATGATACTAATCACTACTTACTGTGCACTTGTATGAGCCAGCTCCTCTGCTGGGCGCTGTGCATACACCATCCCATTTAATCGCCCCACAACCCTGCTCATTTTTGTCAGCAGATGGGGCTCTCTTATGTTCAAGAGAGCCTCATCTCAAGTCTAAGTCATAATTTCCAGGTCAGAGTCAGGACTTTAGTTGGAAATTGGTTGCAGAAGACAGCGAGAGACAGAATCCAGAAGCACTTGTCTGTTCACCAAGTACTTAGGGCAATATACGTATAGGAGCAAGGTGAGAGTCAGACCGCAGCTGGAGATACCATGTGGCCAAGCAGCAGGATGGGGGCAAACATCCAGTTAACTCTGCAAACATACCAAATACCTCCCGGTTCAAAGAGCTTGGGGTTAAATAGAAACAAGTCCAGGATGCCTCCCAGAACTACCCCTTGAAGGACAAGTGCTGGGACATTCATCCACAGGCTTCCACCTACTGCTGGTTGAGACTGACCTCAGGCACATCAACTCCTTGACACTCCCAGGGTGGCTTTGCAGGAACCAAGCAGACTCTGGCAGCCCAGAAAGTTTGCGAGGGCAGGACACAGAAAGGAACTCTGTGCCTCTGCACTTCAGGCAGGATGGTGCCAGGGGAACCCGAGCTTCCACACAACTGTCCTCCATAGCTGTGGCTGAACTCAGAAGTGGGCATGAGAAACAGGGCACCAAAAGTGTCTGCTGTGTGGTGCTCTGGGGTCCTAGGAAAACTCAGGAAGAAGGGTTGCCACTGAAAATTCCATGTGCCTAATTCCTCTTGTGGCATCTGGGCTTACTATGCCCTCTTCCCATAAACACCTAGGAATATGAGCTTTTCTCATCGTTTTGGTACTTGGCTGCTCCCCTGTGTCCAGATAAGTACCAAATCGTACAACTTATATACACAATAGAAAAAAAAAAAAACATATTTTTAAGTTTTCCACAACAAAGAAGAGCAGATTGCCTCCAACATATAATTTTAACAATCTTATAAATGAAGACACAGTAAAAACAGAGGAGTATTACAGTGCTTCACCCTGGAGTAACTATGTCTCCAGACTTACAATCCTGTTGAGGTCCTTTAATGGACCGGAACCTGGTGGTCTGGAGTTGACGATAAGAAAGTAAAAGAGAGAATGAGGCTGATATTCCTTGGTTTACACCAAAAGCCAATAAAGCCCCTACATGGGGCTTGCTCTGTTCACGAAGGCCTCAGGCGCCCTCTCGATGGGGTGAAGATGCAGAGCACCTTCTCAACAGGGTCTTAGAAGCCCAAGCAGGAAAGTGAACTCAGAGAGCCTCTGCGCTCCAGGGGATCAGCCTGAAAAAGAAAGGAGTGGGGGAGGAGAGAGAGAGAGAGAAAGACACGGGGACCAGAGCTCTGATGGAGCAAAGGTGTTTTAATTAACGTGGTGTGTGTATAAATACTGTCTGGCAAAGTTGTTACTCTTAGCAAAGATAAAGATTAAAATTCCAGACTTACAAAACACAGGCAATCCATATTAAAGAGAGAGATTTGTAAACAATCACTTTTACTGTATGGTTCACAAGGAGGCAGAGGATACTTATCACTGTATAGAAAAACTAATGAAGGAAATGCCTGTACTTTTCAGCCCCTGGGAGAGGCTTCCCTCTCCTCTTAATTCCTGAGTATTCAAAAGAGCACATAGGAAGCTTCCTGTTAAATGCTTCCTGACACAATCCTTTCAGACAGGTCCAGAATAATCTCTGAATGCTAAAAAAAAAAAACTACCCAAACAAACTAGTTGTTGTTGCCATGGAGGTGTACCACGCAGAGCTCCTTTCTAGGGAGGGTCAGACATTAGGAGTCCAGGCAGCCAAAAGCCTTCAGCTGCACAACCTTAGCATGCACCCCAGGGTTCAGGCTGGGTAGGTCCCAGCCAATGACTGGATGCGACGGGAGTAATACTGCCCAACAGTCCCTATTCAAGATGCTCCTCTAACAGACCGTCTCTACTCTGGCGCTCCCCATCTGCACAGCTGAAACTCTCAGATTTGCTCTACTGGCTCTTCCTACTCAATCCTCTTTCCTTCCCCCGTTCCTTCTGTAGGTTCAGAATTTCATTAGGCCCTGAGAGCTGGTGGATGACAAAACTGACCCTGAGAGAGGCGATGTCTCCTGCCCAGCCTCTCTCAGTGACTCCATGCTAGAACTGGAAGCAGAATGCAGGTATCTGTAACCTCCTAGCACAGCGCTCCTCCCACACAGCTAACATCTTATACCCACAGACGTAACAGTCATCTCACTAGGTGCTCAGACAGCCAATTACATGTCTTCACATCTCCATTTGCTCTACTATAAAATTGAGAAGACACTTGCTTCACACCAGCTCCCAGGGATTGAGGGAAGAGGAATAAAAAACTTCTCATAGCTGGAAGGAAAGTCATAAATAAATACAGAACTGTGCTATCAGCTTTCACTTATCGTGGCAAATGGATGGGTGCACTGGTGCAGATACATGGCCTAGGGCTTTTGTGACTGCCACAGCTGCATCCAGACACCAAAAACAGAAATGGATGGAGGGTGGGGTGGGGGAAAGGGAGTCCCAGACAGTCCTTGGGAAAAGTAACCCTGCAAAGCCTGGCCAGTCTGGGCCAGCCCTCTTAATAGGTGCTTTTTCAAATGGAAAAAGAACATGAGCAAGCTGTCCAAAGGTAAATGGCTTTTAAGCATATAAAGAGATAGATGCTCAAGTTCACTCAAAATTACAGCAATACAAACCTAAACTCACAATGAGACAGCATTATAAATTCAAATTAATAAAGATCAATTTGCAGTATTGATGGAGGTGTGCAGAAAAACTGTATTACTGAAAATGTAAATTGTGGACATTTCTCCAGAGGGCAATTCGACAATTTCTATTAAAATATAAAGAGTCTGTACACTTGGACACAGACATCATGCTTCTAAGACTTATGATATACACCTACTTGCACAAATGCACAGGATGGTCACTGCGGCAAAACTTGAAACAGGCAGTCACTGGAAATAAACTAAGTGTCCGTCATTTCAGTTAGTATGAGACGATGGACTCTAGAACACTATGCAGACGTGAAAGAGAATGACAAAAGTTTAACAGGGTGATATGGAACAGTCACTAACTATACAGTAAGCAGAAAGAAAGATGGAGAAGGTGGTTACCATGTGTTGAAAAATATCTACATAAAAACTTACTTATATAAATATATACATACACACATGCTTATATATCCTGAGAATATTTTTCAAAGAAAACCTGGTTAAAAGTAGCTACTATTCTGAGAAGGGACTAAAGGTAGGAATGAGACAGTTTTCACTGTTTAATTTTCATACTCTGTATTTTTACCATGTCTTTCTCCTACTCACTTGAAGAAGAAAAAAAAAAAAACTTGTTAAAATGTGAGTTTTCTCCTTATAGTGGCAAAAATTAAAACAACATTAATAAGAATAACCAACCCATGATTTGTAGTTATCCTGCATGCAACACTTTCCCAGCCATGTCTTTAATGTGGACAGAGAAGAATGACTTCTACCCTCATTTTTTGTATAAGGAAGCTAGAGCCAAAGGCAGTCAATGAATTGCTCAAGGTCTTTGGTGAGGTCATGTGGAAGAGACCGTTCTTACTTTTTACCATTGCCCACATGCACATCTTCAAGGAAAGAATTGGTGGAAGGAGGATCCTAGTTTTCTGGCTCCAAATCTTGGGGTCTTTTCTTTCTACATCTCCTTCCGCCTCACAAAAGGAGGAAATCATTGGCTTCCATTTTCAAAAGCAAATGAAGCAATGATGAAGTTTTAAATAAGAGAAAGAAACAAATGTCAGGCAGTACACAAAAAGAAAGGGTCCCAGAGGCCTTTGGGGCTACCAGCGGTAGCTTGGGATGGAAGAGGGCAAGACAGCACTGGAGGAAGATGACCCCAGATCCTGAGGAGATGACTCAACTCTGCACTCTCTTCAAGACTTCTCATTCCCTGTTTCAAGAATTTTTTTTAAATCCCAAACTGATCCTTTCCCACATTTTCCCTGTAGTTAGAAGTTTCTCCTCCCAAGAGAGTCTGCAGGGTTCACCAGGGGAATCAGAAAAGGGTTTCAAGGTGCTGTTTGTCCACCAGAAAAAGATGAAAAGAAAGGTTATAGGGAAAGTTATGAAAGGGATTAAAGAATAATCCCTGTCTTCCGTGGCCTCAAGGAAATGTTAACCCCCTGAGATGAGATGATCTTGAACTCACCTACCTGTTGCTGAACGGGCAAATCACTATATGCACCAGGCTCCTTTCTTTGGAAGGATACTGCAATATTGAATTTTGCCTCAGTGTTCACAACACATCAGCAATGCATGATCCTAGTGACAGGGGAGGGGAGACTGTTCACAATTTGACAATCTATTGTTAAGCAAAAGGCCTGATGGTTTTAGCAGGAATTCTGCTAAGCCAGCTGAGCAAGAATCCCCCCGATACTCAATCAAGTTCTTCACCCACCTTTGATATCTAACCAGTTCCTCTTAGTAACTTTCCATCCTATCCCTCACCCTGCCTGTAGGATATAAATCCCCAGCTGCCCTGCTGGATTCAGTGTTAAGTTCAGTCTCTCTCCCCTATTGCAATAGTCTTGAATAAAGTTTTCCTTTCCATCTTTAACAAGTGTAGGTGCAATTTCTTTTCAGCATTACTCGAAATGTGGACCATGTCCTAGCAGCATCACAACTGGGAGCTTGTCAGAAATGCAGAATCTCAGGACCCACCCAAGACCTGCTGAATCCAGAGTCTCTACTTTAACAAGATCCCCAGATAGTTTGTGTGGAAATTAAAGTTCAAAAAGGGTTGTTTTTGTCCACACAGCCCCAATTCCTTCAATGGGACCATAATTCTGTACTTTCAGAGTATTCCCCTTAGGGCCAGCCACTCACAATGAGCTGAGAAAACTCACTTCCTTGTATGTTTCCTCATTTTAACTCATCCTTCCGACCTCTTTACTCACTCTCCCTGGATTTCATCTCCCATGAGCTATGCCTCCAGCGTGAGTTCTGTTCCATCATTCTACTCTCTCTGAGTGGTGATTCTTTGAATTCTAAGGATGGTGCAGGGGACCAGGGTAGAAGACTGACCAAGGTGTAAACCTGGGATGGCATTTAAGAAGGCCATCACACCTTAACACTTCCCAGATTGACTTCTCAGTATTCAATATGCATATCTCTCCTCAGCCAGTGTCTTTCCTCTGCTCTTCCCTAAGTACTCCTTCTGTTATTCTGTGGGGAACTAGAATAGAGACGAGGGTGGGGTGGGACTGGTTTTTCCAGACATGTAGCATTGTTAATAACTTGATCCAATAAAGCTAGATATGGGGAAGAAACCAGACTATCTATCCATTTATGGCCAAGATGACAAGTGAGCCTAGGAGGGTGCCAGGACATACTTAAACTAGGGAATTATTCATTATTTGCTTGTCTGAAATTCAAATTTAACTGGGTGCCCTATATTTTATCTGGCAACTCTAGCCTGGCTCCCTTTGGAAACTCTTTAGTGCTCATGAGTAAAGGGTCTGTATGGCACAAGAAGGTAAGATTACTGGAGGAGACCTCCAGTTACTCTCTCCTAACTGGAGACACATATTTTTCTGGCAGGTTCACTCATTATACCATTCCTTCCACTTCCTGAGTCAATAGGACTTATGCTGACAGCAGAGAAAAGTCTAGATTTGGAGAGTATTATGAAATGCCACAATAAGGAAAGGATGTTTTAATGTATACAATTCTTTAAATGTATTTAATGCATACAGCTCTTTAAAATATGTTTTAAGCCAATCTTGAGATGTTTCATTGTCTGCTTAGAAAATATGAAATCATGCAAGTATTCTAAGATTTGGCAAACCAGGTTCCTGATACTACTTTATGTTTCTCTCTGAACTCCAAGGAGGTTGCAGATAATACATTAGTGACAAAATAATTATCTTTTTCCCCTTTCTACTACCTCATCCACCAACTACCCCTTTTCCTTACCTGGTCAAAGAAAACAGCCCTCTCCTCCAAGCCAAGTTATTGGTTTTTACCTCCTTCAGGGTTCTATTCATATTTAGTCTTGTGCAGTAGTTGTGTATGAATTTTCATTGCTTACACTGTTAGCTCTCTGAGGGCAGAAACATGAAGTCTGGAGTGCCCTGACCCCTGTCTTGCACATAGAAAGCACTCCATAAATATTTACTGAATGAGTTCTGTGTAACTTTCTCCTGAGCCTAAAAAGAGACCCCAGCTGAACCCTGACTTGACTCTACTAGACTGTGATTGGAACTGAAAATAAAATGCCACCAGTTCACCCCAGAATCCCTGCCAGGACTTGCAATGACAAAAACTATTAACACTCTTTATGTTACTTTTACTTTTCAGTGCACTCTCAGAAGATTTTCTTTGGCCTCTTATTGTACTGGTGCTTTTGAATGGATGCAAGCACTTCCATGCCTTTTTATAATCCACTGCAATCATTAATTTTAAAAAAGACCCACATGCTACAGTTTAACCACTTTATTGTTTGGAACTCGGAATGGCCCTCTGGAGGCAGGGCCTCCAACCTCTCAGGCAAGGGAGAAATAAAAGCCTTTTCAAACTCTTTTATCAGACTTGTGGAAGTCCAGGGTGACAGTACTACTAATCATGATCAACTGTGTGACTCCAGACACATTCAGACTGAGAAGTCTATTTTTTTATTTATTGTTTATTGAAGGATAATTGCTTTACAGAATTTTGTTGTTTTCTGTCAAGCCTCAACATGAATCAGCCATAGATATACATATATCCCCTCCCTCCTGAACCCCCTTTCCATCTCCCTCCCCATTGCACCCCTCCAGGTTGACACAGAGTCCTGTTTGAGTTTCCTGAACCGTACAGTAAATTCCTGTCAGACACCTATTTTACACATGGTAATGCAAGTTTCCATGTTACTCTTGCCATACATCTCACCCTCTCCTTCCCTCTCCCCATGTCCATAGGTCTATTCTCTATGCCTGTTTCTCCACTGCTGCCTCACTAATAAAGTCTACTGAATGGAGAAGTCAGAGGGTAAAAGTGGAAACACAGAGAAGATGCCACATGCAGCCCTACTGAGGTTCCAGTTCCAGCTGAGGCCCCATAATCCAGGGAGAGTCTCCAATGATCCCTGAAGTTATCCCCAAGCCACTCATCCAGACCTCATGCTCTCCAAATCATATAATCCAACACGCCTGGGTGAGCTGCACTCTCCTCCTGAGAACAGGGCACTGGCTAAGAGGTCCTAAGAAGAGAGGGATGCTACCTACATAATCCACCAACCTCACTCTCTATCCCCAGTGTCTTTCCAGAAATCTACCTACACTCACTATTCCAGCATGAAAAAGCAACATTCTTTTGGCAGTGAATACAGGTTGATTTGTCTGCCCTATATCCACCTCCTATCATTCACACGACATCAGTCACAGTCCCCTAAACAACTTCCCTGCTGCTGCTGCTGCTAAGTCGCTTCAGTCGTGTCTGACTCTGTGCAACCCCATAGACGGCAGCCCACCAGGCTCCCCCGTCCCTGGGATTCTTCAGGCAAGAACACTGGAGTGAACTTCCCTAAGAGACAGCAAAGGTCCTAGACCAGCCAATCATAATTCCTACAACAATGGTCCAAGGAGAAAGTGTGTGACCCCAGGTGGGCTGCCCAGAGCTCTTCTCTGGCACTGATTCAATATTACATTAAAACAGGCTCTCTCTTGGTTAGTGAGGTGGCTGAACAAGGAGGATGGGAATCTATAGCTGTAAGCAGGACCTGCCTACAGAGAAAAGCCAAACAAAGGGAAAGAGATGAGAAATGAGGAGACATACATAAATCTTGTTGCCAAGGTGCTCTGAATCCTTTAGTTCTTCCTTTGATCTTGAGAAACACTCCACTTTCCATTCACTCCTTTGCTTAAGCTAGTTGAATTTAGGTTTTTATAGCTTGCAACAAAAGGATTAGTACAATCCCTGACTCTCCTTCCAGCTTCGATAGATGAGAAAATATGGCTCCGTCTTAATCATTTCAGGATGAAGGAGGAGTCCGTATAAAAGGAAAGAGAATGTACAAAACTGTAGACTCTCACGTGATGGTTGTAGGGTACAGCTGAGGTTGGCTGAGGAAAGTTGTTCTGAATGATAAAAATAAATAATAACCCCAAAACAATGGTAGCAACTAACATCTCTAGGCACCTTGGTCATGGCACAGCCAAGTGACTCTCTCTGCCAGATAAACACTGACTGATGGCACATGTACAAAGCTTGGACAGAACTGAGGCAAATATCAGTGAAGAGCTAAACTGAAACATGAGACAGCATCAGGTACCAGGTGGTCGTTTTAGGATACTACGAAGGAACAAATGAAAGCAGATGAGCTGTCCACAAACTACGGGGAAAGAAGAATGAAGCAGGTACTTCCTTACAAAGAGTCAGAGGAAAGACAGAAAGGGACTCCTGATCCCCTCTCCCCAGTGTCCAGCTACCACCACCCCAAATTACTGCAAGACAATATTCTCCTATACTTGCTTAATAACCCTCCTTTCTTATTTGAAATACTCAATTTGTTTTCTGACCTGGTATAGCAATATAAAGAATCTACTATTTTAGCAACTGGCACTTATGATTTTATTCTACTCTATTGTACCTGTTTGCTTTTCAGAAGAACCCATCTTTATTAAAACTCATATTTTGCTGGTCTACTTTGGGGTGGAGAAAGTGAGATCCCAAACCTTCCTTATACAGAGAACAAGAAACAAAGAGGTAAGCTTTGCTGCAGAAGAAACAATCCAGAATACTGGAAATACCCAAGAGATGCAACAGAGAGGACCAAACGTGGCAGGAAACTGGAGCCTGCAGATCAAGGGCACCAATGAGAAGTTTCCTGTGGCAGTGTGGCCACGGAAGTTTTAAGAACAGGTGTCAAATATACACTTTTAATTGTTTTGCATTTAAAATATGTAAATAGCTCCGTATCTTCAATCTTTAATAAAGTCTGACAACACATGGGGGTGGGTAAAAAAAAAAAGGAAACAGTCTGAGTCCCACAGCCTGGTTATAAGCAGAGAAGACAGTCGTGAGACATGAAAGGGCTTGAGCTCAACAGCAACAGAAACCCAGACCAGGAAACAAGAAGACAACCACCACCTCTGAACAGGCATTTACAGAAATTTTTAAGTAAAACAATGGCTTTTTCATAGGATGTCGAATAGACATCTTCAGACAATTAATCCAAAACCCCAAGTTTCCAAAGCCCTGTGCCTGTGACTCTTTCCTACTTGAACACTAGACTGTATATTCACACATTTGTGGACTCACAAATTTCAGCTCTTTGAAGGAAGGGTCACGTCTAAGTTATCCCAGTGCCTGGCAAAATGGCTGCAATGTATTTTTAAACTGATAACAGATTTTATTTTTGGAACAGTTTTAGATTTATAGAAAAATTGCAAAGATAGTATAAAGTCTCCCTAAACCTCACAGTTTCCCCCTATTATTAACATCTTCCATTAGTATGGTACATTTATCACAACTAATGAACCAATATCCATGCATTATTATTAGCTAAAGCCACTTTATTCAGATTACCTTCGTTTTTGCCTAACGTTCTAATACTGTGCCAGGATCCCATCCAGGATGCCGCGTTACATTTAGTCACCATGTCTCTTTAGGCTCCTCGAGACTGACAGTTTCTCAGAATTTCCTTGTTTTTTACGACTTTGACAGTTTTGAGGAAGACTAGTAAGGTGTTTCGTAGAGGGCCCCACAGTTGCAATTTGCCTGGTGTTTTCCACCATGAGTAGACAAGGGTTATGGGTTTTGGGAAAAAATAACCCAGAGGTAAAATGTCATGGTCGCCGCATCATATCGAGTACACAGAACTCAGTCATTACTGTTGATGGTTACTTTAACCATCTGACCAGGGTTGAGTTTGTCAGCCACCCCCCCACACACACATCTTTTGCATAGCTTACTCTTGGGAAGAAGTCATAATGCAAAGCCCCACATTATGAGAATCAGTAATTATACTCCACCAACTTGAAGGCACATTATCTACATAAATTACTTTTATCCTTTTGCATAGGATATTTGTGTATTCTCCCCGTACTCCACCATTATCATTCATCTATTTATTCAGTCATTTATTTGCATCTATATGAACGCATGGATATTGATTTTATACCTTAAGTTACAATCTAATACTGTTTTTTTTTTTTTTAATTAAATTGTTTCAGCTTTGGCCACTGGAAGCGCTTTCAGTTGACTTCCTGTGATATATACCATCACTGTGGGGGTTTTGTTTGTTTAGCACTGTCTTACTTTCTGGCTCTAGAAGATGCTTCAGGTTCACCTGGTATTATTTCCTGCCCCATTCTTTTATTTTTTCCTGCCCCAGTCTTAGAATCCAAGAAGTTTATTGGATTGCAGAATGTATTAGAAACCATAATATGGGTGCATGCATACTAAGGTAGATTCAGTCATGTCTGACTCTTTGCCACCCCATGGACTGTAACCCTCCAGACTCCTCTGTCTGTGGGATTCTCCAGGCAAAAATACTGGAGTGGGTTACCATGCCCTCCTCCAGTGTATCTTTTTGACCCCATGATCAAACCCGCATCTCTTATGTCTCCTGCATTGGCAGGCGGGTTCTTTGCCACTAGCACCACCTGGGAAGCCCATAATATGGGTACCAGGTATATATTCATTATTACCAGGGTGTTTGGCTTCCCTAGTGGCTCAGACAGTAAAGAATCTGCCTGCAATGCAGGAGACTCGGGTTCAATACCTGGGTTGGGAAGATTCCCCTGCAGAAGGGAATGGCAACCCACTCCAGTATTCTTGCCTGGAGAATCCCATGGACAGAGGAGCCTGGTGGGCTAGACAGACAATCTAGATAAACACTCATATTATCTGAAAACAAAGATGGTTTTATTTCTTTCCTTCCCATTCTGTATATATTTTGTTTCCTTTTCTTTTCTTATTGCACTGCCAAGGACTTTCATAAAATACTGACTAGTATCGTGAATATGATTGCTAATTTTTTGTGTTAACTTGATTGGCCACAGGGTGCCCAGATTAAATATTATTTCTGATTGTGTTTATGAAAGGTGTTTCCAGATGAGATCAGTATCTGAATCAGTGGACTCAGTAGATTTCCCTTCCCAGTGTGGTCAGGCATCATCTAATCAAGGGCCTGAACAGGACAAAAGGCAAAGGAAGGAAGATTTCAACTTTTTCCCTGCCTCACTGGTAGAGCTAGGACATCTCCTCTCATCTCTTCTGGCCCTCAGACTGGGGTTTATACCATATGCTCCCCTAGTTCTCAGGTTAAATTACACCATCAGCTTTTCTGGGTCTCCAGCTAGAGAGAGCAGACTGTGGGACTTTTCAGTCTCCATAATTACATAAACCAAGTCCTCACAGTAAATCTCTTTATGAAAGTGAAAGTGAAGTCGCTCAGTCGTGTCCAACTCTTTGAGACCCATGGACTGTAGCCCACCAAGCTCCTCTGTCCATGGGATCCTCCAGGCAAGAATACTGGAGTGGGATGCCATTTCCTTCTCCAGGGGATCTTCCTGACCCAGGGATCGAACCCAGGTCTCCCACATTGCAGGCAGATGCTTTAACCTCTGCACCACCAGGGAAGCCCTTAAATACAAGAATCCAAGTACTAACATCAAAGATTTCAAGGGAGGAAAAGAAGCCAGGTTGAAAGAAGAAGGGGGAGGAGGCAGGAGAGGGGGGCCAAAAGGGGTGGCCTTACAGACATCTCCTGCCACCTACAGATACCCAGGCATTAT
>SJYA01002434.1:197437-215128 GCA_006410615.1 Neotragus moschatus | reverse complement strand
ATCCAAGTACTAACATCAAAGATTTCAAGGGAGGAAAAGAAGCCAGGTTGAAAGAAGAAGGGGGAGGAGGCAGGAGAGGGGGGCCAAAAGGGGTGGCCTTACAGACATCTCCTGCCACCTACAGATACCCAGGCATTATAGGACTTTTCCCTGGGCCTCCAGAGAAGGGAGGACTAGAACTCGGCCCTACCAGAAATCAGACTAGACCAGAACCAGAATTCGAGTTCTCTGCCAAGAGGAGGTGATCAGTCTCCAATCCTCAGCTCAGGCTGAGGGCCCTTTGACCAGATTCCTGCATCCAGGACCAGGGGACTAGAAAAGGGAAGGATAGGAAGGGTTAAGGAGAGGAAAGAGAGAGGGAAGGGGAGAGAGGTCAATAAAGTCTCTTGTTCCTTACCAGTGGGGCACTCTGGCCAGTTGTCCACATCAGGAGGAGATCAGGGACAAAAGGGTCCCAGTTGTGGCCGCTGGGTCTGGTCCATTGGCAGGCAAGCTGGCCCCTGAGTACCCCTGAGTGGTCAGGATGTCAGTCTCAGCGAAGAAGAGTCCCACTAGAGTCGCCATTTGTTGCAGGAAGGCGGGCCCCTTCCAGGGCCCGAAACTGGGCTCTTGTCTAACACTTGGAAATGAATTGTCCAAGGAGACACATGTGCTGACAAAGCAAGAGATTTTATTGGGAAAAAGCACCCGGATGGAGAGCAGCAGGGTAAGGAAACCCAGGAGAACAGGACTTATACATATCCTACTAGTTCTGTTTCTCTAGGAATCCTTGATTAATATGAGAAAGGACATTCTTGCCTTATTATTAAACTCAGAGGACAAGCATTATTTCTCACTATTAACTATGACGTGGACATACTTAACAGTGAGTGTGTATGTGCTCAGTCATATCAGGCTCTGTGACCCCACAGAGCCCCTGCCAGGCTCCTCTGTCCATGGAATTTCCCAGGCAAGAACGCTGGGGTGGGTTGCCATTTCCCAAGTATGAGTTAGGTTTTCATAAATACTCTTTATCAAGTTGAGAAATTTCCCCCCATTCCTAGTTCGCTGAGATTTTTATCCTACAGAGATGCATTAACAGATTCCTCCTTGAAGGGAGGACTTGTTGCCCCAGCTATCAGTTCCATCAAGGTATGCCTCAGCTGCAGGCAGCCACCTTGCCCAAGGGAACATTCTTCTTGGGGTAGTCCACACTCAGTGACTACTGACAGGGCTTCAGTGAAAAGGCGCAGCCAGTCCAGCCCAATGAGGGTCAACTCTGACGGAAAATATATGCTCAGAACTCCCCATGGAGTCAGAGAAATTTGTGCCTGGCCTATAGCCCAGTTCACCTTTTCGCCCTGCCCAATCCTGCTTCTTCCATCTCCCTTCCACAGACCTTAATTTCTGATAAACATCCTGCACACTAAATTCTACCTCGATGCCTACTTCCAACAATTCAACCTGTGACTCTCCTTACAGAGCAAAATCATTTTCCATGCTATTTCATAAAAGAAAGGGTGATTTTTTTTCCCCTACCAGACTATCTTGCATATAAGAATAGATGTTGACTAAATATTTGTTGAGTGAACTAATTATTATTAATTATCCGGAGTTAGGAGTACTGGCTCCTGGTTCCAGCTTTTGACACTCAGTATATGACTAATGACCAACTTTAAAAATTGTGATAAGGCTATGTTTCATTTCCATGTATTCAACTTCCACGCAATCCATACATTGATAGCTTATTGATTTAACTCCTTAAATAAGAGTTTTTTTTGTATCTGTACAGGGTTGGCTATTTCACAGTAGGACTGCTGGCCAGATGCATCCCCATTTTTGAAGGTAAAGCAATGTTTGTGTAATTATATGAATATTTCATTACATTTTCCCTTGCTAGGTTACAAAAATGAGTGGAGAAAGGGAAAATGAAAGTGCTGATATCCGTGATAAGAAGCAGAGGTCTCATTAACTCAATGCAATTGAGGCAAAGATAGAAATCATTAGGCCTATGGAAAGTTGATAAGTCATTAGCCTCAATCAGATGCTCATTGACTTCAAGCTGGTCAATCTTCTGAAGGGAAAGAACATGTATGAAATATATGAGTCACCAAGAATGATGCCTAAAATGCAAAGTGCGATTAGGGATGTCAGTATATTTTTCAGTTCTCTGGTAACAGAACACATAGGAAATTTTGTTTAAGTTATATATATATGACTTATCACATGTCTTCGAGAGAGAACATTATGTGCAAACTCAGGGGAATCCCTAAATTAATGTGTGGACTTTCACTCTTATAGAGTTGTTGCATACCTCACATTAGACAAAATCTGTGATTGCAATGCAAGTCTGCAATATTTAGATATACCCTGCCATTTTTGTAAGTACAAATACATTGGTAACTTTGATGACCAAATACCAATAGATGATAGGTACAAGCTATAGGTACAGGTTTAGGTACAAGTATAGGTACGGTGGGGCTTCCCAGATGGCTCAGTGGTAAAGAATCCACCTGCCAATGGAGGGGATGGATGCAGGAGACACGAGTTCGATCCCTGGGTCCGGAAGATCCCCTGAAGGAGGAATGGCAACCCATTCCAGTATTCTTGCCTGGAGAATCCCATGGACAGAGGAGCCCAGTGGGCTACAGTCCATAGCGTCACAAAGAGTCAGACATGACTGAGCAACTGAACACACACGCACAGGTACAGGTGCACGTATGGATATGGGTGTGAATATGAGTATGGGTAGGTATGGATATATGTATGTACCCAGACACCTTAGCATGTTCCTTTTCCCAGAATTCAGTCTGTGAGAAAGAGGGTTCAAAAAAAAAAAGAGGGAAGTCTAAGAGGGACGATAGGATAGTGAAGAGAGAAAGGAGGAAAGCTTAGGGTTAGGGCCAATTCCCAGAACTTTCTGTGATGTTAACCTTCTATCTTTTTTTAGAGTTAGATTACCCCACTTATTCTGATTCTCTTTTATCTCCAGACCACCATCCCTTCTATTAAGACCTGAACCCAGTTAGGCTTGGATCATAAGTTTTAATCAGGACTGGTTCCCAACAATCCTACCTGGAAAGATTCAAGTCTGAAAGATAAAGGAAGCTCAGGTTTTGGTCTGGTCATCTATCTGGAGATGATGGGTAGATGAGGAACAATATCTGAGGATGATGGGCAGATGAGGACAGTGGCCTCATGTCTTAACAAACTAAAATAGTAAAAATGTCATTTATTTAAGAAAATAAATATTGAAAAGGCTTATTGTCATTATGCTCTGATGCTCCAGTGCTCACATGAAAGCATTTTGAAGAATGCACAGTAGGCATTTTTCCCCTTGCAAATTTAACAGTCATGGCTTTGACAATGTGAGAGAGATCCTGGAAGACTACGACATGCAGCAATTTGTAATTTTGCTAAGGCACTGATCTGAATCACCCCCACTGTGAGCTGGTATGTGGGAAATTAGTCATTTAGGTAGTAAGTGAGCCAGTACCTGCATCTGACGTTAGTTTGTTGCTCACCAGTGCTTTTCATAAATCTGGGAGATTCTTGGAAGTCTCGGGACAAACACCAAGTACCATTGTATAGCTCAATCCTGTTAGGTGTTAGAATTGCAGTAGGCAAAAAAAAAATGCATATTATCTTCCATAATGCAGATAAATCTCACTAGGATGACCACATATGACTGCCAGAGCCACTTGTAGGTGCCCAAAGTAGTCAAAACCAGGTAACTCACCTCTGTTTTACATTCTGTCAGGGCATTGGGCGTAATAGCTGGCATTGAAGATCTAGCATTAACTTGTTTGCATTGGGATGAACATTGATTGTTAACAATATATAGTTAGAAATACTTTGCTTGCCAGTATTGAGTCCTGGTGCTTCGCCATCTGCGAAAAACACTGTCACTGCCTGCACTGTCCAACTCCACCTCTTTCTTGCTAACAGCCCCTCAATGTTTCCATGGNATTGAAGATCTAGCATTAACTTGTTTGCATTGGGATGAACATTGATTGTTAACAATATATAGTTAGAAATACTTTGCTTGCCAGTATTGAGTCCTGGTGCTTCGCCATCTGCGAAAAACACTGTCACTGCCTGCACTGTCCAACTCCACCTCTTTCTTGCTAACAGCCCCTCAATGTTTCCATGGCAGCATTATATCCAGACCCCACTTTATCTGCTCTAGGGGTGCCTGGCTAAAGAGATGTAAGAGGAAGCTATGTGGAGAACTTCTGGAAATTTTCTACTCTCCAGATGTGGCTAAAACCATTCTCCCCACCGCCCACCTTCCTGCCTTGAATATGGGCATGAGGGCCAGAGCTGTGGCAGCCTTCTTGCTCATGATTATGAGACAATGGGCAACAGAGAAAGGCCAAGAAAACTGTAGTGATGATGGATCCCGATACTTTTGAGCCACCAAATCAACACTATCAGACTTTGTGTAAGAAACATAAAACTCTATTCTCTTTAAACCATTGCAGATCAATATATCTGTTTCTAGTGATGGGACAAATATAAATACACCATTAATAAAAAATCACAGACTTTGAATATGTGATTCCTAAAGGCTCTCTAGTCTTACATTCTATGCTTGTAGAAATTTAAGAGGCTCTTTGAGTGGTAAGTTCAATCTCAGACTCACTTACTTCACACTTCTAGCTGGGGCATAGAGCTTCTATAAGACTCTTCCCTTCAATTTTTGCCACATTTTTTTCACTTTCCAAGTGAAAGACTTTTATCTATGGTATGTCATGATATCTGCTTGTATCTGTCTCATCTTTGATGTCACATCTCTGTTACCAATGAATTATTTCAGGAAAGAGATGAATCCTTAGGAAGGACTAGCACAGGCTGTTAGTATTTTCTGAATCATATGAGAATCCAGGGCAGCCCAAGGCTTCAGAAAAGGGAACCCAATGAGCCAGTGGAAAGAAACAGGGCCCCTCCATAGTTCCTGTGATGAGCCTGTGCGTGTACCATGTAATACGAAACTAAGCAACCACCTCTCTGGGAGCTCTACCGACTAGGAAGACGTAAAGATGGTGCTTCTGTCTGAAGAACAATAGAATTTAACTCAGTTATACTAACATTTTGAAAGCATCCACCACAGACCAGATCCTGCGAGAGGAACCAGGAACATAAAAAGAGATAATGCCAGGGCCATGCTCCGTGTTGAGACATGTGCTCCTTTCACTGATAAATCTACATTTTCATTTTTTAACCAGGTAAGAATGTAGTGACGTCATCTTCCTTAGAGATCCAGTCTCTTCGTTTGTATTACTAAGCCAGATGCTGTTTACTGCTTCAGGCTGGGGGCACGGGAGAAGAGGGGGAAGGTGGGTGAGGCTAGTTAACTTACCATTCCTCCTCAGCCTATGCCGTTCTGCAGGCAGGATGCCCAGCCTGGGTGTCAACTTTTTACAAATAGCAATTGAAGCTGTCAGTTATCTTGATGAGTAGCGCTCCAGTGCAAGAACAGCATAATTGGGGGTGAAGTGTTAGTGAGCTAATTTTTTCACCAGCAACAAGAACAAAACATCTTTCTGGGGATAATGTACCTACTGTTATTATTTAGTATGTAGCACAGAAATCCCAAATAATATAAGAATGAAAATATCAAATTCCTCAACTTTAGGAGAGGCACAGTATATAACCTCTCTCACAGGTTAAAAAAAAATACAGAGATTATCAGAACCTTATTTTTTTTCTTCATTAAGTTTTCTCTCTTTCCTTTTTTTTTTTTTTTTTTGTTTTTTTTAGGAGCCTGTGATAGTTACTGTGGGGCAGCCAGTTCCTGGGGCTCCCTCTTGAGCCCCCACACTCCATCCCTCACCCGGAGTCACCTACTTTGCTCACCCACCTCCCTACACATCTAGGAATATCACACCCTGAGTCCACCAAGCCCGTACACAGAACCGCATCCAACACTCAGACATGCGAAACAAAGCAAATCACAGTGAGGGTGTTTCTCATCTCCAGCCCGTGTTGTACTNTTTTTAACCAGGTAAGAATGTAGTGACGTCATCTTCCTTAGAGATCCAGTCTCTTCGTTTGTATTACTAAGCCAGATGCTGTTTACTGCTTCAGGCTGGGGGCACGGGAGAAGAGGGGGAAGGTGGGTGAGGCTAGTTAACTTACCATTCCTCCTCAGCCTATGCCGTTCTGCAGGCAGGATGCCCAGCCTGGGTGTCAACTTTTTACAAATAGCAATTGAAGCTGTCAGTTATCTTGATGAGTAGCGCTCCAGTGCAAGAACAGCATAATTGGGGGTGAAGTGTTAGTGAGCTAATTTTTTCACCAGCAACAAGAACAAAACATCTTTCTGGGGATAATGTACCTACTGTTATTATTTAGTATGTAGCACAGAAATCCCAAATAATATAAGAATGAAAATATCAAATTCCTCAACTTTAGGAGAGGCACAGTATATAACCTCTCTCACAGGTTAAAAAAAAATACAGAGATTATCAGAACCTTATTTTTTTTCTTCATTAAGTTTTCTCTCTTTCCTTTTTTTTTTTTTTTTTGGTCTGTTTTAAACAGAAAAACTCTGGTGCTTATTTTCTGTTGGGTATTTGTATGCTTAAATATAAGGCATCAGGACTATAAAAAGACCCCAGTGTTTAAGCCTCAAGGCGAATATGATATGAATTTAAATGATCTATGACACTGTCCTCTAACACTCGGCATGGCTCATTATTCAGTGAACCAGGATGTAGTTTCTCCATCCCTCCCATTCTGTAAACCTAAGACCCCAGCAGTCTGCCCATTTTTGACCATCTTTTAAAATCTAACTCAAAAACTGAAATCCCGGTGGAGACTTCCCTACCTTTGCCAGCAATGCTAATGTTTCTCTTCTCCAGTTTCATCCCTCTTCTGCCTGTCTCTCATCTGGCCCTCCTCAAACTGTCTTCTAATTGTTGCTTACATTCTGTCTTCCCTCTGGATAGGGACTAAGTTTGTTCACCTATGTACCCCAGGGTTATGCAATTTCTAGCACACAGAATATCCTCAATACATTCTTGCTGAATAGGAAAAAGGAAAGAAGGAATGTGGGAAGGGTGGAGCATCTTGGTAGGTGATCAGTACTCAAAGCAAGAGCTCCATAGTCAAGCCAAGTGAAGGGCTCTGGCTCCTGGTACCCAGCAGAGGGCAGCAGAGAACTAAGGAGCAAAAGCTAAGTTTCCAGAAGAAAGTTCTCCTGGATTGCCAATGGGAAAGGCCAGAGAGCAGGAAGGGAGGATAACCCCCATGACACCAACACTCAGAGGCACAGCACTGTCAGATGTCACAGATCCACAGCGGAACCCTGAACCTGGCAGGAACGTATGAGGAGGTAGGATGCGTAAGAGGCTCCTACAGCGAGTCCAAAAGAATTTGCATGGATTGTATTTTGGGGGCCAGGCATCATCTGAAGGTTCATAGCCCTGGACCAAGCAGGAAATGTCCCTCAGCTGATCTCAAGGTCTTGGGACTCCAGAGGGAGATAATGGATGAACAAACCTAAACTTCTCACAACTGGATCACTAAGGAGAAGCTAGGACTTGGAGAGATGAAGATTAGACATCCCAAAAGCCACTGACCAGGAGTTGAGCAAAGAAACCCTAAATAAAAGGCAGCAATAATTAGAAGGTTCCACTGGTCAGCCCAGGAATTCAAAAAACATAGGACCTTCGTGGGAGAGGATGACACAGCTATGTTTTGAAGAAACCACAGAATTTTAAACAAATAAACCCAAACCACACTCACAAAGGTTTGGGATTAGATTGCATTTCATAACTGCAAAGTCTTACCCTCTTACTTACCACTTGCAAGCATGGTCAATGGACTAGCATCCACATCATTGCCAAGGAGTTGCTAAAATGCAGAATTTCAGTCCCACCCCCAGATCTACTGAATAAGAATCTGCACTTTAACAGAATTCCCAGGTGATTCATATGCCCATTAACTTTGGAAAGCCCCCTTCACCACCAGCTGAGCCCTCACCACAAACACCTCTGACCACAACTTGAACTATTCTACCCATTGACCACCATATGTTCACTGTGTATTCCAGCCATACCAACCTTTTTTGCTCCTGCAATATGCCATGTTTATTCCCAACACAGGGTCTCTGTTCTATCTGGAACCATGGATGAGTTTTCCTGACATTCAGATTTTGACTTAAACATCAGCTCTTCCGGACATCCTCCCCAGCACCCAACCCAAATGAAATACCTGAGTACTCTCAACTACATTAAGCAACGCTACTTCTGTGTGTGGTACCATTGTTCTCAACCTGGAGCAAACATCTGAACCACGCAGAGAACTTACTAAATCATGAATTCCAGGCCCAGCCCTCCAAAGTTTCTGATTCGGAAGGTCTGGGGTAGATCTGAGAGTTCTGAGAATTTGCATTTCTAACAAACTGCTAGGCAACAACAATACTGTTAAGCTGGGACCACTCTTTGAGAATCACTGGCACTGTCTCACTATCTGATGGTATTTTCCTGATCACTCCTTTCTGGAGGGTCATCTACACTGTACCAGAATGTCCACTCCAGGAGAGTAAACAGTCTATATGTTTTGTTCACCCAGTGTCTCCAGTGCATGGTATATAGTTAGGTGCTGTTTAATATTTGTTGACTAAAGAATGGATTCATTAGTAGCCACCTTTTTTCACGATAGATTTTTTAATTAGAAGTATTTTCTTTTTAAAAACTTATTTGCTTTTATTCTTCACAATGATCGCCCTTAATATAACTTATTAATTCTTCAATAATGTTCCTTATCAAAGTTACTTGGGATATACTGCTAAAACAACTGGGATTTGAAGCACTGTAGCAATTCATATGAGTCTGTCTTCTGCTAAAGATGCTTTATAAAAGCATAATAAAAAAGACTTCTAAAAATTCCATAATTGTACATATAAAAGAGNCCATGGACTTAAAAGACGCTTACTCCTTGGAAGAAAAGTTATGACCAACCTAGATAGCATATTGAAAAACAGAGACATTACTTTGCCAACAAAGGTCCGTCTAGTCAAGGCTATGGTTTTTCCAGTGGTCATGTATGGATGTGAGAGCTGGACTATAAAGAAAGCTGAGAGCCGAAAAATTGACGTTTTTGAACTGTGGTGTTGGAAAAGTCTCTTGAAAAGTCCCTTGGACTGCAAGGAGATCCAACCAGTCCAGCCTAAAGGAAATCAGTTCTGAATATCATTGGAAGGACTGATGCTGAAGCTGAAACTTCAATATTTTGGCCACCCAATGCAAAGAACTGACTCATTAGAAAAGACCATGATGCTGGGAAAGATTGAAGGTGGGAGGAGAAGGGTATGACAGAGGATAAGATGGTTGGATGGCATCACCAACTCAATGAACTGAAGTTGTTTTCTACATTCAATACTCTACAGTACTTTTTCTGGCTTTTTTTTTTTTAACAAAATATACTTCTTGAACAGATGGATGGATGATACACAGTTAGAATAGGTATCCTAAATCATTAAACAGCATAGCCACAACCTGAATTTTCTATCCATGCTATCTCCAGTGCACATACCCACTCTGTTCCCCAATCCCTTGGGAATACGATTTCAACATCAGAATTTTGTCTTTGGGGAATATTTTCATTGTTACGAAGGGAAACAACATGAAATATTTTAGACTGGGGCTATCACATACACACTCACATGCATGTACTTATGTGAATGTGCACATGCAGCACACACACAGGTACACGTGTGTACATACACACCAATACCAGGTATATGAAAGCTATATACATATCATTCTCATTCAGTGATAGATGAAGGGAAATGTTGAGATTTGGATTGTAGCTTTTGCCTCCTCAATAGAACCATATTATATTCCTGAATGAGCTGTCAAACATCCTGATGACACTGTTTAAAATTCACAATTGGGCATATGTTTCCATTTAATCTGAGAAACAGGAAGGCCTACTCTGGCCAGTGATATGCTGCTTATCTGTCGCTTCCTCCTGGGTTGTCAGTGTTTCTGAAATGCCAGTGCTACAGGCAAAGCACTCTGATTAGAACATCAACCTGTCTTTGCGCAAACACTGCCAACTGCCAGCCTGTGCCTGGAAACTGAATGCCCCCTTAGCTCTAGGCCAGGGCTGGGGAGCCATGAGGAAATCCCTAAGAGATACAAGAAACTGATATGGAGAGCTGTGCTCCCAAAAGGTAAGCTGGCCTATTTAGAAATGTGAGTCAGTATTGAGAGACGCCCTTTGTGGAGGAATATGCTCAAATATCCTCACTCTTTCTAAATCCTCATATTGTCAATGGGCTTCCCTGGTGGCTCAGAGAGTAAAGAATCTGCCCACAATGCAGGGGACCTGGGTTTGATCCCTGGATTAGGAAGATCCCCTGGAGGAGGGCATGGCAACCCACCCTAGTATTCTTGCCGGGAGAATCCCCATGGACAGGGGAGCCTGGTGGGCTACAGTCTGCTGCTGCTGCTAAGTCGCTTCAGTCATGTCTGACTCTGTGCGACCCCACAGACGGCAGCCCACCAGGCTCCCCCATCCCTGGGATTCTCAAGCCAAGAACACTGGAGTGGGTTGCCATTTCCTTCTCCAATGCATGAAAGTGAAAAGTGAAGTGAAGTCACTCAGTCGTGTCACGACCTCATGGACTGTAGCCTACCAGGCTCCTCCGTCCATGGGATTTTCCAGGCAAGAGTACTGGAGTGGGGTGCCATTGCCTTCTCCAGGGCTACAGTCTATGGGGTTGCAAAGAGTCAGACATGACTGAGCAACGAAGCACATACTGTCAATAGAAAAGAATTGTTTTATATTCATAAAGTAAATAGATAAAAAGAAAATAAAATCTGTCACTTCTTTTCTCATTTCAATTTGCATTACACAAATACAATGGGGATATATTCATGCTGTGAAAGATTCAAACATCCAAAATTACATAATTTGAAACATGAATGCTTCCTTCCCCTATTCCTTGATGGGCACCCTTCATATCATTTTTGCATGAATTGACTTACATATATAAACACTTTCTTAACACAAAGGGGATTAGATTCTACTATTCATCCTCTGACTTGCTTTCTTCACTTTAACAACACATCCTAGAGATCATATGGATGTCTGAACACACGGCTCTATCCCCTTTTTTAAAAGAGTTTACTAAACCTAAAACCCCTCTGAAGAAGTACACAAAATTTAGAGAGGTACACAGATTTACCATATACCCCCTGCCCTGCACACACGAGTCTCCTCATTATCAACATCACTCACTAGAATGGTACTTTTTTTTTTTTTATCAAAGATGAATCTACATTGACAGATTATAATCACCCAAAATCCACAGTGTACCTTAAGACTCAATTTCGGTGTTGCACGTTCCATGGGTTTGGACAAATGTATAATGATAGATAGCCACCAATACAGTGCCATGCAGAGTATTTTTACTGCCTTTTAACTCTTCTGTGTTCGACCTGTTCATCGCTCTTCCTCACCTTCTAACCCACAACCACTGATCTTTTCACTGTCTACATAGCTTTGCCTTTTCGAGAATATCATGAGGATGAAATCACATAGCATGTAGTCTTTTCAGATTGACTTCTTTCACTCAGTAATATGCATTTAAATTTCCTCCATGTCTTTTCATAGCTTGATAATACACTTCTTTTTAGTGCTGAGTAGTATTCCATTCTCTTGATGTACCACAGTTTATTTACCCATTTACCTACCAAAGAGTATCTTGGTTGCTTTCAAGTTTGGGCAATTTTAAAATTGATACAAACAGGCCTGTGCCAATTTCTGTGTAGACACAGTTTTCAACTCCTCTGAGTAGATATCAAAGAAGTCAGCTGGTGGATTGTATGGTTAGGGTGTTTAGCTTTGTAAGAAACCACCACGTTGTCTTCTAAAATACCATTTTGCATTCCCACCAGCAGCATATGAGAATTCCTACTGCTCCACACCCTCAAGCATTTAGTGTCAATGTTCTGGACTGCGGCCATTCCCAGAGGTCCACAGCGCTATCACACTATTGTTTGGATTTGCAGCTCCCTGATGGTACAGGAAGTGGATCTTTTCACATGCGTACTTGCCACCTGTGTATCCTCTGTGGTGAAGGGTTTATTCAAGTCTTTAGCCCATTTTTATTTAGGTTGCTTTGTATCATTGAATTTTAAGAGTTCTGTGTATATTTCTGGATGTGTAATATATTACGTTTTTCTTCTTCTGTGAATTGCCTAATTTTTCCTGCGCATTTTTACTGAGGTGTTTCCTACTTATAGTTACTGATTTGTTGGAGCTCCTTATTGGATATTAATAAAATCTCCATTCTATATGTTGAAAATACTTTATATCAGTCTGTCTGCTCAACAAAATCTGAATTTCAGCATAATTTTCATAAATTGGCCTTTGATAGGCCTTATTTTTTCATTTGAGGTCATCAAAATTTTTTGGTTATGTGAGAAGTGTGCACTAGGGTAATCTGGGAGAAGGGTGTACAAAAACTGTCTGAACTATCTTTGCACTTTTATGTTAGTTTAAAATTATTTTTAAATAATTTTATTATTTTTTAATGTTTAAAAATAATTTAATAGATCTTTTTACTCTATTATTTTAAAAACTATTTTTTAATAATTTTTTTACTCAGATACTTTTTTTAAAATTATGGTAGCTTTTATAGCTTTGTTTGCTTACTTACATGGTTGGTGGTAGTGGTGATTTTGCACCTAGTTTGTTAACACTTTGGGGATTGATTTTCATGTATAATAAAATATGATATAATCTAAATGTCTGTTCAGATTTTTTTCTGAATGAGGAGAATGTGATCCCAACATCATTTACTAAATGGTCTGTTAGTTTTCTATAGATTGAATGCTTCATAATAAACTGAATTCCCACACTTACCTAAGACTGTTTCTGAATTTTGCCCCATTTTATTCTTCTATTTGGGGCTTCCCTGGTGGCTCAGATGGTAAAAAATCTGACTTATCTATTTGTAAATTAATACCCACACTGATAAAATTAATATTGTTGTTCAATCTCTAAGCCATGTCTGATTCTTTGCGACCCCATGAACTGCAGCACATGACGCTTCCCTGTCCTTTACTGTCTCCCAGAGTTTGCTCAAACTCATGTCTGCTGAGTCTGTGATGCCATCCAACCATCTTATCTTCTGTCACCCCCTTCTCCTCCTGCCCTCAATCTTTCCTAGCATTGGGGTCTTTTCCAATGAGCTCTTCACATCAGGTGGCCAAAGTATTGGAATTGCAGCTTCAGCATTGGTCCTTCCAGTGACTATTCAGAGTTTATTTCCTTTAGAATTGACTGGTTTGATCTCCTTGCGGTCCAAGGGACTCTCAAGAGTCTTCTCCAACACCACAGTCTAAAAGGGGTCACAAAGAATCAGACACAACTGAGTGACTGAACTGAACTGAACTGATTCTGCATACAAGTCTAAAAAGTAGAGTGACAATATACAACCTTGACGTACTCCTTTCCCAATTTTGAACCAGTCCATTGTTCCATGTCTGATTCTAACTGTTGCTTCTTGTCCTGCATACAGGTTTCTCAGGAGGCAGGTAAGGTGGTCTCATATTCCCATCTCTAAGAAATTTTCACATTTTGTTGTGATCTATAAAGTCAAAGGCTTTAGCGTAGTCAGTGAAGCAAATGTTTTTTGGAATCTCTTGCTTTTTCTATGATCTAGCAGATGTTGGCAATTTGATCTCTGGTTCCTCTGCCTTTTCTAAATCCAGCTTATACAACTGGAAGTTCTTAGTTCACATACTGCTGAAGCCTAGCTTGAAGGATTTTGAGCATAATCTAGCTAGCATGTGAAATGAGTGCATACGCTCCTTTCCTACTATCTTGATCCAATCTCTTAGAATTTGTAAAAAAAAAAAATATATATATATATATATATATATATATATACCAAATCATAATTCCTCCACCTTTACATAGGTATCTTTATCTTTTTATACTCCCTTCTGGTCTTTGTCCACACATAGGGTTTCATATTTTTATAATCAAAATGTACTCACAATTTTGCATTCTTCTTTTCCATATAATATGCCTTAAACATTTCCCCATGCAATCTTCATAATTACTACTTTAATGGCTATATAATTGTAAATTTAGGTGATCTAGTATCATTTGTTTAACCATCCTCTAATTTTTCACTATTACAGACAAGTAGAAATGAATATTTTCAAATGCACCCTTTATTTTCTTCTGATATATTACTTCCTTAGACTATATACCCAAGAATGGAACTGCAGTAAGAAGATAGGAGCAGTTTTAAGATTCTAGTGCTATTCTGTTCATACTGCGTCTCAAAATGATTTTACCAATGTATTCTTAGAATTTTGTCAGCATTGGGCACTACTGTTTTTGCTTCAAAAATAAGTATAAAAATTTGCCTGGTTTAAATGATGGTTAATTTTTTTTTGTAAGAAATATACATATTAAACTTTCTTAAACAGTATTGGCTTTCTTCTATAAATTGTTAAATATTTCATTAATCAAATGAGGTATTAATTTTATTTCTTACATTTGAATAAGTTTTATTTAGGACAGATATTTACTAGAATAGGTATTCATTAAAACCTGTCTCTGAATAAGTACAAATATCTCCCCTCATCTGTTGGGTGCCCTTTTTCAATGATAATTTTGACTTTTTCATTATTCTAAAAGTTTTCTATGTTATAATGGTAAATTTACCAACATTTTCCTTTGATATTCTTTCTCCTGAAAACTATATAAACCATCATTCATATAAATTCTTCTGATAAATATTTTAAACTTTTCTGATCATATGGAGTTGATTTTGGATGGATCATTAGATATGGACAGATGCCCCCACCCTACCCCAGACACTCTGGAAATTCATCCTCAAATACAGAATTAAACTCAGTCAGTACCACTCTCCACAATGGATAAAGAATATTATGTGATGTCCAATACTGTAGCCACCTAGCCACATGGTTGCTGAGAGCCTAAAATGTGGCTAGTCCAAACTGAAATGTGCTCTAAAAAAATAAAATACATCCCAGATTTTGAAGTCCAGGTTTGAAAAGAAGAATGTAAAATAGCTCATTAATAATTTTATATTTATTTTATATATTGGATTAAATATATTTATATATTAAAATAATCTCATCAGATTTATTTTACTTTTTTAATGTAGCTATGAGGAAATTTTAAGTTGCCTATGTGGCTTGTGTACATGGCTTGCATTATGTTTCTACTTGAAAGAACCACTCCAACAAATATATTTTCTGTCATAGCTCTTGATAAGAAGCAGAGCTAAGCCCAGAGGATGAATGGTAACTGACACAGTTCTCTTAAAGGAGAGAAAACTTGCTTTACAATTTAATAAACATGAGAGGGGACAAAAGTTTCATTAACCACTGTTGGCATTTTCTGTGTCAAGACAACATCTGCGCTCATCTTTGAGCAAGATCCCCAAATTGATTCCTTGTTGAAAAATCTCTGGAGGCCCTGAAGAAGGGCAAGACTACAACACTAGGATCAGTCCAACTTTTAGAACCATATATTTCCAGCTCTTATCCTTGAAAACTTTCTTTCTTATCCTTGAAAAAAAACACAAACCAGACTGGAATTCACCTTTCAGTTTTCCACATCTAAACTTCTCCCATTCTTCAAGGTCTTTGTATAGCTCCCTCTAATTATTCCACTTCTCACGAACTGCCCTTCGTGACCAAGTTCCTGCTCACTTGGTATCTGTAACACAATTAGGTAATTGTGCTTTTTGCTAACTATTTCTGGTGACACCCAGATGCCACATGGGGCATTTTAATGCTTGTCATAATTCCAGGACAGGTTTTTCTGTTTCAGCTTATGTGGCTAATAGTGTCCATTCCATTCTCTGGCCTAAATTACCTAAAAATTTAAAGTAACAATAACCCTATATTCTACTAGTATTCTCACAAAGTATTTTCACTCTAACGATCTCATTTAAGTTCAAACACGATTCAGATCTAACTGGCCAATTTTATACCTCTTTGTTCCATGATATATAATAATGCAGAGACAAAGTAAGGGATTCCAGTCTCTGCTCCTCTACAGCGTACATGCCATGAGAAGTCCAGAATTAAGTTCTCTTTTTAAAGCATTTTCTAGGCTGTCATTATACAGTTGCATTTTTTTGCTATTACTAACTTTTCACCACTTTGCCTGGCAGTATGTATTTATATGACAGTAAAAGTGATTAAGTAACTAAGTGGACCTTGAAGTAAATGAGTTATTTCTTTTCTGCCATTATGTCTAATTCACCATATATTATTCAGTCTGAAGGCTTTTCAGAATCATAAGTAGCCAAGATCATTTTTCACCACATCATCCCATTATCCGTTATGAGAAGATTTCTAAATGTGAAGATTACTCTTTCCAAAGATCCCTGGTGAACACTCCTATAGACATTAGTGAAATCTATTAAATATATTTTTTTCACAGCAGAAGGAAGATGTAGGGGCTGCTGTCAAGAATCAGGTTCCTTCCAGAGTATAAATGGGCCCTTCCGGATGACGCTACTAAGGTGGCAACTGATGACCTCACCACAGTTCACTGCATGAGATATTAGTGGGCTCCGATTCATACCCAAGGTTTTCAGGAAGAAGGCAAGTCTAGGTCTATCATGAAATTTCCTAGGGAATGTCAGTGGATCTAACCAGACTTAGTTTGATCCCTCAGCTCTAATAACTTCTCTATGCACTTTACAGTTCACAAAGGGCTTCTAAGCATATTATCCCATTTAATCCACTATATCCTAAAAGGTATTAATATTCACATTTTTCAGGTGGAGGAAAAGAGTTTCAGTGACAATCAGTGATTTACCCAAGATCACAGCCAGTTAACATTACAGCCAGACTCACGCCCAGGTCTTCTGAATTCAGATGTCAAGGGAAAGACATTTAAGGAATAACTTAAGAGAACAAAATTCCAGCACCTACTTAAGTCAATGGCAATTTAGGGACTTGGGATGAATCACTTTCCCCAAAATGAGCTGGACCAGAATATCACTACAACTCCACAACACTTTTAATATTCTAAGGATTCTAGGAATCCAAATGTATTAGGCTGACCAAAAAGTTCATTGGGATTTTTCCATAATATCTTACGGAAAAACCCAAATGAACTTTTTGGCCAACCCAATAATCCCCACTTTACGTCTGTTCACCCTGGTTCTCGTGTTGCACCTTTAACATACATTGTTTTCAAAGTTGGATTGGTTCTTTGGATTTCCGATCCATTTTCTCCTGCATCCAATAGGATTCCAGTAACTCCATTGGACCTAGTCCAGAGAAAAAGTTATATCCAGGCCAAAAAAGTCCATTCATACCTAAGTTTCTAAGTCTTCATGGAAGGTAATATGGGAGGTAGGGCACTTTCTCTATTCAGAGATTCCCAGAACCCTGTGGTTAAAAGCTAAAGCCAAGTTCAGTTCAGTTCAGCTCAGTTCAGTTGCTCAGTCGTGTCCGACTCTTTGGGACCCCATGAATTGCAGCAACCAGGCCTCCCTGTCCATCACGATCTCCCGGAGTTCACTCAGACTCACGTCCATCGAGTCAGATGCCATCCAGCCATCTCATCCTCTGTCGTCCCCTTCTCCTCCTGCCCCCAATCCCTCCCAGCATCAGAGTCTTTTCCAATCACTCAACTCTTCTCATGAGGTGGCCAAAGTACTGGAGTTTCAGCTTTAGCATCATT
>SJYA01002434.1:145169-196271 GCA_006410615.1 Neotragus moschatus | reverse complement strand
TTTTTTTTGTAAGAAATATACATATTAAACTTTCTTAAACAGTATTGGCTTTCTTCTATAAATTGTTAAATATTTCATTAATCAAATGAGGTATTAATTTTATTTCTTACATTTGAATAAGTTTTATTTAGGACAGATATTTACTAGAATAGGTATTCATTAAAACCTGTCTCTGAATAAGTACAAATATCTCCCCTCATCTGTTGGGTGCCCTTTTTCAATGATAATTTTGACTTTTTCATTATTCTAAAAGTTTTCTATGTTATAATGGTAAATTTACCAACATTTTCCTTTGATATTCTTTCTCCTGAAAACTATATAAACCATCATTCATATAAATTCTTCTGATAAATATTTTAAACTTTTCTGATCATATGGAGTTGATTTTGGATGGATCATTAGATATGGACAGATGCCCCCACCCTACCCCAGACACTCTGGAAATTCATCCTCAAATACAGAATTAAACTCAGTCAGTACCACTCTCCACAATGGATAAAGAATATTATGTGATGTCCAATACTGTAGCCACCTAGCCACATGGTTGCTGAGAGCCTAAAATGTGGCTAGTCCAAACTGAAATGTGCTCTAAAAAAATAAAATACATCCCAGATTTTGAAGTCCAGGTTTGAAAAGAAGAATGTAAAATAGCTCATTAATAATTTTATATTTATTTTATATATTGGATTAAATATATTTATATATTAAAATAATCTCATCAGATTTATTTTACTTTTTTAATGTAGCTATGAGGAAATTTTAAGTTGCCTATGTGGCTTGTGTACATGGCTTGCATTATGTTTCTACTTGAAAGAACCACTCCAACAAATATATTTTCTGTCATAGCTCTTGATAAGAAGCAGAGCTAAGCCCAGAGGATGAATGGTAACTGACACAGTTCTCTTAAAGGAGAGAAAACTTGCTTTACAATTTAATAAACATGAGAGGGGACAAAAGTTTCATTAACCACTGTTGGCATTTTCTGTGTCAAGACAACATCTGCGCTCATCTTTGAGCAAGATCCCCAAATTGATTCCTTGTTGAAAAATCTCTGGAGGCCCTGAAGAAGGGCAAGACTACAACACTAGGATCAGTCCAACTTTTAGAACCATATATTTCCAGCTCTTATCCTTGAAAACTTTCTTTCTTATCCTTGAAAAAAAACACAAACCAGACTGGAATTCACCTTTCAGTTTTCCACATCTAAACTTCTCCCATTCTTCAAGGTCTTTGTATAGCTCCCTCTAATTATTCCACTTCTCACGAACTGCCCTTCGTGACCAAGTTCCTGCTCACTTGGTATCTGTAACACAATTAGGTAATTGTGCTTTTTGCTAACTATTTCTGGTGACACCCAGATGCCACATGGGGCATTTTAATGCTTGTCATAATTCCAGGACAGGTTTTTCTGTTTCAGCTTATGTGGCTAATAGTGTCCATTCCATTCTCTGGCCTAAATTACCTAAAAATTTAAAGTAACAATAACCCTATATTCTACTAGTATTCTCACAAAGTATTTTCACTCTAACGATCTCATTTAAGTTCAAACACGATTCAGATCTAACTGGCCAATTTTATACCTCTTTGTTCCATGATATATAATAATGCAGAGACAAAGTAAGGGATTCCAGTCTCTGCTCCTCTACAGCGTACATGCCATGAGAAGTCCAGAATTAAGTTCTCTTTTTAAAGCATTTTCTAGGCTGTCATTATACAGTTGCATTTTTTTGCTATTACTAACTTTTCACCACTTTGCCTGGCAGTATGTATTTATATGACAGTAAAAGTGATTAAGTAACTAAGTGGACCTTGAAGTAAATGAGTTATTTCTTTTCTGCCATTATGTCTAATTCACCATATATTATTCAGTCTGAAGGCTTTTCAGAATCATAAGTAGCCAAGATCATTTTTCACCACATCATCCCATTATCCGTTATGAGAAGATTTCTAAATGTGAAGATTACTCTTTCCAAAGATCCCTGGTGAACACTCCTATAGACATTAGTGAAATCTATTAAATATATTTTTTTCACAGCAGAAGGAAGATGTAGGGGCTGCTGTCAAGAATCAGGTTCCTTCCAGAGTATAAATGGGCCCTTCTGGATGACGCTACTAAGGTGGCAACTGATGACCTCACCACAGTTCACTGCATGAGATATTAGTGGGCTCCGATTCATACCCAAGGTTTTCAGGAAGAAGGCAAGTCTAGGTCTATCATGAAATTTCCTAGGGAATGTCAGTGGATCTAACCAGACTTAGTTTGATCCCTCAGCTCTAATAACTTCTCTATGCACTTTACAGTTCACAAAGGGCTTCTAAGCATATTATCCCATTTAATCCACTATATCCTAAAAGGTATTAATATTCACATTTTTCAGGTGGAGGAAAAGAGTTTCAGTGACAATCAGTGATTTACCCAAGATCACAGCCAGTTAACATTACAGCCAGACTCACGCCCAGGTCTTCTGAATTCAGATGTCAAGGGAAAGACATTTAAGGAATAACTTAAGAGAACAAAATTCCAGCACCTACTTAAGTCAATGGCAATTTAGGGACTTGGGATGAATCACTTTCCCCAAAATGAGCTGGACCAGAATATCACTACAACTCCACAACACTTTTAATATTCTAAGGATTCTAGGAATCCAAATGTATTAGGCTGACCAAAAAGTTCATTGGGATTTTTCCATAATATCTTACGGAAAAACCCAAATGAACTTTTTGGCCAACCCAATAATCCCCACTTTACGTCTGTTCACCCTGGTTCTCGTGTTGCACCTTTAACATACATTGTTTTCAAAGTTGGATTGGTTCTTTGGATTTCCGATCCATTTTCTCCTGCATCCAATAGGATTCCAGTAACTCCATTGGACCTAGTCCAGAGAAAAAGTTATATCCAGGCCAAAAAAGTCCATTCATACCTAAGTTTCTAAGTCTTCATGGAAGGTAATATGGGAGGTAGGGCACTTTCTCTATTCAGAGATTCCCAGAACCCTGTGGTTAAAAGCTAAAGCCAAGTTCAGTTCAGTTCAGCTCAGTTCAGTTGCTCAGTCGTGTCCGACTCTTTGGGACCCCATGAATTGCAGCAACCAGGCCTCCCTGTCCATCACGATCTCCCGGAGTTCACTCAGACTCACGTCCATCGAGTCAGATGCCATCCAGCCATCTCATCCTCTGTCGTCCCCTTCTCCTCCTGCCCCCAATCCCTCCCAGCATCAGAGTCTTTTCCAATCANCAACCTAGACAGCATATTCAAAAGCAGAGATACTACTTTGCCAACAAAGGTTCGTCTAGTCAAGGCTATGGTTTTTCCAGTGGTCATGTATGGATGTGAGAGTTGGACTGTGAAGAAAGCCGAGCGCTGAAGAATTGATGCTTTTGAACTGTGGTGTTGGAGAAGACTCTTGAGAGTCCCTTGTACTGCAAGGAGATCCAACCAGTCCATTCTGAAAGAGTTCAGCCCTGGGATTTTTTGGAAAGAGTGATGCTAAAGCTGAAACTCCAGTACTTTGGCCACCTCATGCGAAGAGTTGACTCACCAGAAGACTCTGATTCTGGGAGGGATTGGGGGACAGGAGGAGAAGGGGTGACAGAGGATGAAATGGCTGGATGGCATCCCTGACTCAATGGAGGTGAGTCTGAGTGAACTCTGAGAGTTGGTGATGGACAGGGAGGCCTTGCGTACTGCGATTCATGGGGTCGCAAAGAGTCGGACACGACCGAGCAACTGAACTGAACTGATAATGTATATATTTATAATTATTTATAATTAAATATAACATATTATATATAATATATATACTAATTAATATGATATAATATATATACACAGAAATTAGAATATTTTTTATACAGATAAAGCAATGTGTTGAAATGTTAACCTTTAGGAGACCGATGTGAATTCTTTTGTGCTATTTTCATAACTTTTCTGAAGAGTCTGAAATTAGTACAAAATTTAAAGTCTTAATAATTAACAAAGGAGGTTAATAACAACATCTTGAGTCTATGGCCTCCCCTACTTTCACCTTCTATCTAAACCGGAAGAAAACCAACTCTATGACTACCATTCATTAGACCTCCTCAGCCACTGTTTCATTTTCTGTGGCTGACATAACATATTATACCACAAACCTAGCAGCTTAAAACAACACACATTTTTTATCTTATAATCCTCAGGTCAGAAGTCCAAAAGAACTCTACCGACCTATGACCAAGGTGTCAGCAGAGCTGACCCTTCCTTTCTGGAGGCTCTAGAAGAGAATTTGCTGCCTTGACTTTCCCAGCTTCTAGAAAGTGACTGCATTGCTTGCTTCATGGCTCTTACCTCCATCTTCAAGACCAGCAGCATGGCCCCTTCACATCTTTCTCTTTCTCCCTCTCCTATCTTCTTCTACTCTAAAGTACCCTACGGTTTACAATGGGGCCCACCAGGATAATCCAGAATAATTTCCCTATGTAAAAGTCAGCCGATTAATGATCTTAATTTCATCTGCAACCTAAAATCTTCCACGCCATGCAACATAATATATTCAAAGGTTCTAGGAATTGGGATGCAGATATTTTTAGGGGCCATGTTTATCTGCCTATCACTGTTATCCTCTACCAGGAATGCCTGGAAAGTGTGCCCTAACCTAAAACCCAGATCCCTAAATTGTAACTTCTCTAGAAACATGTCCTTAGGTAATTGGAAGTGTTGAGGTGATTGCTCCTGATATAACTTCGTCAACTTCCTCATCCCCAATAAACTTTACAGATTATAGTTATTTCTGTTTTCTGTTTGTTTGCTAGTTAATTATACACTCTTCCTTTCTTTGACGGTTATCCATTGTCTGACTGAGCCTATAAATTGGAAGACTGATGCAGGCAAGTAAAATAAATGTCACTGATAAGAAAACACTTCCTCAAGTCAGAAAGAGAAACATCAATAGTATATTAATGCATAGATATGGAATTTAGAAAGACGGTAACGATGACCCTATATGCAGGACAGCAAAAGAGACACAGATGTAAAGAACAGACTTTTGTACTACGTGAAGGTGAGGGTGGGATGATTTGAGAGAATAGCATTGAAACATGTGTATAACCATAGGTAAAATAGATGACCAGTGCAAGTTTGATGCATGGAGCAGGGCACTGAAAGCCAGTGCTCTGGGACAACCCAGAGGGATGGGGTGTGGAGGGAGGGGGGAGGGGGGTTCAGGATGGGGGACACATGTACACCCATGGCTGATTCATATTGATATATGGCAAAAACCACCACAATACTACAAAGGAATTAGTCTCCAATTAAAATGGATTAATTTAAAAAATAAATAAATAATTTAAGGAAAAAAAAAAACACTTCCTAATATCTAATTTAAATCACCTTTGTTGAAATCTGACCACAGTTCTTCTTGTCCTCACTTTGGAAGTAACAGTAAGCAATAAGTCATTATTAACCTGATGAAACCTTTTAATTTAGAGTCTTTCTAATGGCAAACACACACATGCATATATAAACACATGCACACAGAGATCATATGTTGACCAACCAGCCAATCCAGGATAAAAGTCAGTCAAGCTGCTTTTCAAATGCTAGAGTGATCACTCGGGTGACGGAGTGATACAGTTTAAACCCTCAGATAAATAACCATCCACAAACATAACCTATTGATGCCTCCAGCTTTTCTCCCTTCACCAACATAACCCTACTCAGTCCTTGCCTGTTTCCTAAAGTGCTTATAGTTTCGGTTACCCTCTCTTAGTTCTGATTCCATTCAAATTGGACCTGGGGCTTTTTCCTTCTCCAACTGGCAGCATCTTTCTCATCTTTCAAGGCTTCTCACATGATCCCTTTCTCCCCCAAGAACAACTCGCCAATCTCTTCTTCGTGCTCCCATTTGATGTGCTGCGGGGTTCATACCTCCAATACAACACGTAACTTGTGGTGAAATTCTCATTACCTTCAGTTTTGAACTCATGCCTCATTTCCAGACTATGAACTCCAAAAAAAGCAGCTACTGTTGTTACCTGTTGCTGCTACCTGTTACCATTTATTAAACAAGTCCAGGATTTCTTACTACCTCTCTGGCTATTTCTTTTCTATTTTCAGATTAATTTTCCTTTACCTAGAATAATTCCAACTCATTGTTGGCATCCTTCAATACTTGATCCTTGATCCTCTTCCCTTCTCATTGTATATTCCTCCCTTTAGTTGACTATCCATTCCCTTAGTTTCAATGAGTAGTTTGGTGCAGATTATTCCCAAGGTATACCCAGCCCAGAACCCTCCTCTGAGATTAAACCCACACATCCATCATCTACTGAATGCTTCAAACACATGTTCAAGACAAAAGTCAGGAACTTTTCCATGGTAATGAGCACTTTGGTGGATGTAATGAGTCACAGTGATACCTTAGCTGGGGCTCCTAGAGAGAAAATTCCTCTTTCTATTTGGTGGTTTGAGTATGTGATCATCTTGCTTCCCCCTAAGTTTTCAAAGGTACCCAAGAAACTGATTCTTATCCCACTGGTCCCAAGACAAGCCATTCTTAAGGCCCGTTTACCCTATTTTTTTATTTATATAAGTCAACTAATTGTCCTTCTGGTTAAGCAAGTTTGTATTGGGTTTTCTATCAGGAGAACCACATAAAAACGGATACTTCCTCCGGCACACCTGACCTTCCAGACTGCCCCAATTTAGTGAGCAGCAGCAGCATCCATGGGCTTCCCTGCTGGCTCAGATGGTAAAGAATCTGCCTGCAAGGCAGAAGACCTGGGTTCGATCCCTGGGTCAGGAAGATCCCCTAGGGGAGGGCATGGCAACCCACTTCAATATTTTTGCCTGGAGAATCCCATGAACAGAGGAATCTATCAGATTACAATCTGTGGAGTCAGACACAGAGTCAGACACACAGAGTCAGACACAACTGAAGCAACTTAGCATGCATGCATGCATCATTATCCACATGGCTTTAAAAGTCAGACACTAAGGAGTCATTTCCAGTATCTCCTCCCTTACCTGCCATATCCAATCTGTCACCACATCCTGTCAATTATAGGTCCTAAATATTTCTCAAATCCATCTTATATCTTTCTATCTTTACTGTTCCCACTCTATTCTATTTTTGCCGGTACTACTACAAAGCACTAACTGCTCTATCCTCCAATCCATCTTCCACACTGCGGCCAAAGTGATCTCTTTTAAGTGCTAAAGTGCTAATTTCACCATTCTGTTCAAAACACTCAATCATTTTCTATGGCTTTTAAGACTAAGACTAAAACATCATTTGGGGAGTGACCCCAAGAGGGCTGAATTATCAGTATTAGAAAGTGAGTGAAACAGAGGAGGAAATTAATGAGCAAGTTGACCACTGCCATGAGCAACTGTGATCAATTCCTTGAGGAACTTCTGAGGACTGTGGGAAATGTATTTCAGAACTGTCCACCAGAGACAAAGAGAAGAGCATTTACCCATAACTTTCATCTGCCAATGGGTGAGAGTTGCCCTATGGTGCTAACTCATTGACACTTCCAAGTTGCTCACATGTGACTGCCAGTGGTCTCCTGCAAGAGCCTCAGACCGGGGGACCAGAAAAGGCCCATGCATACTTAGAATAAGGTAAGCACAGGATCAGTGGGAACTGGTATAGCACTGTCCCTCATAGCCCTGGCTGAAATCAGACTGAGGTGTGAAGTGGTGCAGTAAAGGTGTCTGATATTATGCATGGTCCAGCTTCTACCTTCCTTTTCCAGGCCCCTCTCACTCTCTGACTTCATTCAAACCATCGAAGTATTACAGCCCCTGGACTACCAAAGGGCCTTTGAACATGTTGTTCCCTGCACCTGGAATACTCTCTCCTTCCCTCTTTGTCCAGTATCCTCCACTTACTCATCGGGACTCAAGTCTAACATCACTTTCTCTGGGAAGCCTTCCCTGGGTGTCAAAACCATGGTAATGAGCTTTCACAGTTCCCCAAGCTTCTCCTTTGAGGCACATGTGAAAGTTGCAATTATCTACTTGTGTGATCATTCAAAACTGTCTGACTCCCCCAGGATTATAAGTAACCTGAGGAAAGCTATAGAATTCCCAGCTTTAGCACAGTATTTGGCATGTGACAGGTGAACTCAATAAATCGCAACTGAAACCATAAACAAATGTATCTTTCTATTTCCACTAGTTGGAAAAGGAAATGGCAATCCACTCCAATATTCTTGCCTGGAGAATTCCATGAACAGGGAAGCCTGGTGAGCTTCAGTCCATGGGGTCACAAAGAGTCGGACACGACTGAGCACACAGTACATTTCCACTAGTATCTGGAACAAATAGGTGCTCAAGTATTTTTAACATAAGTAATCGATTAATTAATGCAGCTAATATTTTAAGAATCAGAAGTGTTACATTCTGGCAGAATGTATCTAACTTTCACTTAATTGCTAGTGAGACTTCTCTGGGAAGCCCTAGAGCAGACATTGTTTTGTTTTTGCCTTTTTTTCCCTTTAATTTGTAATACCTGTAGACAGCAACTGAATTTCCACAGAAAGAGTAGTTGAGAAAGAGAAAACAGAAATCATCAATGCAGGTAAGAAAACTACATTGTGGACTAAGAGATGTGATCTACAACAAATGGGTAGAGGTTATTGACCACAGGAAGAATAAAATTCACTGGTATGTGAAAACAAACTCCTGGAATCACTCTGAGCTCTCCCTTTTAGCCAGCACCATCAATTATGATTATTAAGTACCTGCTCAGCTGCTGTGCAGTGGAAGAGGCAGGGAGGTTTGGTAGCTAGGCAACAGCCTGGAAACTCTAAGGGTAGGAGTTGTGATTCTGGCTCCTCCATAAAAGTGATAAGTGGCCTTGGGTAAACTCCCTGTGCCTTGTTTTCTTCATCTGAAAAATAGCATTACCAGTTTGCCTTTCTCTTTTGAGGGAAGAAAAACAGAGCAAACAATACCCTGCAATTGAAGAAAAGCAAACTAATGGGGCCTAGGGAGTGAGGAACTCATCAGGGGACCAAATTTCTCAACCAAAGTCACAACTTTATTACAAATCATTTGAGCCTGAGGCATCACTGACATGATGGACATGAGTTTGAGTAAGTTCCAGGAGTTGGGGATAGACAGGGAAGCCTGGCGTGCTCAAGTCCATGGGGTTGCAAAGACTCAGACACAACTCAGCGACTGAACCGAACTGAATCTGTGCCTCAGTTTATCCACCTTGAATGATTCAAGATAATAGTCAGGTTCTGACTTATAATACTAATTAAAATATGTGGTCTTTATTTCTGTAGGATCTAGGGGGAAACTTGAGTGGAGGAATATCTCCCCAGTAAGTGTCCTCAGAATTCCTCAAGTATCTCTAACCTGTAAGCATCTCTAAGGTGTAAGCTGCCTGGTTCACCACACAAATCCCAGTATCTGTCCCAGGGTCTAATACACAGTTAGCACACAATTATGTTTACTGAATGAGTACATTAGTTATTTAAATAATATCATCTCTTTAAATAGGGAAAAGATAATATATAACTAACTTCAAGTGAAACATAACTAATCTTAAATGGAAAAAAAAAAATCCATTGAACAATCTTGGAGGATGTGGCCTTGATCTCTTTACTCTAGGGTAAAGATATTCCATGCCAGGTCATGAATAACCATGAAACAAGATTATACCTTGACTAATTCTCTTTCGTTATTTTTACTATTATTTAGAGCAGAAACAAAAATACAGTTACAGCTCAACTGCATTCCTAACTCCAAATATAACTGTCATTCCTGTAGAGTAAGGTTCAGAAATGTTTATATATTATCAAAATTAAGTTTCAAAATGAGCTACAGTATCTGGAAAAAGGGGATAATAATATTTCACAGAAACTAATTGGAAACTTGTTTTGAAATAAAGTAGTTATTATTTCCATCATGGAGAGATGAAAGTACAGAGATTTCCTTTTATCTCACAGCCTAGTATCTTACATTATTTATTCAAACTAAAATTAAAACCTGGCCAAATCCTACTGAGGCATTGCATATCAGTTAGAGATTATTCTTCTGGAAATGAACTTTTGTTCGCAAATTTCATTATGCAGTTACAAATGACTATTATTAAAATGTAACATTATAAAACTAAATCGTCTTTTTTTCCTGGCCATGCACAAAGTTCAATTTCCTATGCGGTATTATTCTTTTCTTCTGGACTCAGTGGCATGCTGTCCCTCTGCCCATTGCCTCAGCATCCAGAGAAGCTCAAAACACCTACTCCACTCTCCCGGAGCCCCCATCAATGCCACTTTTTATTGCTCTGTCCATTGCATCCCAACAGACAGACACCAAAGAACATTCTCCACCTGGTGACCTTGCCAAGGCCCATTTTTATTTTTTCAGGAGACTCAAACCTCAGGAAAAGTTACTACCTACAAAGAAGTACCTGGAGCATGATATTGAGCCATTTGCAGCTTTCTGAGTGCCTAACTCTGAAGCTCTTTCTCACCCATCCCCTAGGCCTTGGCCTTACCACCTCCTACTCATTGATCACCTAACTCTGACTTGCCTTTCAGGTCTCAGCTCATATGGAACTTTCTCCAGAAAGATTTTCCTGACCTATGTCCCAGCTCTGAGATCAGGTACAGCCTCTGTGTTGCCATGGCACCCTGTACTGTGTGGCACTTGCAACATCTTAATTGGCTCTACGACTCACCACCTAGATTCTAAGCCCCATGACAACAAGAATTAGGTCGTGTTGGTTCACCTCTTTTTTCACCGGTTCTCAGCACAGTGATGGGCATATAGCACTTGAACAATAAATAGCTCATGAATTCTGGATTTAAATTCAACTCTGATATCTGGCCTCTAGGAAAATCAATCTTCCATTCAAATTCCATTCACTCTCTCTGAGCTTTACTAGAATTGAAGTGGAAATAATTTGTGGTTCTCCTTCGTTCTTTACCTTCAGAACTCTAACTTCTCCTCTCCTCATTACCTTCCACTCCCAGAAGGTCCGGTATAGCACTTCCAGGGTTTTGTCCTCTGGTCAATCTGTTTGAATTGTGCTCATTAACTAGCTTTTAAACCTGGTCCTATTTCTTAGTTCTTCAGTCATATCTATCCAATTTTCTGTATACCTAGGCCACCTTTTGCTTTATTTCCACTCTCTGGTCTACTCTTTAACTCTCTCTAACTCAGCAAGAATGAAGCTTAGTATGTACCCTAGCTAAGGGGAAACCTAAAGATACATCTAGGTGCTCCAGGGGTTTTTATATGGACAACAATTTTAAGAAACTTCCAATGTGAGTTTTTGTGCATCTAAACATGACCTGTGCCCTTCCTGCTACTCAAACTGTCCCTTGTCCCCTGGACAGTGACATTCCACTACCTCCTCTTCTAAAAAAAACAGCCTCCCACCACAGCTGCTCTGAAAGTTATTTTCCAATCAGCTCAGTCTAGCTTTCCTTTCTGGCTAGGTGCTACCAATAGCTCCTTTTTCATCACAGGCTTCTAGGCTTATTTGTTTGTCTGTTTGACCCTGATGAAAGGTATAAATAAGGGCAGGTTTTTCCAGGGAATTGGGGCTTCCCTGATAGCTCAGTTGATAAAGAATCTACCTGCAATGCAGGAGATACCCAGTTCAATTCCTGGGTCGGGAAGATCCACTGGACAAGGGACAGACTACCCACTCCAGTATTCTTCGGCTTCCCTTGTGGTTCATCTGTAAAGAATCGCCTGTAATGCGGAAGACCTGGGTTCAATCGCTGGGTTGGAAAGACCCCCTGGAGAAGGGAAAGGCTACCCACTCCAGTATTCTGGCCTGGAGAATTCCATGGACTATACAGTCCATGGGGTCGCAAAGAGTCAAACAAGACTGAGCAGCTTTCACTTCCCAGGGAATAGTCAATCCCAGTTATTTTTGCACAAGCTACTTAAAGACAATCTGGGTTCATATCTTGGCTACATTTGAAGAAAGGAAGGAAAGAGTATTGCTTGTCTTCACTCTTATTGTGTGCATCATTGGAGGTATGAGNAAACAAGACTGAGCAGCTTTCACTTCCCAGGGAATAGTCAATCCCAGTTATTTTTGCACAAGCTACTTAAAGACAATCTGGGTTCATATCTTGGCTACATTTGAAGAAAGGAAGGAAAGAGTATTGCTTGTCTTCACTCTTATTGTGTGCATCATTGGAGGTATGAGTAGATCAATAAATAATATCAAGTTCTAAGAATGTATAGGAAATAAGGAAGACAGACAAATAGAGATCAAAACACCAGCATTATCATTGTTACTGATGAAAACTGATTTGAGAATTTGGCTTGATGTTTGGGTACAAAGGGACTTGCTAATATTACTTCTCAATTAGGCAAATTTACCCACCAATCACAGGCATCAATACACCACTGTACGACCCTCTAGAACCCTACCAACCAGGCAGGGGTTGCTTCTGTAAGTTTGCAACATGTGTCAGTATCCTGTAGAATTGAGATCACCAAGAAAGAAAGATATGAGTTAAGTAGGTTTAGCTCTTTCTCCTATCAGAAAATGCCAAGAATGTGATGACTGTTATGACAAAGAAAATCCGCCATAAAAACACAAAGGCAGGGGAATGGAGAGTCTCTCCTTAGAGCAACCATTCAAATCTGTCAGAGCATCCACCAAAGTCCCTATTTATGGTCCAAAGATATGATAGCTCAGGATGAGTAAGTGACTGCAAGTTTACCTTTTCATATTGTTATGAAACCATATTTGAGGATTTGTCCAAGGAGCGGCAGCTGCACGGGGAGGATCAGAGGAGCTACTCCATGTTCAAGGTCAGGAGGGGCGGCCATGAGGCTACCTCTCACATGAGGCTACCCCTCGTCCAAGGTAAGAGAAACCCAAGTAAGATGGTAGGTGTTGCGAGAGGGCATCAGAGTGAAACCTTAATACAGAAAACTAGCCAATCGGATCACACAGACCACAGCCTGTCTAACTCAATGAAACTAAGCCAAGCTGTGTGGGGCCACCCAAGACAGAAGGGTCATGGTGGAGAGGTCTGACAGAATGTGGTTCCCTGGAGAGGGGAATGGCAAACCACTTCAGTATTCTTGCCTTGAGAAACCTACGAACAGTATGAAAAGGCAAAATGATAAGATGCTCAGAGAGGAACTCCCCAGGTCGGTAGGTACCCAATATGCTACTGGAGATCAGTGGAGAAATAACTCCAGAAANATGCTGAGCACTGAAGAATTGATGCTTTTGAACTGTGGTGTTGGAGAAGACTCTTGAGAGTGCCTTGGACTGCAAGGAAATCCAACCTGTCCATCCTAAAGGAGATCAGTCCTGGGTGTTCATTTGAAGGACTGATGCTAAAGCTGAAACTCCAATACTTTGGCCACCTGATGCAAAGAGTTGACTAATTGGAAAAGACTCTGATGCTGGGAGGGATTGTGGGTAGGAGGAAAAGGGAACGACAGAGGATGAGATGGCTGGATGGCATCACCGATTCAATGGACATGAGTTTGAGTGAACTCTAGGAATTGGTGGTGTACAGGGAGGCCTGGCGTGCATGGTATTCATGGGGATGCAAAGAGTCGGACACGACTGAGAGACTGAACTGAACTGATCGATATTTTACATATGTACTTCTTTGACAGAAGAATTCCCTTTCTAGGGCATGTGTATAAATAAGCAAATATAGTTGTATATTAATTGAAGTAATGAGAAAGTTTCATGTCATCTTTGGACTATAGTTTATATAAGAAAGGGAAAGATACATGCAACTGAATGCAGAGTTCCAGAGAATAGCAAGGAGAGAATAGAAGGCTTTCTTAAATGAACAATGCAAAGAAATAAAGGGAAAAAATAGAATGGGAAAGGCCAGAGATTGCTTCAAGAGAATTGGAGATATCAAAGGAACACTTCATGCAAAGATGGGCACGATAAAGGACAGAAATGGTAAGGACCTAATGGAAGCGATTAAGAGAGGAGATTAAGAAGAGGTGGCAAGAATATACAGAAGAACTATACAAAAGAAGTCTTAATGAATGGGTAACTATGATGGTGTGGTCACTCATCTAGAGCTGGACATCCTGGAACATGAAATCAAGTGGGCCTTAGGAAGTATTACTATGAACAAAGCTAATGGAGTTGAATAGCTAGCTCCAGCTGAGCTATTGCAGATCCTAAAAGATCCTGTTAAAGTGATGAACACATTATATCAGCAAAATTTGGACAACTTGTCAGTAGCCACAGGACTGGGAAAGATCAGTTTTCATTCCAGTCCCAAAGAGCAATACCAAAGAATGTTCAAACAACTATACAATTACACACATTTCACATGCTAGCAAGGTTATGCTCAAAATCTTCCAAGTTAGACTTCAACAGTACCTCAACCAAGAACTTCCAGATATAAAAGGAAGCACAGATCAAATTGCCATCATTTACTGGATCATGGAGAAAGCTAAGGAATTCCAGGAAAAAAAAATTACTTCTGCTTCATTGACAATGGTAAAACCTTTGACTCTGTGGATCACAGCAAACTGGAAAATTCTTAAGGAGATGGGAATACCATACCACCTTACCTGTCTACTGAGAAACTTGTATGCAGGTCAAGAAGAAACAGTTAGAACAGGACATAGAACAATGAACTGGTTTAAAATTGGAAAAGGAATATAAGGCTATATATTGTCACCCTGCTTATTTAACTCATTATGCAAAATGCCAGGCTTCATATATCACAAGCTGGAATCAAGATTGCTGGAAGAAATACAAACAACCAAAGATATACAGATGATACCCTCTAATAGCAGAAAATGAAGAGGAACTAAAAAGCCTCTTGGTGAAGATGAAAGAGAAGAGTGAAAAAGCTGGCTTGAAACTCAGCATTCAAAAAAACAGATCATAGCTTCTGGTCCCATCACTTCATAGCAAATAGAAGGGGGAAAATGGAAGCAGCGACATATTTTATTTTCTTGGGCTCCAAATTCACTGCAGATGGTGACTGCAAACATAAAATGCAAAGACACTTGCTCCTTGGAAGGAAAGCTGTGACAAACCTAGACAGAGTATTAAAAAGCAGAGACATCAATTTGCCCACAAATTGTAATCAAAGTCTGTATAGTCAAAGCTGTGGTTTTTCCAGTAGTCATGTATGGCTTTTGTGAGAGTTGGATCATAAAGATGGCTGAGGGCTGAATAACTGATACTTTTGAATCTTGGTTCTAGAAAAGACTCTTGAGAGGCCCTGGACTGAAAGGAGGTTAGACTGGTCAATCTAAAGGAAATCAACAACCCTTAATATGTATTGAAAGGACTGATGCTGAAGCTGAAGCTCCAATCGTTTGGCCGCTTGATGCATATAGCTGNGCAAACATAAAATGCAAAGACACTTGCTCCTTGGAAGGAAAGCTGTGACAAACCTAGACAGAGTATTAAAAAGCAGAGACATCAATTTGCCCACAAATTGTAATCAAAGTCTGTATAGTCAAAGCTGTGGTTTTTCCAGTAGTCATGTATGGCTTTTGTGAGAGTTGGATCATAAAGATGGCTGAGGGCTGAATAACTGATACTTTTGAATCTTGGTTCTAGAAAAGACTCTTGAGAGGCCCTGGACTGAAAGGAGGTTAGACTGGTCAATCTAAAGGAAATCAACAACCCTTAATATGTATTGAAAGGACTGATGCTGAAGCTGAAGCTCCAATCGTTTGGCCGCTTGATGCATATAGCTGACTCATTGGAAAAGACCCTGATGCTGGAAAAGATGAGGGAAAAGGGAGAAAGAAGTGGCAGAGGATGAGCTGGTTAGGATGTACTGGAGCAAACTCCAGGTAGTAGTAGAGAACAGAAGATCCTGGCATGATGTAGTCCATGGGGTAGCAAAGAATCAGACACAGCTTAGTGACAGAACAGCAACAGCACTTTAGCTCCTTTTGTTGACTATAAATCTTCAGCTGTCTTTGGTGTAATCAAAGTTGAATTTAGTTCTATACTGAATCCTCTCTCCTCTACTTCAATACTTTAACGAGAATCTATCTTGTTTCTAGTAAGTGTTTAGTGCAAGATTTTTCTATTATACTATCCTTTCAAACTCCTATACAGTGATTTTCCACAACAACCAACGTATGCTCCTCTTCATAGTTTTGCTCTATCGTTCTTGCTTTGTTGTTGCCCTCAATTTTTCTCTAACATGTTCTTAATAAGCTGAATGTAAATATCTTCTAAGTCTATTAAACAGAATATCATCAAAGTTTCAGCTCATACCACTCTCTCCCTTCACGCAAATAGTCCATGTACCTTGCATTGTTATTCTGGCTGAATCAGCAAACTTTATAATTCCATTCACACATTAACCAAGCCCACTGGAGTACATTTGACAACAGCCTTCAGAATCTCCCCAAAGTTGGGAATTCCCGCAGTTTCTACTTAGCACTCTCAGCTTTGATCTTCTTTCTTAGTCTAGATTGTCATCTTTTATCAATTCCATATCCCACACAGAAAGTTACATCAGAGACATGTTTACATCATGTGCACAAATGAAGCTATATATCATCAACCCTAAAGAAAAAAATGAAAAATTGAAAATGTAAATAATGGGGGTAGTTCTAGTCCTTATAACACCTAAAGCATTTCTCTCTAGAATGGAAATCTCACTTTTAAATTCAACATAACTCTAAGAACAAGCCACCTACTTTACGTGCTGATTCTTGAAGAAAAATTAAACTGTGTCAATGCTGGGGTAAAAGAAAAAAACAACAACATTGGTATTGTTAGATTTATTGAGAAATAATATAGATTATTGGCTTTTACAGTAATTTTCTAAGTATCTTAAGAATAATTTTGACAGATGCAAAAATTGCCTTTTCAAAATAAATTTAGAAATTGACCCCACAAAAAATATGATGCTATAACTAAATTATTCCTCTCTCCAGTCCTAGAAGATTTTGAACTAAATTGGTTACTACACTTGGTTTTGAGATATTTCTCCCTAGGTCCTGCAAATATTTGATCCCTTTCTTCATTCACTGCTGTCTAAAGTCAAGTGGCCCTCTAAGGGCTCATATTAGATTCAGAGTAGGAGTATACTGAAAGTGAAAGAGGAGAGTGAAAAAGTTGTCTTAAAGCTCAACATTCAGAAAACTAAGATCATGGCATCTGGTCCCATCACTTCATGGGAAATAGATGAGCAAACACTGGAAACATTTTCAGATTTTATTTTTGGGGGCTCCAAAATCACTGCAGATGGTGATTTCAACCATGAAATTAAAAGACGCTTACTCCTTGGAAGGAAAGTTATGACCAACCTAGATAGCATGTTCAAAAGCAGAGACATCACTTTGCCAACAAAGTTCCATTTTCAATGGTCATGTATGGATGTGAGAGACTATGTGGACACCAGACTGGTTCCAAATAGGAAATGCAGTATGTCAAGGCTATATATTGTCACTCTGCTTATTTAGCTTATATACAGAGTACATCATGAGAAATGCTGGGCTGGAAAAAGCACAAGCTGGAATCAAGATTGCCGGGAGAAATATCAATAACCTCAGATATGCAGATGACACCACCCTTATGGCAGAAAGTGAAGAGGAACTAAAAACCCTGTTGATGAAAGTGAAAGAGGAGAGTGAAAAAGTTGGCTTAAAGCTCAACATTCAGAAAAGACAAACTTAGTACTTGTTTTTTTGGGGAACTATTTATTATATCAACAGCTTCACATCAAGGGCTTCCTTTTTTACCCAAGTGCCAAGTACAAAATTGTGTATTCCAATGATGTGTACAAAAGCTTTATAAATGTTAGTTGAACAAACAGCTTATTCATTACATCATATCCTATTCATAGCACAAGGCATGGAATTAAAATATTTCAGTTTAGATTTATGAGTTTTTTTTTCCAAGTATCAGTTCAGTTCATTCGCTCACTCGTGTCAGACTCTTTGCGACCCCATGAATTGCAACACGCCAGGCCTCCCTGTCCATCACCAACTCCCAGAGTTCACNTGAGAGTCCCTTGGACTACAAGGAGGTCCAACCAGTCCATCCTAAAGGAGATCAGTCCTGGGTGTTCATTTCAAGGACTGATGCTAAAACTGAAACTCGAATACTTTGGCCACCTCATGCGAAGAGCTGACTCATTGGAAAAGAATCTGATGCTGGGAAGGATTGGGGGCAGGAGGAGAAGAGGACAACAGAGGATGAAATGGTTGCATGGCATCACCTACTCAATGGACGTGAGTTTGAGTGAACCCCGGGAGTTGGTGATGGATAGGGAGGCCTGACGTGCTGTGATTCATGGGGTTGCAGAGTCGGACATGACTGAGCGACTGAACTGAACTGACTGATGAGGTACAGTGGATTTGTTTAGCTTCATCTGGGATCAAGACAAGCTTTCCTTTAGCATTTAAATTAAGTCAGAAGGCTTGGAAGTGAGTGTACTGGTTTACTTGGATTCCCTGATTAGGAAGAAATTCTTTTTTAAAAAATTTCAAGCCAGATTCAAATGACAGACTTTATAAAGAATTCATCCATTTATTTTGCTGCTGCCATGAGCACACTAAGCATAATTTAATCTTTCTTTGATGATTCATGGTTTTTGAATCATTATTTACATCAATTCTTACTGTTTGGTACTGGATACATCGAAACACAAGATACAAAAATCGGATTGAAGGGCCCCTAACCACAAGACAAACTGCGGCTGACCAGAAACCTCTCTGATGAGGTCAGTCTCTTTAAAATACATTTGAAAGATGACAGGAATGCATTAGAAATGATGATAGTGGTGCTGGCTGTGATAAGCACTTACTATGCACCAAACAGAATCCTAAGCACTCTATGGGCCTTAAATCATTGACTCTCAAGTCCTGGGAGGCAAGCATTATTATCTCCATTGTATAGGTGAGGCAAATCAGGTTCAAAGAAGTTAACTAACCTGCCCGTGGTCTCACTGCTATAGGAAATGAACAGCCAGGATTTGCCCTTGGTGTCTATGTAGTTCTGCCTATAGTGTGGGAGACTTGGGTTTGACCCCTGATTTGGGAAGATTCCCCTGGAGAAGGAAATGGCAACCCACTGCAGTATTCTTGCCTGGAGAATTCCAAGGACAGGACAGTCCATGGGGGTCGCAAAGAGTTGGACACAAGTGAGTGACTAACACCCTGTGTAGTTCCAGAGCCTTCACTCACAGCTGACGCTAAAACAAGAGAAAATGTGTACGGGAGTACTGAACTGAAAGAACATGACAGGAGGTAGGCCCTCACTGCACCGTAGTGAAATATGCTCAAACCTTCCATCCACAAACTCAGAAACACACACACACACCCTTATCAGTTATAATCAAAGTAAAAAGGATGAACCTAAAAAACACACTGCTTGGGGCACATGATACAACATTAACCCACAGCAAAGAGAAAGTCATATATCTCAACTGCTGTTGTATTTCCATCTTTCTTTATCAAGGAGAATGATCTTTAAACTCAGGAGGCTTGAATGAATGTGGTTTGGAAGGAATTGAAGTATGAGATAAGTAAGGTGATAGCAAGAGACCATCTTGCTGTTTTAAATGAGTTCAAGTCTGTAAGCCTAAACAAATTACATCCCAGAGTATGGAGAGCCTTTGCAGATGTAATCTAAGAGTCACTGTCAGCAATACTTTAAGGGATCACAGAGACAAGAAAAGGCACCAGGGCAATGGAGCTAGAAAAACAGCATTCCAATCTTTCAACATGAGAAGAAAGGTGTATTCCATGACGTATACAGATTTTCTCCAATCATGTAAGATAACGTTTGCCCCTATTGTACTCTGAGTACCTTGTTTTATTTTTCCACATAGTGCTTGCAATTAGTTGATGTCACATTATACACTGGGCTTTCTTTGTGGCTCAGCTGGTAAAGAATCTGCCTGTAATGANTATTCCATGACGTATACAGATTTTCTCCAATCATGTAAGATAACGTTTGCCCCTATTGTACTCTGAGTACCTTGTTTTATTTTTCCACATAGTGCTTGCAATTAGTTGATGTCACATTATACACTGGGCTTTCTTTGTGGCTCAGCTGGTAAAGAATCTGCCTGTAATGAGGGAGACCTGGGTTCGATCCCTGGGTTGGGAAGATCTCCTGGAGAAGGGAAAGGCTACTCACTCCAGTATTACGGCCAGGAGAATTCCATGGACTGTCTAGTCCATGGGGTTGCAAAGTTGGACACATTATACATTACAGCTCTTACTATTATCTGACATTGTATTATATACACTGACACTGTATTTTACACATATATGAGGTGTCTCTATGTGTGTGTGTATGTATTTATGTACATATGTCTATCTTCTCCTCTTGCAGAGTCAACAAATTCTATGTGAATGAGGTCCTGATGTTTTATGGTAGCCCTGCCCTTTTGAATGACAGCTCTATGAGGGCAAGGATTTCACTGCCTTTTTTTTTTAACCACTATAACCCCAATCACTAGAATAGTACTAAAACACGGCCATCCTCAATAAATATTCATTTCTCAATAATATTTGATTAATTAATGGATGTCAGGCTACAGAATGGTCTCTAGAAGCTATATGGCGCTGTTCTTAGCCCTATCCAAAATATTAAATTTGACTCAGATGAGGAGAGAAAAAGTAAGAGAATTGGTTCCGAGTCCATGTCACAAATAATTTATTATTATTATTATTACCAAAACCATCACCTACTCAACAATAGGTGCTTATATTATTGTAAATGCTCACAATAAACCTAAGAGGTAGAATTTATTATCATCTTCATTTTAATATGAGAAAACTGGGCTTGGGAAATTCAACATGCCAACATGAGACAGCAGGTACAGGAAGCTGGGATTAAAAACCCAGATTGTCTCAGTGCAAAGCACATGCTTTTTTACAATAATATGATAATACTTATAAAAACATGGGAAAAAACTACCTAATTTGTAGCTGACAGGAAAGCCAGTATTAGATGAAAAAAATCAAGATTTTACACGAGTTTGACATATTTGAATGGCAGGTCAGAATTCAAAAAACATGCAAAGGTGAAGTCCCCTGTGCCAATTTTACAAATCCAGCGCACATGCACAGGGCGCCGGGAGGAAGGGGTGGGGGGCACTCATTTATCTGAAACAGACCAAGAGGCACCAATTGACCACAAGCATGAGACAAACCAACATTGAGATGTGGCCATCGAATGAACTACAGTGGTATTAAACTGTATTATTTGAGACTTTTTAAAGCAAAGGGGACCCAGTTCTATTCTGCAGAAATTAGACTAGGAAAACCACAGTCAAAGTAGGGTAGTAAAGCCACTAGAATGGTGAAAATCTTGTTATGAACAGAAAGATCAAAAGGCTTGATGAAGCCTGGGAGAAAAGAGACTTGTGGGGATAAAATAATAACTTGCCCATCTGAAAAGGACCATCACAATAAACAGGAGGACCTTCTCTGTTGATCTGATGAAACACATTTGACTAAAGATACAAAGAAGTTTACTAATAACGATATGCCTTCTGAGCTATGAACTGCCACTCTGTCAGGAGAGATATTCAAGTAGAGGCCATCTGACAACCTGGCCCAGATACTTTAGTATCTACCCAGGGAGGTATGAAATTTAGTTGACTTTCTGTATTACCATTCATTCACCTCCTTCTGCATACAGTGACATTATTTTCTTAACCCCAAACCAAGACCTGTGGTCCTAAGAAGACTGTGTTTCAAAGACAGTCCTGCAGATATAGTGCCATTGGCTACCAAAATAGTGAGTTTCTAGGAGATATCAATGATGAAACAATGGGGAAAGTATCTGAAATGAGGACTTTCCTGGGGAAAGGAATTTGTAGAACCACTCTAGGGCAGGCATTTTCCTCTCCTCGAGTTCATTTCAGTTCAGTTCAGTTGCTCAGTCATGTCCGACTCTTTGCAACCCCACGGACTGCAGCACACCAGGCTTCCCTGTCCATCACTAACTCCTGGAGCTCACACAAACTCATGTCCATTAAGTCAGTGATGCCATCCAGCCATCTCAAGCTCTGTCACCCTCTTCTCCTCCTGCCTTCAATCTTTCACAGCATCAGGGTGTTTTCAAATGAGTCAGTTCTTCACATCAGGTGGCCAAAGTATTGGAGTTTCAGTTTCAGCATCAGTCCTCCCAATGAATATTCAGGACTGATTTCCTTTAGGATACATTGGTTGGATTTCCTTGCAGTCCAACNCTTCAATCTTTCACAGCATCAGGGTGTTTTCAAATGAGTCAGTTCTTCACATCAGGTGGCCAAAGTATTGGAGTTTCAGTTTCAGCATCAGTCCTCCCAATGAATATTCAGGACTGATTTCCTTTAGGATACATTGGTTGGATCTCCTTGCAGTCCAACGGACTCTCAAGAGTCCTCCAACACCACAGTTCAAAAGCATCAATTCTTCAGTGCTCAGCTTTCTTTATAGTCCGATTCTCACATCCATACATCACTACTGGAAAAATTCCTAGCATACTCATTTTTCAATCAGATAGGCAGAAACTCTTGGTTAGCATTCATTTGTTTTTTTCTTAGTACAGCAAGTTTTCTTGAACTATGGCCTCTTCTTCCAAAAACTGAGAACAAAAATATAAGTAACTACTTCAGTTCATTTGTATTTAGAAAATCAAGACGCCCTCAGAAAAGTTTCTCGGAATATAGTAAAAGTCCAAGCCCTCCTATAAAAGCTATGCCAGTGTTAGGGGAAACACTGACAGAAACCACTCACCCAGGCCAGGCAACATAATATTCACCAATGTTAGTTATTTTATAGCAGGAGGTCCTGGTAAGGAACCCAGAACTAACAAGCTACCCCTAATCAGAAGAATTTGGGAAAAATCAAAAGGAGATGCCACATGTCCTACCATACTCCCAGAATCCTCCTCAATGGAATCCATCTTGGCTTAGCAAGGTATGTACCACCAGGAAGGGCCCTGAGTCAGAATGATTGGCCATAGACAACCCAGAAATTAATCCCATCACCATAAAACCCAAGACTGTGAGCCACGTGGCAGAGCAGTTCTCCTGGGTTCCCTTACCCTCCTGCTGTCTGCCCAGGCTCCCTTTCCCAATAAAGTCTCTTACTTTGTCAGCACGTGTGCCTCCTTGGACAATTCATTTCCGAGTGTTAGACAAGAGCCTGCTCTCAGACCCTGGAAGGGGTCCTCCTTCCTGCAATACCAACCCTTCCCTCATGGCATCACTTCTGTCTTTGTGGGGATGCTCTATTCTGTGCAGCTAATCAAAGTTGCAAACTATCCTGGTTCCTCCAACCTGGACCAAAGAGCCTCCCAACCAACTCTCCACCTTGAGATTCTTGCTCCAGACGTAGGTGGGGCAAAAGAACTCCCACCCCAATCCTTGGCCAAACCTGGACTTCTATCTTGGAACTACAATACTATCTTTTAATACCAGATAGCATATCAGCCGTTTCCTATTAGAAACAATGTTCTTTTCAATAGTCTACTTTGTTTCACACTGACAGTCATTTTTCACCCTGCATGGCAGAATTTCAAAGCCAAGAATACTGTATTACACAGTAAACAAACAAAATTAGACCCAAAATTGCCTTTTTTGATTTTGATATATTAATCAACTCTTTAGGAAAGCTTCTAAACATTTTCAATTACATCAAAAACAGGCTTGCAACATTTTCCAACTTAAAAAAAAAAAAACTGGCTTAGTTAAAGGTTTGTTTTTTATCCCACAGATACTGTATATTACATATTTGCAACTATTTCTGTTTTAGGACAGATTGATTAATAGCATCAGCTCTAAAATCCCAGCATGTCCACAGAGGGTAAAAAGTATTTCCATCTGTGATCTTTATTAACCAAGGCAGATATATCTATTTTGCTGTGTTTGCTTCTTCCTTCAGCAGCAGCCTCAGAAACCTGCACCTCTCAGAGACTATAGGCTTCACTGTTGCCATTAAATGCTAATCATTGGTCAGGTGCACACTCTAGTGATAGAAGACAAATAGTGGGTTAAATAAACCCAGAGCAAAGAAGTCTTGATATGCCGAAGACCTGGCCTCCCTCCTGTACTTGACATCTACCTTGACTGGGCAGGAAAATTGGCATTTGAACTAACAATGAAAACATCCTAAAAAAAAACAAAACAGGAAATACGGTATAGTTGACAGGGATAAATAAAAGAAAATGTATAAAGGGCAATTATGTGTTTAATAAATTAGATGACAACAATAGCTAAAGTACTTAAATTATGTCTGTTACTTAAAGGAGTGGAAATCATAGGAAGAATGCTACCAAGACAACTGAAATGTTTACACATTCTTCCTAAATGTATTCTTTAAGAAAAGAGCTTAAGACTGCTCCTGCTGCTAATTGACAAAGTTTTTTTGGTAACCTTTAGAGGACTATCTTGGTGGTGGTGGTTTAGTCACTAAGTCATGTCCGACTCTTGCGACCCCATGGACTATAGCCCTCCAGACTCCTCTGTCCAAGGGATTCTCCAGGCAAGAATACTGGAATCGATTGCCATTTCCTTCTCCAAGGAATCTTCCCAACCCAGGAATCAAACCCAGGTCTCCTGCATTGCAGGCAGACTCTTTACCAACTAAGCTACAAGAGAAGCTTCAGAGGACTATCTTATCTACTAGTTAAAATTTGCAAGTAATCAGGAGTTATCGAATCCCTGCAGTTTTCAGAGTGTGTCACATGCAAGAATACAAAAGAATTAGAATAAAGAAGATCTGCTGATAAAGGGGGCCTACATTACAGGGTAGAAACCAGAAAAAAAAATTTGCAAAATACATAAGAATACTCTGAAATGTGAAAATGAATATAATCTGTTATGTAATTATTTAGGGCCTTATGTGACCCATAAAGCCTTAGGATTTCACCTCCCTTACTGGCTCAGGCAGTAAAGAATCCATCTGCAATGCAGGAGTCCACCTGCAGGAAAACCCGGTTTGATTCCTGGGTCAGGAAGATCCCCTGGAGAAGGAAATGGCAACCTACTCCAGTATCCTTACCTGGAAAATCCCATGGACACAGGAGCCTGGTGGGCTACAGTCCATGGAGGTCACAAGAGTCATCACAACTTAGTGACTAAACCACACCACTGAAATGAAACACAGAACTTGAAAGCTTTCAGCATTTGAAGGAGTTTCTCCCAGAGGATATAGAGGCTATACAAGTAATCACTGCTCTGTCCTGTGATTTTTCTCACACACACACACACACACGAGTTTTCTTGGCATTCCTTAATACAAATGAGACATAGGATGTGAGAATTGGACTGTGAAGAAGGCTGAGCACCGAAGAATTGATGCTTTTGAACTGTGGTGTTGGAGAAGACTCTTGAGAGTCCCTTGGACTGCAAGGAGATCCAACCAGTCCATTCTGAAAGAGATCGGCCCTGGGATTTCTTTGGAAGGAATGATGCTGAAGCTGAAGCTCCAGTACTTTGGCCACCTCATGCGAAGAGTTGATTCATTAGAAAAGACTCTGATGCTGGGAGGGATTAGGGGCAGGAGGAGAAGGGGATGACCAAGGATGAGATGGCTGGATGGCATCACTGACTCGATGNAGAGATCGGCCCTGGGATTTCTTTGGAAGGAATGATGCTGAAGCTGAAGCTCCAGTACTTTGGCCACCTCATGCGAAGAGTTGATTCATTAGAAAAGACTCTGATGCTGGGAGGGATTAGGGGCAGGAGGAGAAGGGGATGACCAAGGATGAGATGGCTGGATGGCATCACTGACTCGATGGGCATGAGTCTGAGTGAACTCCGGGAGTTGGTGATGGACAGGGAGGCCTGGAGTGCTGTGATTCATGGGGTTGCAAAGAGTCAGACATGACTGAGTGACTGAACTGAACTGAACTGAAGATTTTCAAAAAGACTTACTTCACTTTGTGTAAGATTCTTGAAAAGCAGTCAAGTTTATGAAGTCCAGCACAACAGCTACCCAAACCCCTTGACCCCAACAGATATTCACATTCTTACTCCCCAAAGGAGCTCAACATGAGGCTGGGGCCTCATGGATGCCATTAGAAACAATTTTTCAGGCCTGTCCCAATATTCTACCAAATTTGAGATGCCTCTCATCTCCAGCAAAAACTGCACTTTAATTCGTTATAGCAAGATGGGGAGGAAATTTCAGGAGGCCAGAAGATTGAGACTCACATGCTCTTCATTTCCAATCAAATGATGCACCAAATAATATCTCAATATTACTCATACTACTTCCTGAATTCTACTTAAAAGTGAAAGAATTTTAATTATCCAAGGCTGGTTTCTTTAGGGGCTGAATTGGAGAAAGGTTTCCCAGAAAGTAGACAGAGTCCTAAAAAAGCTTTGGAATTGTCTATGGACAAAAATTAAAATCCCACAGTGACATCCTTTACGTCTTCATTTTGCCTTGCATGGGACAGGAAAGAACAATTTCTTCCCAGGCTCTCTCTATAGACGTACCAACTAAAATGTACTAGCAAGCAGGTGTTCTCAATTAAGAGGTTTTAAGCAGGTATTTCTTAAGCTTTATGCAAATGTTTCTCTTTTTCTTCCTTATTCTAAATATACAGCAGCCTGTCTACCATGAAAGGGGATGGGGGTTTTGTTCTTTAATTAAGAACACTGATCATCATCTATTAGTCTATTTAACATCAAGAAAAGAAGCCACGCCAAGGGCCCAAGCTCCACCTGGGCACCTTCCTAATGGTCTTTCTGAACAGGCCCATCTGCGCAGCTCACTCACAGTTGGCTTTGCCGAGACGACTGATGAAATACCTAATGGGACACTGTCACCCTTTACTGAGACCCTCTATCATCGACATTCATGGTCTGGTAACTGATAACAAATCTCTTGATGAAGCCATATGAAAAGTGACTCCCCCTTTACTATTATAGAAGGGGCATACTACTCGGTCAGTAACTCTACACAGTAAGAGTGTGTGAAGAGACAGTAGCCAAAATGCAGTGTCTTATTCAGTAGTGAAATTAACTGAGAAGAATTTCTTAAAGGTGGTAAGATCTCCCTGTAGACTTGATCATTCTCTAATTAATCAAATGTATTTATTTGATAAGTCTCCTATAAATTGTAACCCTGGTAATTTACATGAACCAATTAATGCCTATGTCTAGTAATCATCCAAAAGAAAAATTAAATATACTGAAATATATGTAAGTTAATTTTTTGTTCCACTTATCATAACATGAATCCTTTCTCACATATGTTCAGTCTTATCAATCTACAGCTGCTATTGCATGATTCTGTGCTCATGACTTTTAAAAAAGGAGGAAAGTTAATTTTAAGACACCCAAATTACACATTTTTGGTAGGAAAACACTATGTCAATTCAAAAGAGATTGCTATGCTAATGTAACAAAAGATCTAAAGTATTCCTTACACTGACAGAAGTAATCCCCCATTCAGGTTGGCCCCCAAATGATGGGGTACCCAAAAGGAAATAAAATTGCAGCAAAATGGGACCCTATGAGGATCAATAATTTTATAATTTTATATTTACATGATTATAACTAAAACATTAACTCCAGGTATAAAGACATGTAACTGGTTAGTACAAGTTTAAATACTCACAGTTATCAAGACAGTGGTCATTGGCAAGCGAAACGACGAGAGGAGAGGCCCATGCTATGCCTGATCCTGCTGAGCAATTTTCAGACCTCAGCTCATTCTGGCAGCTACAAGCAAAGAATATACAGAAACCAGAATTATAATTACATGACTTTACATTGTATCAATTAGCATGCTTCCATTGGAAATAGTAAAAGGCTGAGTAAAATTGGTTTCAACAACGACTTTTATTATATTACAAAACAAGAGGTCCACAGGTAGAGTAGCTCCAGGGTGAGTTCACTGGGTAACTCAACAACGTCAAGTGGGAACCAGGCCTTTCTATCTGTCTCCTCTGCCAATGAAAGCATGCTGGCTTGTCCCCTGAGGCTGGTCCTCCTCAAAGTCCTAAGACAGTTTCTGCAATCCCAGGCACTATATAAAGATGCCAACATTAAGAGACAGAAATGTTTCCTTCTATGCATAAATTTTATCCAGAAGCATCCTCCTTCCCAAAGACTCCTCTCAACTCTCATTGGTCAAAACTATGTCACAAATTCATGTCTAATCAACTACTGGAAGGGTAATAATGAGAATTCGAATGTCTGGTTTCAACTACTCAAGATTTACCTCCCTGTAAGGCTGAGGGTTACTCCAGCTTCCCCTAAAGCCTAATATCTGAGGGAAAAATAAGATTCTAATAGCAAGAAACCGTGTTCCTCCAAGGAGACGTATTTTAGGTTAGTGGAGTAGGCAGCCTAAAGTATCTGCTACATACATCTAATAAGAATAGAAATAGACCTTAACTCACTACACATGGCTCAATGCATAAAGCTGACACAAATGGTTTAACTGACAGTATCATCGATCTAAGATTAGCCATTGTTGCTGCAGAGGTATATCTTCATAGAAACTTGCAAAGACATGAATCTCTCTTTAAAAGGCAGTAATTACAATTGAAGAACAAATCATGGCTAAATCCATATTATCTATATGAACCCAGAAAAGATATCTCCTCTTTTATGGAAAAATCAAGGATTCCCTTTACGAGAAATTTCTCTTCCAATGAGTTTCCTGTAATAGTTTCACATTCCAGATGTGCATTTGTAATAAGCTTGTGTTGGTTTAGCTGGGCTCAATTTATCTAATAAGCCACTGAGGTGGACAATTCTTGATGTAAATTAGGAATTGTGGCTGCATTAAAAAGTAATTTATTATATAAACTACTATCTGAATATACTCAGATATACATCATTTAATTTTTTCCTTGCCATTCATTTATTACATGGCCATCTCACACATGGAAAAAATAGCTACGATACTTGTTAAATATGCTCTTTTCTAAAATATTTTATCGATTCTAAAGAGAAATAACAGTGATGAAATATTTTTAATGCCATATCAAATATATTTAAGGGATGTCAGGAGTGACAATGTGCACAACCATAAAGCAATCCACTGTGAGGGAAGAAACATGAGTTCTAACAGCATTTCTTCAGTACTCACTATGTACCAGGCACTGTGCTAAGCATTTAACTCACATTCACTTATTTAATCTTCATAATATCCCAACAAACTGTGTACCATGGCTATCCCTTTTTCAGGTGTGGAAACTGAGGCACAGAGAGATGACCTTGCTGGCACAAGGTCACAAAACTAATAAGTGGCAGGGGCAGGCTGCAGAACTTCAGAGGAAAAACACTTATCCATAGTTCAATATGACCTCTCTAGTCCTAGAACTGCCCCTGGTTGCTTAATTTTGTTGGAACCACTGTTTCCTAATGAGTTCAATAAGGAGTTGAGTGGAGATCTTTAAGAAAATTTCTAGCTCTAACACTTAAAATATCATGAAAACTGTAACCTTACAGAATCGTCCTCTGTCAAACTCTTTCTGTTAAAGTTGCATTTATCACAAAACCAAACACCCATCTGGACACTTATTTTCTAGTAACAATTGGAAGATAATATAGGGGAAGAAATAACTAAAAAGCCAATCATGGTATATAAATCATAGGAAAAATACATCTCCTTGGAGAAATACAGTTGCAGCTTATCAGACCTAAACTCATGAATTTCCTCAGACGCTGGGTGTGAGACCTACCTAGAGGAAAGGTTATATAACTGGGTTTTCTACAATATGGCCTCTAAATTACTTAAAAGCTTCCAAAGCATGTACAACATTTTCTGACACTAGGCAGTGGAAAACTCTTCACCCTTCAGAGCAATAAGCCCCCTTCTGTCTGGACCTCCTAACTGTCACTTTCAAAGGAATTAGAATTGAATTATTTTAAAACATCTCAACAAACATAATTACAAGTACTTGTAAGATTCCTCAAAATAACCTCTTTGGAGTGTCCAGACAGAGACACAGAGTAGAGCTATACATGTGCTGAAGAATTAATATTAAATTATTTCTCCAAACACTGTGAACTACCCACTAGAATGACCATTCAGCTTATCTGAAGAGCAAAATTTTAAAACTAAATGATTAAAGTCTCAAATTATATTTCAATAATATAACCAGGATTGGACAGTATCTTCTTTCAGTGTGTGAAGTACAAGCTGTACTTTTTCACAGCATGAAAAAGTAAATGTGTAAATGTGGTCTAAGTTCTGGAAAACTGACAGGCGCATTTTCTTAAAATCTATGGAACTCTTGTTGCTCCCTGACAGGATGAATAGAGAAAAGGAGTGCAAAGGATAGAAAATTTCAAAACACTCATGTTTTTAAAAGTTAATTGAATAATTTCAGCAAATTTTTGTAAGGATCAGTTTTCCTTGTTTAGACACAGTTTTCTTTTGGATACTCAGTAATATCTCAATTATCCCCAGAAGGTAAAAGATATAACAATATATAGAATACATAAATAATTTTTGTATCCTACTATGTGTGTTTGTAGGTATTTTGTTATATAGGCTATTTTGCTTTCCTATTGCATTTTTTATGTTAAATAATAAGTTAACTTGTTATTCCTGAACAACAACAGAAATTTACTCTGAGAAAGCCCAAAGCATTATGAATGCCAATGTCAAGTTGTGAAAAATAAATCTGCTACAGTATGTAAGGACTAATCCAAAACAACTTTCTTAAAAAGATAGTTTTAGTATGTTTACATATATAATGTGAAATGTATCCCAAATAAAAGTGCTAGGCACTTCTATTCCCATATACTTGCGATTCTGCTGTTCTACATTTATGGAACAGATAAATTAAGAAGAGTTTTATAAGAATTTTCAGCGAGAAAGTAAAGTCAGGTAGCTGGATAACTGCACATAAAGCCGCTATTGACAAGAGCCTTCTGCCTGTCATTTAAATGTTGCTCATATTAGAAAAGCATGATGTTCTTTTGAGGTTGTTTCTCCCTTTAGTCCTCCAGGCCAGATTCTACAGACTATGGGGGGAAATGAGAGGAATTACTACTTGATTTTGCCTGAGCTATTAAGTTTATTGTAAAATAAGGTAAAATATTGCAAAACAAAGCAATTAAAGCTAATATAGACACTAAGCAACAAAAGAGTCAAACAAGTATGAATTGAAATAATGAAACGCATTCTGTAACTGTGAGACCTTCAGATCCAAGGGAAGTGGGACCATCAGTGAAGTGCATGGGCAAGGGAGTCCCAGCACCTAATTTCCAAGCATGGTCAGCCTCTTCCGAACTCTAACAAGGTATTTAACTGCTCCAGATCATGTTTCTTCATAAGTGAAATGGGAGCACCCACTTCAAAGGGTTATGGTAAGAAATAAATAATCAGATTGAAAGCAATTGTCAAAGTGTCTGCACCCAGCCAACTCTCTAAACGTGCTGTTACTCTTATTAAGCCAGGAGTAAGAATTATTCAACTGAGGGACACTATCTGGACAGGATAGCCTGAGAGCCTGATAGTCTCTCATTTCTCATACTGATATAATTTAAGTTATTCCTATCATGANCAAAGAGTTGGACACGACTGAGCAACTGAACTGAACTGATAGCCCAGTTGGTAAAGAATTCACCTGCAATGCAGGAGACTCCAGTTTGATCCCTGGGTTGGGAAGATCCCATGGAGAAGGGAAAGGCTACCCACTCCAGTATTCTAGCCTGGAGAATTCCATGGACCCATGGGGTCACAAAGTCAGACACAACTGAGCGACTTTCACTTTTGCTGAAATGTTTACCAATAGATTATATCATACCTAAGATTGGCTTCAAAATAATTGGAAAAGGGATACAGAGAAGGAAAATGAGGGGACAAAAGTAATACAAGATTAGCCATGAATTAATAATTAAGCTGGTTGGTGAGTATATGAGTGTTTTTATCTTTCAAGGCATGTGGGATCTTAGTTTACCGACCAAGGATCAAACCTGCATCTCCTGAATTGCAAGGTGGATTTTCACCCAACGGGATCAACAGGGAAGTCCCCATATGAGTTTTAAGTAGACTACTCTCTTCTCTGTAGTTTTAAATATTTTTGACATTTTCCATATTAAAAAAATTAACATTTTTCGATCCTTAAAGTTTAGCTGCTAAATTCCAAATGGCTATGAATTTAACTTACAGTAATTAATTTCTGATTAGGTAATTTAATCAACAAAACTAATGGTTCCCAACACCCACCCCTAAGCAGCACAAACAAACTTAGCTTCCTCATAGTCTGAATGTTGCTATAAAAATCCAAGTACAATAACCAGCCCAGAGAAGCGATATTCACTAATGTTATGGGAGTATTTATCGACAAGTGTAAATTATAAACTATTATAATTATTGCTTTTTAGAGTTAATGACAGACAAAGTGTTTTCTCTTATATTGAAACTGGAGCAGCTGGATGAAAATAGAAAAACAGTTCTTTAGTCTATGTATGGCAAGAAAAAGAAAAAATCAAGAAGATAATATTGTGTGCTCTACTCATCCGGATAAAAAGACACAATCTTTTTATCTTTCTGGTGTACTCACCAAAGCTCTCCCCCCTGAAGCCGAGAGGAGACCTTTGTATGTCACTAGAGTAGAATAGTTTTTGAATCTTTGGTTTGTATTTTTCACTATATACATGTCAATAGTTTCAAGAAGGCAGAAAACCCCTTAATATCTTAAAGTCCACAGAACACAAGCTGCATGGATTCTACAGTTCTTCCTGACTCTTGGCAACGTCTACACTCACTGAAGTAATACATCCATGAGGCCTGAAGCCAAACGGGATAGCCAGAGTACCTTCTAAGGCAGCAAAAGGTAAAAGGAAAAGTTTTCTCAGTATTGGAAAGAGGTCAGAAGGATTCAGAAGATCTAGTGCGACACAGAGCATGGCAAGACAAGAGGGTGTCTGTATGATGCAACCAGAGAGATTAAATGCTTGGCCCCCGGTCCTTTCAAAGATTCCTAACACCAAGCATGGACTACAAACAGTGATAAAACAGTCTAGTGGATCTAGCTAGCTGGACAATGGCATCTCCAGTGAGGTCCAATGATTAATTACAAGAGCTATGATCTTCACTATGATTTGGCACCATTTAAGATCCTCAACATTCAGAAAACAAAGATCCTGGCATCTGGGCCCATCACTTCATGGAAAATAGATGGAGAAACAGTGGAAACAGTGACAGAGTTTATTTTGGGGGGGCTCAAAAATCACTGCAGATGGTGACTGCACCCATGAAATTAAGATGCTTACTCCTTGGAAGGAAAGTTATGAGCAACCTAGATTCCATATTCAAAAGCAGAGACATTACTTTGCCAGCAAAGATCCGTCTAGTCGAGGCTATGGTTTTTCCAGTAGTCATGTATGGATGCGAGAGTTGGACTGTGAAGAAAGCTCAGTGCCAAAGAATTGATGCTTTTGAACTGTGGTATTGGAGAAGACTCTTGAGAGTCCCTTGGACTGCAAGGAGATCCAACCAGTCCATTCTGAAGGAGATCAACCCTGGGATTTCTTTGGAAGAAATGATGCTAAAGCTGAAACTCCAGTACTCTGACCACCTCATGCAAAGAGTTGACTCATTGGAAAAGACTTTGATGCTAGGAAGGATTGGGAGCAGGAGGAAAAGAGGATGACAGAGGATGAGATGGCTGGATGGCATCACCAACTCGACGGACGTGAGTCTGAGTGAACTCTCCGGGAGATGGTGATGGACGGGGAGGCCTGGCGTGCTGCAATTCATGGGGTCACAAAGAGTTGGACACAACTGAGTGACTGAACTGAACTGAACTGAAGATCCTGAACCAGAGTCTCCTGCACTGCAGGCAGATTCTTTACCAACTGAGATATCAGGGAGGCCTGATTCGGGAAGATCCCCTGGAGAAGGGATAGGCTATACTCTCCAATATTCTTGGGCTGTCATTGTGGTTCAGCTGGTAAAGAATCCAACTGCAATGTGGGATACCTGGGTTCAATCCCTGGGTTGGGAAGATCCCAACTTTACAGTCCATGGAGCCACAAAGAGTTGGACATAACTGAGCAACTTTCACTCCCTCAAGAACCTGAATTTTTGCACAGTGTTTGGGACAGGAGAGTACTACATAAATATTTAGATTTAATTCCTGCCATCCCAGAAGTCTGAGTGAGGTTTTACTTAGATCTGGATTTAAGTGACTTCAAATAAAATAAATATGTGCGATAGTTTATGCAGATCTGTGAATTCTGTTTAATTCACACAGATGACTCCATTTAAAAAGCAATCATCCCAATAAAACTGGCTATGAAAGCAACCCGCATCCACGCTATAACGGTAATCATCTTTCACATCTGCACAGTTTTGTACATTTGGTAAGGTGTTTTCACGTGTTATCTCATTTGATCCTCACAGGGTTAAGAGGGTTCAGTAGCTCTTAAACTGTTGAGAGTAGATGGTACAGGAGCAAATGACTTATTGGAAGAGAGGATTTTCTCCCAGGTATCTGGTCATTAGTTATTTCCTTTGCTCAGCTGCATTCTCTCTCTCAGAATAAGAGGAAAATTTTATTCAATTCTTCCTTTAAAAACATCTGTGCAAAGTTGTCATTCCTCGGATGAATTTCACAGAACCCAATGAGGATGATTTAAGAGGTTGCAATTTAGGCTGCCACCCAATGGTGGTAGTAAGTCATGGCCAAACCTTCTCATGATAACAGAAAAACAGAACAAAACAAACATTCACAGGCACAGCAGCCAAAGGAAAAAGAGATTATAACACTTTGCAATGCCTTCTTACTATCAGAAACAGAAATCTTTCTTAAACTTAAAACTATTCAACAGACATAAAGTTTATTTAGGGAGTATTTTTCTATTTCAAACTTTCAAAGCCAAAGGATTTCACAGAAGTTGCCTGTGAGGAATGGGAATTAGGGGAACGAAGCAGGTAAGGTTTTCATTTCTCTACTCAGTGCATTTGTATATTTTTGTATTGGCTACAATAAAATGTATTACTTTTATAACACTATAATTTGAAAACTAGATAGTTTTTAATCAAAGGACTGTAATATCTAACTCAATTATTTTCCTCTTTATCACAAAACATCATTGCTGGTTCTCTTTTCAGGAACTGAAAAAAGAATACCTTCCTTTAATAGTTCACTTCTGTCATGGAAAACCCTGCCCTGGCTTGTCCATGTCCTCTAGGCCAGGAATTTCCAGCTGTGGCAAGAACACCAGAGAAGGACTCAGAACAGCACCAGAATGAAAGCTTCACTCTCCATCAACCTACACCATCTGGGGCGTGGACAAGGCTGAATTCGTTTGCCATCACTTTTTCAGGCATACTTAGAGCAAACAGGTAGCAATCATCGAGGAAAGCAGGTGGGAGGCAGGGGTGGGGGTTGTTTCTATTGTAAAGTTGTAACAGGAAATATTTCTCCAAAAGGCAAAAATGCATTTTAATGTCTGTAAAACTTACTACAAATAGTAAATAAAATAACAATAGCTACAAACATAACTTTCCTTTTAAGAAAACAATGGGCTTTTTATTTTTGCAGTGTGGGACTCATATTCTTAAGAGTGACAGAGGGATATAAAACAGTGAAAGCCACTAACTTGGCTTGGTTCAAAGTCCAGCAGCCTCCTTTTCAACTACTGGTTTTGGCTTCTATAATTTTTTTCATGAGCAAGAATAGCATTGAAACATGTACAATATCATATATGAAACGAATCGCCAGTCCAAGTTCGATGCATGATATGGACGCTTGGGGCTGGTGCACTGGGACGACCCAGAGGGATGGTATGGGGAAGGAGGAGGAAGGGGGGGGGAGGTCAGGATGGGGAACACGTGTATACCTGTGGCAGATTCATGTTGATGTATGGCAAAACCAATACAATATTGTAAAGTAATTAACCTCCAATTAAAATAAATAAATTTATATATATAAAAAAAGACCTTGTCATAGGTAAAGAGAAAACCATTTAGTCTCTCCAGCCTTCTGTTTAACTTTTCTTTTGTTCTTCCTTATTATTAGTAAATACACAATTTTCCCTTGAAGAAAATAAACACCCATCTTAACTGTGTCTTGACTTCCACCACCACATGTTCCCCCAACAATTCATTTCTACATTCTTTTTCCCTCTGTGAAACCCCTCCATCAAATAAATGTCTTCCAGGTTTAGACATGGTAGCTTCATATACATAAATTTGATCATAGTTTTAAATATTTTGTCTTCTCAATTCCCATAGCAACTGGCTTCTTCAGAAACTTTCACAGAAAGTCCAAAGATATCATTATCTTTTAACTGAATGGAATATTTTGAATAGAATTAGTTCAGGAAAATAAGGTGGTTTGATTACCACATCCGTGGCCTTTCATTTTTCTTTTTTCTTTTGTAAAATAAAAATTTAAATGTCAATTTCACTAGATAGAAATGGTTAGGTGTTCTGGGGCTTATCAGTTAGTTATTAAAGAATGTGTGTAATTTTCAACGATGCTATCTCACCCATTTTAAAGAACAGTTTTTCACTTACTGATTTGAGTAAGTGTTTATTGAGCATACTAAGAATTATTTGAAGCTGTGAAAGACTCAGGCAACTATAAAGCTCAGAACTCCCCTCTGGTACCTGCAATCATTCAGAAAACTAACATCACGGCATCTGGTCCCATCACTTCATGGGAAATAGATGGAGAAACAGTGGTTGATTTTATTTTTCTGGGCTCCAAAATCACTGCAGATGGTGACTGCAGCCATGAAATTAAAAGACACTTCCTCCTTGGAAGGAAAGTTATGACCAGCCTAGACAGCATATTAAAAAGCAGAGACATTAGTTTGTCAACAAAGGTCCATCTAGTCCAGGCTATGGTTTTTCCAGTGGTCATGTATGGATGTGAGAGTTGGACTATAAAGAAAGCTGAGTGTCAAAGAATTGATGCTTTTGAACTGTGGTGTTGGAGAAGACTCATGAGAGTCCCTTGGACTGCAAGGAGATCCAACCAGTCCATCCAGGAGATCAGTCCTGGGTGTTCATTGGAAGGACTGATGTTGAAGCTGAAACTCCAATACTTTGGCCACCTGATGCAAAGAGCTGACTCATTTGAAAAGACTCTGGTGCTGGGAAAGGTTAAAGGCAAGAGAAGGGGACGACAGAGGATGAGATGGCTGGATGGCATCACCGACTCAACAGACGTGAGTTGGAGTGAACTCTGGGAGTTGGTGATGGACAGGGAGGCCTGGTGTGCTGTGGTTCATGGGGTCACAAACAGTTGGACACAACTGAGCGACTGAACTGAACTGAACTGAACCTGCAATCATGTTAGGTGACAATAAAAAGCAGTGTGTAATTAAACACTGAAACTGTAAAACAGCCCTATCAGCAATGAAGGAAAAAAAAAGAAAGTCATCATTTTTGGTTGATTTGGTTGATGTAAGAGGAAGATGAAATTTGAATTGGGTTTTGAGAGATAGGCAGGATTTGAAAAGTTGAAAAAAGAGAAAACATTATTCTGGGCATCATTCCAGAAATAGAAGGCAGTATGAATATTTACATGGAAGGTGAATATGAAATGTTTGGAGGCACAGCAAGTAGATCAGTCTGGCTAGAGGAAATGAAGTTGAGGCATACAGTTCAGTTCAGTTCAGTCGCTCAGCCATTTCAGATACAAGACAGGGCCAAAAAGGTAAGAGATAAGGCTAGAGGGCAGGTGTAGAAAGCCTTGTAATCAGTCTGGATTTTATATAACAGATGATAGGATAAACTAGTTAAAACAGGAAATTAGAAGAAATTAGGAAGATTATTTTTTCTTTTTCTGGCTGCACTGAGTCTTGACTGCATGCAGGCTTCCTCTAGTTGAGTCATGCACGGGCTTTATGCCTGGGACAGGTGAGATCTTAATTCCCAGATGAGGGATCGAACACACATCCCTCACATTGGAAGGCAAATTCTTAACCCCTGGACCACCAGGGAGTTCTAAAAGAACATTTGAGATTACTTAAGGGCTAGACTTTCTCCTCTTTTTTTTCTTCCTCCATTTCCCTACTCCACTTTCAGTTAAAATTCAGTCTCTAAATACTTTTTATTGAATTATAATTAAAATAGATAAATAAACTATTAGTTTCAAGTGTACAACATGATTTGGTACTTTTATTCATTATGAAATAACCAAAATAAAACCAGTTACAATCTATTACCATATAAAGTTGTTACAATATTATTGACAATATTCCCTATATGCACATTACATCTGCATGGCTCAACACAGGGATACAAATGAACATAGGGATACAAATGCACATAGGGATACAAATATCTTTTTGAATCTGTATTTTCTCCAGATAAATACCTACTAGTGGAATTGCTGGATCATACAGCAGTTCTTAGTTTTTTTTGAGGACTCTCAACAGTTTTCCACAGTGGCTGAGCCAAGTTACATTCCCACCAACAGTGCACGAGGGTTCCCTTTTCTCCACATCCTCACCACCACTTGTTTCTTGTCTTTTTGAAAACAGCCAGTCTGACAATTATGAGGTATCCCATTGTGGTTTTGATTTGCATCCCCCCATAGTGATGTTGATGTTAAAGTGTCTGCCTGCAATGCAGGAGACCTGGGTTTGATCCCTAGGTTGGGAAGATCCCCTGGAGAAGGAAATGGCAACCCACTCCAGTATTCTTGCCTGGAGAATCCCATGAACAGAGGAGCCTGGTGGGCTACAGTCCATGGGGTCGCAAAGAGTCGGACACGACTGAGCAACTTCACTTTCACTATAGAGATGTTGAGCACCTTTTCATATGTTTTTTGACCATATAGTTGTCTTCTTTGGAAAAATGTCTACTCGGGTCCTCTGATTTTTTTAATGGAGTTGTTTGGGTATTTGATACTGTGGTGTATGAGTTCTTTATTTATTTTGGACATTGACTGCTTGTCAGATATATCATTTGCAACTATCTTCTTCCATTCCATGATTATCTTTTTGATCTGTTGGTGATTTCCTTCACTGTGCAAGTTTTTAACTTTGATACAGTCCCATTTGTTTATTTTTGCTTCTGTTTCCCTTGCCTGAGAGGACTGCTGGACTGGTGTCAAAAAGTTACTGCCTAGTTTTCCTCTAGGAGCTTAACAGTTGCAGGCCTTGCTTTTAAGACTTTATTCCATTTTGAGTTTATTTTATATATGGTGTAAGAAGTGATCCAGTTTCATTCTTTCTCATGTAGCTGCCCCATTTTCCCAACACCATTTATTGAACAGACTATCTTTCCCCCATTATATACTTTAGGCTCCTTTGTCATAGATCAATTGACCATAAGAGCATGGGTTTATTTCTGTACTATTCTATCCTATCTTTCTATGTATACACTTTTGTGCCAGTACCATAATTTTGATTACTACAACTTTGTAGCATGCTATAGTTTCAAGTCTAAGAGTGTGATACTTTCAGCTTTTTCTTTTTCAAAATTGCTTTGGTTATTTGGGGCCATCTGTGGTTCAATACAAATGTTACCATTGTGTTCTAGTTCTGTGAAAAAAGCTATGCAAATTTTGAAAGGAACTGCATTGAATCTGTAGATTGCTTTGCGTAGTATAGACATTTTAAGGATATTGATTCTTCCAGTCCATGAGCATCATATCTCATTTATTTGTATTGTTTTCAAATTCTTTTGTCTTTGTCTTATAGTTTTTAAAAGTACAGATCTTTCAATTCTTTGGTTTGATTTATTCCTAGGTAATTTTCTTCTTGATGCAATTGTAAATGGGACTATTTCTTTCTATTGCATTTCTTTGCATTTCTTTCTCATAGTTTATTAGCATATAAAAATGCAACGTTTCTGCATATTAATTTTGTATCCTACAACTCCACTGAATTAATCTATTATTTCTAATAGTTTTTGGTGGTCAGTCAAAGTGGCTTCCCTGGTATCTCAGAAAGTAAAGAATCTGCTTGCAATACAGGAGACCGGGGTTCAAACCCTGGGTTGGGAAGATTCTTGCCTAGAGAATTCTATAGACAGAGGAGCCTGGCAGGCTACAGTCTATGGGTCGCAAAGAGTTAGACACAACTGAGCAACTGTCACTTTTTTTACTTTCAGAGTACTCTTAGGATGAACACAATTCTATTGTGCAATTCTGAAATGATGCCACTGTCCTGGTAAAACAGCTTAATAGCTTCACAGGAACTTTCAAAATTCTACTGACTTAAAACATGGCCTTTGAGATCTGGCCCTAGCTTGCCTCTCCACACTTGTCACTTATACAATTGCCATCATTGAAAAAACTTTCCATCAGAATTAAATATCTCCTTCATTCCTCCTGCCCCTTTCCCTTCACTTAATTTATCTTGAGGTCTCAGCTTAGGTTTCACTTTCCCAAGGAAGACTCTCCAAGCTCCTCGAATCCAGATTAGGTTTCCTGCAATAAGTCTTATCTCAATGACAGCATTTAAAACCTATATCCTTGTCTACGACACACCATTAGGAAGAGGTACTTTCCCTACCACCTACCAAAGGGCCAAGAACATAAGACATATTTAAAAATATTTGTTGAAGAATGAAAAAGGCATATGGCAGAAAAAAATAGGAGTCTATGATTGTTACTCATATAAAAGTAGTAAGATTTGGCAGCAAGAGGGAAAACATTTTGTAAGAAATAATAGATCTGATGTTGTGTGTCAGTTTCCCAACTGATGCTCTTTATTTGTCCTCCATGGCTGTGTCAAGGGAACTCTCTTCCTTCCTGCCTCAAATAGATACTTAACCTTGGCTTTGCTGTTTGGGCTATTATAATGATTATCTTTTCTTTGGGTTATACATCCAATTTCTCTTTAAAAAATTACCCTCCCCCATTGTGTATAGTCCTAAAGGGACTATAAATTGAGTCTTACCCTCTCTTACCTAAGACTAAATGAAATTCTCTCCCTGACTATGAAAATTTGAAAATCCCACAGCAATCATCTGATGCTCTTTATTCCTGCAGTGACACTAATTCCCACTTCCTAGATATCTGTACTGCCCTGGTTTCCATCCTTTTAACTTGCCCTTTTCTCCAGCCTTGTTATAAACTACTAGAAATGTCCTTCCAATAAATCCTCATTTTATTTCATAAGCCATGATCAATTTCTGGTACTTGCAAAAAACAAAAGAACAAAAGCTAATAGAAATAAATAAAAAGAAAGAAGGGGAGTGAGAGGGAGAGAAAGAAAGTATAAAAGAGAAAAGAAAAAAGAAATACAATAGTAAAAGAAATTATATATATAATTTTAAATTTTCTAGCAAACTCACTAAAAAAAAAACTGATGAAGTTAATTTTAATGCTAGGTTTTATTTAGACCAATACATCCAAACTCTTATTTCAACATTTAATCAATACAAAAAATATGAATATTTTACTCCTGTTCCAAGTCTTTGAAACGTAGTATATATTTTACACTTATAGCACATCTCAACATAGACAGACTAAAGTGAAACACAGTCCTGCCAAAATAATAAAATGTGTAAAGCAGGAAAATATTTTATATTGCTACAGTTTTTTAATTTAAACAAATATTCCATTATGCAGTCACATTAGCCACATTTCAAGTGCTCAGTAGCAACGTATTAATCATAGGTTTACTGTACTGGGCTGCATAGCCTTAGAAATGACCTGCTCCAAAAGTGAAGAGACTCAGGGAACCTTTTCTTAATGGATCTAGTAACTGGAAGTAATTGGAGGTTTTCACTCATCCAACAAATTCCATTATGAAAGGATTCAGAATTGTGTGAAAACCTATGAAAATATCTCTTCCCCGCAAATGATGTTTCTTTGGCTGTGTAACTAAAACAGGTTAACACATTATTGAGTGTGAAACTTATCCTCTGTATTCTACAGTTCAATAGCAGAGAGAGATCAAGGAGTTATCTTCCCTGTCTGCGAGTTTAATTCAAAGTTAAAATTACATTATTACTCTTAAACCACTTTTTCATTCATTACATTTTGATAGGTAGAGGCTTTGAGGATTTGTTTTAATTGTAAGTATTTTCTATGTCAAATAAAAATGCGTTAATTTTGAAGGTTGAGGAATTTGACCATTATCTCTCAGACAACAATATTCACTGTAAACTGTGGAGTAGAAGAGTGACCATGATGAAGCCAATGTTTCAGGAAAAGGAATCAGAATCCAGTGTACAAGTAGATTGGTAACAACAGAGGTCCAGAGGGGAAGTGTAGAGCTTCTAGCTTCCTTAGCTGGTGTGCATATGCTCTTATTTCTTCAGGAATTGTATCCCTCTTAAATCTGTGCCTATCTTTCAAGATAGTGTTATAGCTATTTCCTGGATGCCTGGATGCAGATGGAAGAATGGATCACTTCTTCACTTAGGTTCTCACAGAGCCTCTTTCAAAATCCTGAACAGAAGTCAAATTCATAGAGGCAGAAAGTAGTATAGTTTGCTGGAAGGAGAGGGAACGAGTTTTTGTTCAATGAGTAGTGTTTCAGTTCTGCAAGGTAAGTTTTCTGTGGATGTATGGGAATTATGGTAGCACAAAACTAAATGACTAGAAGGCTTTACCTCAGGCTAACTCCTCCCCCTTTCAGATCTCAAATGTCACACATTTAAGAGAACTTCCTTCTCCAGGCCAGAATTGTTTAGATGCCTTTTCTATATCCTCTCATGAGTCCCATATTTTTCACATGGGGCTCTTTTATAATTGTAATCGAGAACTAATTTGGTGTCATAAAAAAATAGTATGACCAGGTGGCTTAAGCCACAAAACTTTATTTTCTCACAGTTCTGAAGGCTCGAAGTTCGAGAGGAAGGTTTGGTTTCTCCTGAGATCTCTTCTGGGCTTCCCTGGTGGCTCAGAGGTTAAAGCATCTGCCTGGAATGTGGGAGACCTGGGTTTGATCCCTAGGTTGGGAAGATACCCTGGTAGGAGGAAATGGCAACCCACTCCAGTACTCTTGCCTGGAGAATCCCATGGAGGGAGGAGCCTGGTAGGCTACAGTCCATGGGGTCACAAAGAGTCGGACACAACTGAGCGATTTTACTTTTCAAATGGCCACCTTCTTGCTGTGTCTTTCCTCTGTACATGCACAATCCTGCTATCTTCCTGTGTATTCAAATTTCTTCTTATCAGGACACCAGTCAGATTGGATTGCCACTGACCCTAAGGGCTTCATTTTAATTTAATCACCTCCTTAAAGGTCCTGTTTCCAAACGNATTTTACTTTTCAAATGGCCACCTTCTTGCTGTGTCTTTCCTCTGTACATGCACAATCCTGCTATCTTCCTGTGTATTCAAATTTCTTCTTATCAGGACACCAGTCAGATTGGATTGCCACTGACCCTAAGGGCTTCATTTTAATTTAATCACCTCCTTAAAGGTCCTGTTTCCAAACGCAGCCACCTTCTTTTAACCTTTTATTTTATATTGGAGTAGAGCCAATTAATAACATTGGCATAGTTTCAGGTGAACAGTGAAGGGACTCAACTATACATATACATATATCCATTCTCCCCCAAACTCCCCTCCCAACCAGGCTGCCACATTAACACTGAGCAGAGGTGCATGTGCTGTACAGTAGCTCTTTGCTGGTTACCCATTCTAAATGCAGCAGTGTGTACATGTCATCCCAAACTCCCTATCCCTTCCTCTTATCCTTCCCCCTGGCAACCATAAGCTCGTTCTCTAAGTCATACAGCCACATTCTGAAACAGAATTCTGATGAAATTAGGAGGAACACAATTCCACCCATAACATGTGATTACCTCTACTGTTTCCACTTGGTAACCTCTATGACAACTCATCTTGTTCTCATTACAGGACTTTCACAGTTGCTATTCCCTCCCTTTGGTACACTCTACCTCCAATCTTTCATACAATGTTTTTTTCAACTTCCAAGCATAGGCACTATCATCTGACAAGCGCAATCCCAGATCAGTTTATCTAATGTCACCCTAAAAGTCCCTCTAACACATCATCCTTTTCTTTCTGCCATGGCTCTCACCAGATAGTCAGCTCCAACAAAGACAGGTCATGTGATTTTATGCATCAGTGTAGCTCAGAGATGAACCCAGTGTCTCACACACAGACACGAATGAGTCAGTTTCTATACCCACTTACCATATTAAAATGACTTTTTTTCCTCCTCTGAGAAAACTTGCCAGGGAACGACTATGTTTTCTTCAAGTGTCAGTTCTGTGATCAATCTTAGCTCTAACACTTACTAGGTGTGTAAACTCAACAAGTCCCTTAATCTCTGGGCCTCAGGTTCCCAAATGACATGAAGACCACAGTACCTCCTTCAGAGTTTTTAGGAGGATCAACTAAAGTAATAAACACTCCCGGGGGAAAAAAATAAAATATAAAATTAAATTTAAAATAAAATTTTTTAAATAAAAAATAAAAGACATGCGGTACCTAGCACAAGAATTCATTATATAGTGCAGGCTATTAGCGGAAGAGCTATCAGGTTGGGTGTTTTTCAGAGTGTGGCAGCTATGAATGGCGTGAAAACTGTCTTTAGGTGGTAATGCGCAGCATTAAAACTATCATCTTGGCAAACTTATTTTAACTTTTTTTATGAAAATAAGGTCATGTTCTCATGCTCATGTCTTTGACATACACCTGTCCCTATTCTTCCTATCTAACTGGTCACTTTAGGTTTAAAGACATACACTCCAGTCAACAGGTGGATTTGACACTGTAAAAGCCATCCGGCAGCCAGACTGCCTGGGTTTACCCCACCTCCCTCACCTTGGCTGTGGGCTGGTTCTGGAACCTCCCTGTACCTCAGTTTATTGAACTGCAATAGAAGGATAATGACGGCCCCATGGGGTTATCAGGAAAATGGACTTATAACACGCATGGAGAGCCACAGGAAACCCGAGAGCCACGTTAGAAACACTTCAAAAAACGGTCCAGGGGGAATGGTTGGTGTGGCCACTGTCTCAAAGGTCTCACCAAAGCAACTGGGTCGGCGACGCGCGGCAAGACGGGGTCTGTAAGGCGGGTGGCACGAGGCCGGTGCGCAACCCTGAGGGGACCAATCGAAGCCCCAGGGAAGGCCGACGGCGCCCAGGACTATGGCCTCCTGAGGCAGCGGCCGCTTTGGGTTCTCCCTCTCTCTCGGCGTCAAGTCGCTCTCACTCCTGCTCTGACAGCCGTGGGCTCCTTCACGAAGAAAGCACCTTCTGAGATAAATGCTCTCTGAGGCGACGAGCAAAAAGCGCGGGCCAAGTCTAAGCGCGAAAAACAGGGGCGGAGCCGACGTGGCGGGACGACGCGCGCTACGTATGACGGCGCCGACGCACACGCAGAATCGCGCATGCGCGGTAGATCTAGTTGCAGACCGCGGCGCCCGGTGAGAGNGGTGTTGGAGAAGACTCTTGAGAGTCCCTTGGACTGCAAGGAGATCCAACCAGTCCATCCTAAAGGAGATCAGTCCTTGATGTTCTTTGGAAGGAATGATGCTGAGAGGAAAAGTTAAATTTTTGCTAAACCTTTGAGAGCAGGTTCTTATCTCATGAAATGTGGCCTTTAGGCTCTCTCAGGGGTTATTTTTCCTTCAGGGACTTTCCAAAAATTATTTTTCCAGGAAACAGCTAACTGTCAGAATGTGGCCCCAACCAGCCGTTTAGACTTGATAACAAATGAGCCTATCCCTGTAAAGGTCAAGACCTGCACACCAGTCAGACTGTCCCCACCCTAGCTGCACCCGTTTGTGGTTTTTGTGCTTAAAACTGCTCTGTAACAACTGTTCGGAGTTCGTTCCTCCCTGGAGGTGACTAAACCCTGGCGCGCCGGCCCAATAAATCCTCCTGCTGTTTACATCGAATCCGAGTCTCGGTGATCTTTGGAGCAACAGGTCCTANCAGACTGTCCCCACCCTAGCTGCACCCGTTTGTGGTTTTTGTGCTTAAAACTGCTCTGTAACAACTGTTCGGAGTTCGTTCCTCCCTGGAGGTGACTAAACCCTGGCGCGCCGGCCCAATAAATCCTCCTGCTGTTTACATCGAATCCGAGTCTCGGTGATCTTTGGAGCAACAGGTCCTAGGAAAAGACCGTAAGGTCTAACAATGCTAAAGCTGAAACTCCAATACTTTGACCACCTCATGTGAAGAGTTGACTCATTGGAAAAGACTCTGATGCTGGGAGGGTTTGGGAGCAGGAGGAGAAAGGGACGACAGAGGATGAGATGGCTGGATGGCATCACTGATTCAATGGACGTGAATCTGAGTGAACTCTGGGAGTTGGTGATGGACAGGGAGGCCCGACGTGCTGCGATTCATGGGTTCACAAAGAGTCAGACATGACTGAGCGACTAAACTGAACTGAGGATTTTCAGAATAGCATGAAATAAGAATGAAACTATCAAACATTCAGGTTTTTACGATTTTTTAGCAGATCTCCTCTAATGTTATACTGTTAAATAATATGTAAGGAATTGGAAATGATATCACAAGTGGTTCAGAAATGTAGATGAGCAATGCTGATACAACACAAATGTAACAGGACAAGACAGTGAGGACCAGTCTGATGCTCCCAGACCTAAGAGAAGTCCTAAGATGTGAGACGATGAAAAGAGGATTGAGCCAATCACGAGACAACTCTGGAAACACCCTTGTTCACTGAGGATGTGAGAGCAGCCACCCTGAAACCACAGGCTTCATACAACAGCCACGTCACACACAAAGCCTGGAACATGGACAAGGCTCCCTCTGAGGTGGTGGTGGCCTATCCCGCTCTCCCTGATGGTGAAAGTGGCCCAGAGAGACACATGCAAAAAGCCCCTGAGATGACAGTCACCTTTAAAAAATGGGGGGAGGGGAGGCGGTGGGGGGATTTGGAGTTGAAGGAGAGTGTGGAATGGATAAAAATAATACGCCATGAAAATATTTAATTACCCTGCTCCAGAAATCCTTACATTATATATTATTTTGAAATTGAGGGGTTTTCATTTTAAATTATAGCACACTATTAGTCAAACTCCCTTCTTTTTTAAAAAGCCCTTAATTTACTATGGCCAAATATCTTTATTTTGTACATGGCACTGTCAGAATATTTATAAGATCCAACTTAAAACAACCCCAGGCCAAAAGTGCAAGATACTTGCTTCATAGTTATAATTTAAGAGTTTTATGAAATTCAACAAAACAGAAGAGAATCTGAAAAATTTTAGGTGTCTCATTACACTCTATATATACTATATATATTCTATACATATGCTATATATACCCACTTCCTCCCAAAGAATCCCTGAGATGTTTTATGAACCTACTTAGGGTGCAAAAAAATACTTGGTCCTTGATGGATCTTTTAACCAACATGTGGAAGAAAGCAGAGGGCTGGTAGGAGAAGGGTTCCAGGATGCAGACACTGGGGTTATTAGACCATTAGACAAGCTTTACATGTGAAAAGTTACTTTGGACAAAGTCCAAAAACAGGATGACCCTGCACTGCCCAGTTAGGGGGAAACCACGGTAAGCTCGACTTCTAGTCTCGAGTAAGACGAGGCATCTGTTGGAGGTGGGGAGTCACATCTGAGTAGGGGGGAGGGGTGCTGATGCTTCTCTGGGGGAAAGCACGGACAAACAAGCTTCAGGGACTGTCCATGCAGCTTCACTCACTCCAGGCCAGCTGAAGCAGTGTCACTTACTTAGTAAAACTAAAATGGTACCCTGATGAGGCCTACTTCCATGGATTTGGGGGCCAGAACTAATGAAAACAGGACAACTCCCACTGTATCACATGGAGAACTAGTTTAAAATACAGCATTCAAAAAACTACATAGCTGAGTGCCACAGAAAGAATAGAAAACACCAGAAGCTAAGAGTAAAAAGAGAAGGATGTTGCCAGCAGGACTTTGGTGCCCCGAGGTCCTGGAAACTGGAGACAGGGCTGCCAGGTTCTCAGCTTCTGAGCACACGGCCTGAGTCTGGAGTGGGAGCATAGGCCCTGCAAGAGATGAACGCAGAACCACCAAAGGCACCGAGGAAGGATGCAGGGCAAAGATGCCAGCTGTCTCCACAGGGTCTGGAGAGGCAAGACCATCAGCAAGAGGTAGGAGGGCCAGCCAGCAGCACCGGAGGGTGGGGCGTGAACGTGAGCGCCTGGAGGGAGCTGGGACTCCAGGCAGAGAGACCNTGTCACTTACTTAGTAAAACTAAAATGGTACCCTGATGAGGCCTACTTCCATGGATTTGGGGGCCAGAACTAATGAAAACAGGACAACTCCCACTGTATCACATGGAGAACTAGTTTAAAATACAGCATTCAAAAAACTACATAGCTGAGTGCCACAGAAAGAATAGAAAACACCAGAAGCTAAGAGTAAAAAGAGAAGGATGTTGCCAGCAGGACTTTGGTGCCCCGAGGTCCTGGAAACTGGAGACAGGGCTGCCAGGTTCTCAGCTTCTGAGCACACGGCCTGAGTCTGGAGTGGGAGCATAGGCCCTGCAAGAGATGAACGCAGAACCACCAAAGGCACCGAGGAAGGATGCAGGGCAAAGATGCCAGCTGTCTCCACAGGGTCTGGAGAGGCAAGACCATCAGCAAGAGGTAGGAGGGCCAGCCAGCAGCACCGGAGGGTGGGGCGTGAACGTGAGCGCCTGGAGGGAGCTGGGACTCCAGGCAGAGAGACCCCTTCACATGCCGGCCAGAGCCACTGCACCTGCATCCAGCCCCCCAAGAAGTCAAGAGGCAGGCGGACTGGGTGGACAGGTGCAAACCAGGCCAGGGGGAGGCCATGCACCCACCCACACACCACACACACATTCTCACATAACCACCACACACACCATATACACACACCATGTACAAACTCTCACATACACACCACACACACACACACCATATACATACATTCTCACATACACACCATACACCATATATACACCACACACACACACCATATACATACTCTCACATACACATCACACACCATATACACACCACACACACACCATATAAATACATACTCATACACACCATATACACATACCATATACACACCACACACACACACAATATACATACTCTCTCACATACACACCACACACATACACACCATATACATACTCTCACATACATACCACATATACACACACCATATACATTCTCACATACACACCACACATCTTACACACACCATACACACTCACATACACTCTCACATATGCACACTCACACACACCATATGTACACACTCACATACACTCACATATGCACTCACACACACCATATACACACACCATACACACACATTCACATACACACACTCACAAACACCATATACACACACCATACACACACATTCACATACACACACACATATGCACATATAGCATATACACACACCATACACAGTCACATACACACTCACATATGCACACTCACATACACACACACACACACACCATATACACACACCATGCACACACACACCACACACCATATACAGACACACCATATACACACTCTCACATACACACACATTCTCACACACACCATATACACACCACACACTCTCAAATACATACACACACACACATCATATACAAATTCTCACATATATACCACACACACCATATACACACACCATACACACACACACTCTCACATACACACACCACACACACACACACACACACACACACACCACACCCAGACCAGTTCAGAAGACTGCTTCGCAGAGGAATTTTGTAATTTCCCACTGTCACAGAGCTAATAAATAAAACAGCTGGTATTTGAGCCCAGACAGTATGGTCACAGAGTCATTAGCACCCAGCAGTAGAATCCAAGATTTAACCTCTGCAGTGCTGCCCTTGCAGCTGAAGGGGGGAGGAGAGAAATGCATCTGGGCCGGCCGGGGTCGCTCTGAAAAGAAACGATGGATTCAGAACCAAATGCATAGGAAGGGGATACAAACCTTGAAAACGGCTCCTGTGGGACCTGAAGGGATACATTCAGCTTATGTGCATGGATGAGAAAAAAGTACAAACTAATGACCAAGAGTCCAGCCTAAGCTTGTAAATCTTGAGGCGGACACTGATACGGGGTGAACATCTGTGTCTCCGAGGACTTACAGGCTGATGCCCTGACCCCCAGCATGACTGTATCTGGTGATGAGGCCTCGAAGGAAATAAAGGTTAAGTGAGGTCATGACGGAAGGAACCCCAGTCCAGCAGGATTAGTGTCCTCACAGGAGCAGATGCCAGATAGGCCCCCACCCTCACTGAGGGAAGGCCCGCAGAGGTCACAGGGAGGGGGCGGCCTCCCCCAGAGCCCCACCTCGCTGGCAGCCTGGGCTCAGAGGTCCAGCCCCCAGAACTAGGAGACGCGGACGCCTGCTGACGATGCCTCCCTGCCAGTGGTACTTGGTCACATCGGGCTGAGCTGACTGACACAGAAGGAAACAGAAGATCATGACACGGAAAACTGTGAGGCAAGATGCTGTTCTACAGCTCGGGCATTCTTCGACGATGCTGGATGTTCACAAACAGGTCGTTCTCCACCTATTTTCTTTCTTAAAAATTGCCTTCTGGCTTCCCCAGTGGCTCAGTGGTAAAGAATCTGCCTGCCGATGCAGTAGACTTGGGTCCGGTCCTGGTCCTGGAAGAGTGGTGTGTCACAGCCACCAAGGCTGAGCTCTAGAGCCCATGCTCCACAACAAGAGAAGCTGCCCCAACGGGAGGCCTGTGCACTGTGGCGAGAAAGTTGCCCCGCTCGCAGCAACTAGAGACGGCCATAAACAATAAAACTACTTTAAAAACTGTCTTCACTCCTCTTGGCCGGTTTCATTTCCACACATATTCTTTAATCAGCCTATCAGTTTCCATAAAATACTGCACAATTTTTATTGGAACTCCACTGAATCTACAGATGTATTTGTAATGACGGCATTTTTACAAAATGTTTTCTAATCCATTGATACAGCAGGTCTCTTCACATAGAAGGATCTTTAATTTATTTCAGCCGAGTTTTATACTTCTCAGTATGGAGACCCTGCACTTCTTTCCGTAGATTTACTGTCAGCCATTTCATCTTGGTGATGCTACAAGTAATTTATTAAGATTTTGTTTCTAATTATCTAATGACAGCATATAGAAGTGCAAGTATTAACCTTGAAAACTTTACCCACTGATTCTAATATTCACCTGTAGAGTCTTCTGATTTTCTATGTATACTATTCAATACAACATCTGAACACACTGAATCTGAATCAAACACTGGAACTATTTTCTACCTGCTGAATGGTTTATTTGGTAGCAGT
>SJYA01002434.1:129583-144847 GCA_006410615.1 Neotragus moschatus | reverse complement strand
GGCTCTGGAGACAGGCAGACCTGGGTTGGATGCCCACCTCTGCCACTTGTTTACTTGTGATCTTAGACGAGTCACTGAATCTGTCTCTTGTCATTGGTGTATTGGGTGTGATAATGTGAGAAGTAAATGAGGCAGGACATGTGAAGCAGTGACCACAGCGCTAGGCCTGAAGCACAAAGTGTTAGCAGTATACGTGTGTCCTTCTGTTTGAGTATTAGGAAATTGAGCCACTCTTTCTGCGCATTTGTGTTTGTGAACCTCTAGTTGGAGTACCATCTGGACTATTCCAGAGGTTTACCGACCTCCCTGAAACTGGAGATTTCATTGTGTATATGCTCTCGGAGTCTAGAGGTTGCCGTTCAGTATGTTGGACTGTAACTCGGTGATGACCGTTAGGACTGTTCCGTGTGCATGCCTCCCCTAAACAGTGACCATGTAGGTGGATTAAGACCTGCTTGCTTTGCCTCAGCTTGAAACAACTGCAGAGCTTCCTAACTCTGGAGCTCCCTGTAGGGGCCGAGGTCTTGGTGTAGCCACGCTGCAAATCAGCCTCTCCCTTAGCCCAGTCTTACAGCCCTCACTTCCATAGAGGGGTATCTCCCAGCCAGCACTCCCCAGTGAAACTTCTGTGCAGAACTCTATCTCAGCGTCTGTTAACCAGGGAACCTGATACTTGGTATAGAAGTGGAAGTTACCAGATCAGAGATTTTCCTCTGTTGTTGCCATGTTGTTTTTCTCCAAAGGATGTGCTGTGGTTTAGAGGATGTGAGTATAGCCAGTTTAATGACTCGCCGGCCACAGGAAGTATTTTTGGCTACTGTGCTTCTTGTGCTTATGTATTGTGGCCTGGTGAACTTCAAGAACTGTGAGGTCTGAGATTGACCCTACTTGCAAACTGACCAGTCAGCCTGCTACAGTTTCAGGGATACTGGTGGCAGGCAGGAGAGTTCTGAGTCAGAGACAGAGGACTTTATTAGAGCACAGCAAGCAGCTTGAGCATCACGTTGGCATCATTTCCTCTTATCCCAGGGAGGATGACATGGTACCTGCAGGAGGTTAACAGAACAGAGAAGTCCTGAGCTTAGGAGCCCCGAGTCTTTGATACTGAACTGCAAACAGACTTGCCTTTGGCCCCAGGGGAAGCAGTATCCTTATTTTGAGCCTTAAAGCAAGTCTGTGTATTGCTCCAGCAGGAGAAGGGAGACAGTCGCTCAGCCTTTCAAAGCTTTTCACTGTGCATGTAATCCTTGAAAAGAACGAAAGGACATCTAGTGCCTCACTCACAGGTGTGCGGAAATGGAGACCCACAGAGACTTGTTCCCCAGCAGTGTGTTTTTGCCCTGTTGTGCAGTGCTCGTTATTTGTGGCCCTAGGCAGGGGTGTCTATTTTTTCCTGAGCAGTTTCTCATCTGCAATAATCAACGAAGTTGATAATTTCTTGGATGTGTTTTATCTCTAAAGTTACGGATTCTGATTAATGAAATCAGGAAAATTAAAATACAGAATGTTTTCAGTTACATTTTGGAACATTTCCCTTATTTGCTAGCTCCATGAGTGTCCCTCATCATTGAAACTGTGCTTGTAGATAACAAACCACCTTTTCATACTAATGTTATTGAGTCAATAGAAATGCATGAGAAAGCCCTCTGAGGGGCCAGTGGTCCTTCTGTGCATCCTTTGCTGGCATTTGGGTCCATCTTTTGACTTAAGTGAATGCTTAAATGCATATGTATGGTGCTTTCCCAAAGGAGGTGATTTACTTGAGACGTTCATGATGTTTTATCACCTGCACTTGACAAGAAACCAGATTGGCCAGTTGAAAGGGAATCTCAAGTTTATGAGAAATACCGAACAAAAAGTTCAGGAGAACATGTGCTGCAGTCGGATGTGCTCACTTGAGATGGAGGTTAGGCACTGGTGACTCATGGGAGAATCCCTTCAGACACTGAAACATCCACACCTGCGGCCTGTTTTCCGGATGCCCTCTGTGGTGTCCAGTGTTGAACCCTCTCAGTAGCAGCGCCACTTTTACTTGGATGATTTTGGTGTGGGGTCAGCCACCTAGTCACTCTTATTTCTGCTTATTTTCCAGTCCCACTCATCTGGCTCTCCCAGTGTCTGTAAGATACCCTGTATCCTTAGAGTAAATTGCTTCTCTGCTTAAGTCATCCAACATTAGTCGTTGTTATTTATAGCTGAGAGCTCCAACTTAGACACTCACTGAAAGCTACCTAGGACACTGATTTCTGCAAATTTAATAAAAAACTTGGGTGGGGGGAGCATAAACCTCAAGGAAACTTCACTTTATGTTTGGAAAATTCAGGTGCCCTCTGTTCTTGCCTCACAAAGCTTTTGTTGACCAAAGCAATCCGTTTTTATTTCTAACCTTAGGTTAGAAAGCTTAATGTATTTTTCCTTGATTCCACTGAGAACCATAAGATGTATTTTTCATTTGAAATCTTGACGTTCATTTGCTGTGCTTTGCTACAAGTAGACATGCTGTTAATACAGGTTTATTTTCTCATTTAGGAGTTTCATTATAGAAGAGCAGAGTTTCTTGTTGTGTGAAGATCTTCTCTATGGAAGAATGTCATTCAGAGGATTTAATCCTGAGGTTGAGGTATTAAATATAATTGCTTCAGATTTAAAATTTTTTCAATTGAATTCTTTCTGCTAATGATTGGGTTTAGGTTTTTTCCCAACAGATACCATTTCTCCTCATTATATAGAAAATAACAAGTCTTGAAATATGGCCGTAGCTATTTTTAAAAATTGCAGGCATTGCAGTCTAGTTTTATGTTAGAATTGAGTAGATGATTTAATTTAGCAGTTTACAGTCCCTGACAGTGCCACTGTAAGTATTAGAATTTTAGCTCAGGTCTTCTACAGGAATGTCAGGATTTTATTCATTTGATGCCATTATGAAAAATTATTTTCTGGCATCTATAAATCTATCTTTTCTAATGGAAAAAGTGTTACTTAAAAATAGAAAATTTTGACTTTTTAATGGACAGCTCTTAATCCAAGCTTATAAATAGATTTTTAAATGATTCTTTAGAAAGTTTGTCTTCAAAGGAAGTATTCACCTTATAACTGAGCTGTTTATTTTAATCTTCCTTCCTCGGGTTTGTAGAGAAGCACAGATTTGTCCATTTAACAAATAATTATTAGAACTCTGGCTCAGATATTGAAAGCTCTCCTATCAGTAATTAGCCAACCAAATGTAAGTTTGTGATACAAAGCTTTCATTTGGCAACTATCTCATGAAGCTGCGGTTTCTTAGCCCTGGGACTGTTGACACTGGGGCTAGAATTTCCTTTGTGGTGGGGGCTTTCCTGTGCACTGTGGGATGTTGAGCAATATCCCTGACTTCTGCCCCCTACCCACTAGACACACATAACACACTCCAGTTGTGACAACCTGAACTGTGTCCAGACGTTGCAGACATTGCCAGGGGCCCCTCGGTGAGTAGAATCATCCCCGGTTGAAAACTGGTTCTCTGAGGACGCCTGGAGCAACCACAGTTAGCCAAACTAAACACCAGTGTTTATTTATAAAGACTGCAGGTTGATTTTCCTTTGTCTCCTTTTTTTGAGTGGGTGTGCTAATTAAAGTGGTAAAAGCGACTTTACACAAAATCAACACTAGAAGTGCTTGTTTTTAATATCTCTCTTGTTCTGTCCTGCTAAAAACTTCAGGAGGAGAATGAGAACAATGGGGTAAAAGATAAAAAAAGGTAGCAAAGATGAAGAGCGAATGATGCCCAGAGACCAGGGTACTGGGTAGGAAGGGGCTCCACAGTGATGCAGCGGGAACCAGTGTTGACCTGACCCTCCAGATTTGATGTGGGGTGTTATTAGAACGTGACTTTAATACCAGCGCTCTATAACACTGAGTATATTCTCTCTGGGAAAAGGTTTCGAACTGTTTGGCATGCAGGTCTGAGCTGTCATAAATTGTGAGAAAAGTTCAGTGTACCTGGTTATAAAAAGCATGATACCAACTTGGGAACACTTACTTTATTACAAGCAGGGTGTACTTAGGACACATTTCATAGTATCTGTGTGTTTCTAGGGATGCCTGCCATGGGGTTTATTCAGTAAAATGTTTACTGTGTACCTGTGGTGCATCAGCCTTGTGGAGGCGCTGGAAGTGCAGCAAGGAACCAAAGTCTGTGCCCCCACAGAGCTTGTACTGAGCCTGCTTTATCTTCAGTCCTTTAAGCATTGGAAAAGCTAGTCAACAGTGATTTCTGCTTTCCTTTCCTGGCCCCACCTTTTTGGTAAAGAGGATATTGTTTTTTAGTCTGTTGGTGAATACCCATCAAGAAAACATTAATGTGAGAAACAGAAGCCAAGGAAAGATCCGTGACATACAGACATCATGTGGACATCAATGTGTTATCCACCCACATGTTTAGGGGTGNGTTTGTGATTCAAAGCTTTCATTTGGCAACTATCTCATGAAGCTGCGGTTTCTTAGCCCTGGGACTGTTGACACTGGGGCTAGAATTTCCTTTGTGGTGGGGGCTTTCCTGTGCACTGTGGGATGTTGAGCAATATCCCTGACTTCTGCCCCCTACCCACTAGACACACATAACACACTCCAGTTGTGACAACCTGAACTGTGTCCAGACGTTGCAGACATTGCCAGGGGCCCCTCGGTGAGTAGAATCATCCCCGGTTGAAAACTGGTTCTCTAAGGACGCCTGGAGCAACCACAGTTAGCCAAACTAAACACCAGTGTTTATTTATAAAGACTGCAGGTTGATTTTCCTTTGTCTCCTTTTTTTGAGTGGGTGTGCTAATTAAAGTGGTAAAAGCGACTTTACACAAAATCAACACTAGAAGTGCTTGTTTTTAATATCTCTCTTGTTCTGTCCTGCTAAAAACTTCAGGAGGAGAATGAGAACAATGGGGTAAAAGATAAAAAAAGGTAGCAAAGATGAAGAGCGAATGATGCCCAGAGACCAGGGTACTGGGTAGGAAGGGGCTCCACAGTGATGCAGCGGGAACCAGTGTTGACCTGACCCTCCAGATTTGATGTGGGGTGTTATTAGAACGTGACTTTAATACCAGCGCTCTATAACACTGAGTATATTCTCTCTGGGAAAAGGTTTCGAACTGTTTGGCATGCAGGTCTGAGCTGTCATAAATTGTGAGAAAAGTTCAGTGTACCTGGTTATAAAAAGCATGATACCAACTTGGGAACACTTACTTTATTACAAGCAGGGTGTACTTAGGACACATTTCATAGTATCTGTGTGTTTCTAGGGATGCCTGCCATGGGGTTTATTCAGTAAAATGTTTACTGTGTACCTGTGGTGCATCAGCCTTGTGGAGGCGCTGGAAGTGCAGCAAGGAACCAAAGTCTGTGCCCCCACAGAGCTTGTACTGAGCCTGCTTTATCTTCAGTCCTTTAAGCATTGGAAAAGCTAGTCAACAGTGATTTCTGCTTTCCTTTCCTGGCCCCACCTTTTTGGTAAAGAGGATATTGTTTTTTAGTCTGTTGGTGAATACCCATCAAGAAAACATTAATGTGAGAAACAGAAGCCAAGGAAAGATCCGTGACATACAGACATCATGTGGACATCAATGTGTTATCCACCCACATGTTTAGGGGTGAGGAGGCCCCCCACCGTCACACCAGCGCCAGCCTTCCAGCTCTTCCAGCACTTGGCTGCTCTCCTTCCCCAGCTACCACCAAAGCTGTGTTTAAAATTACTCCAGACTGCAGTGTTTCTCCCATTTGGCTCAAAAGTGCGAAGTTCAGAGGATGCATGAAGTTTACTACTTCTTTCCCCACTCACTACAGTATATTAGCAGTGTGCCTGCTTTAGTTAGAAGTAACGAATACATTTCTGATCTAAAGTACAGTTTAAATTCATTAACAGGAAGTCTAATCTAGTGAGGCTTTGTCTTAGTATTTTTTTTAATTCAGAGCTGGCTTATATCAACATATGGTGGAGTAAAGTTGGTTAAATTTTACCGAGACTCCCTTATAAGTTTTGGCTAGTCCTGTAGATTCTGTGGATTCTGTGTCTCTGCCTTCAAATGTATCTGACACTAGTTCCTTTAACAAGCTTTTTCCAGCCCTGCTAGTCACCACCGTTGTGTTTTTTTCAGAAATTAATGCTTCAGATGAACGCCAAGAATAAAACAGAAGAAGTTGAAGAGCAAACAGGGGAGCTCGATGTGTCAGATGAAGAAATGGCCAGAAGGTAAGTGTTACCTTAGACCAGGCTTATAATCTGAGCCCAGCATTCACTGACTTGCGCTTACACTCCTCCCACCCAGTGACAGGTCTGCCCTGCCTCTGAAGGGAGTAACCCCAGCGGAAAGGAGACTTCCTGCTTTTTCTAACATGACCTGGGCTGGATTCATACCTGTCACAGGCTGGCAGCTGAGGGCTAATTTCTTGTGCTGCTTCTAATACATATTTTAAAATATACATCTTAATTTATTAGGATAGTGCAAAACCAAAAAAAAAAAAGAATTATTCACAGAGAAACTTGTGAATTTTAAATCAGATCATTTCTTTTAATCATAGTTTTGGTTTTTCTTATTCTTTGTTGTGTATTTGGTTTGATATTCTTGACAAGTTTTGATTCCTTTTTTATTTGAAACTAAACTTGTTCTGTTTTATCATTTTAACAGATATGAGACCTTGGTGGGGACAATTGGGAAAAAGTTTGCCAAGAAAAGAGACCGTGCCATGTACGAAGAAGATGAAAATGGAGACATAAAACCAATTAAAGCAAAGAAGATGTTCTTAAAGCCCCAAGATTAAAGTGGAGGCCTTAAGATATGGCTCAGGGATGAGAGCATATTTTGGAACTCAACTCTGTAGGTTCCTCTATAGTTATTAATGTCATAATGTTTATTTGTAAAGAAATGTATACTTTTAGAAATATGCTGTTTTGGGAAACAGACGTGTGATGGATGTTATACATCCTTTGCTTAACGGTGTTCATCAAGAGTGGACTTTAAACCCTTGGTCTTCAAATGTACATAGGTATGTGGTAGCTTCCTAAAGAATATTTTATCTCAGATTTTTTTTTTAATATAACTCCCCAGTCACTGACCTTAAATTGAACTCCTGAAAACTAATACCAGTGTTTAAATTGCGCTTATGTTTATAAACATGTCAAGTCAGTTCATACGTATATTTTGGAATCATGTCATGAGAATTTATTATATGTTAATTCATCAAGAACAAACTTGCCTCTTGGNAAAGACTCTGATATTGGGAGTGATTGGGGACAGGAGGAGAAGGGGACGTCAGAGGATGAGATGGCTAGATAGCATCACTGATTTGATGGACGTGAGTCTGAGTGAACTCCTGGAGTTGGTGATGGACAGGGAGGCCTGGCATGCTGCGATTCACGGGGTCACAAAGAGTTGGACATGACTGAGCAACTGAACTGAACTAAAGAGTTATCTATATTGAATTTCTCCTGTTAAAAGAAGGGTGACTTATATCCTTGCTAGATTTTGACAGATACAGATAAAGCAGTAATATCTGAAACCGTGGGCTTGGTAGAGCTTGAAATCCTTTCTTTCCCCCTTTTCTTCCCTTCTTTATTGAGGCATAATTGACAAATATCGATTATATGCCTTTAAGGTATACATTTTGATACATGTATACATTGGTATATGATCACCACAGTCAACATATCCATGACTTCACACAGCTACATTTCCCTCCTCCCTTGCCCCTTCCCCTCCTTCCCTCCTCTCTTTTTTGGTGGGAACACTAAAGATCTACCCTATTAGTATATTTCAAGTACACAACAGAGGATTATTAACCCTATTCACAATGCATACATTAGATGTCCAGAGCGAATTCATCTTGCCTAACGAAACTACACCTGAACCAACACCTCCTAGTTTCCCATCCCTCTAGCCCCTGACAGCTGTCATTCCACATTCCATTTCTAGGAGTTTGACTCTTTTAGATTCTATATATAAGTGAAATCATGCAAGTTTGGTCTTTCTATAATCTGGCTTCCTTCACTTAGCATCATGCCCCCAAGTTTATGCCTATTAAAGTAAAAACATTCAACCCTTTACACTTCCTGGACGTTATCTCATGGAAGCCGTAGTTAGCCTAACACTTTTTGAAGAACACTGCCCAGCACAGTAACGCCCATCAACCTGGTTGCTGAGTTGTTCATGTTCACCTCCTTAGTTGCCAAGCAAATTAATGTCCCATAAGGCAGGAGGAACTGTATCTTTTTCCATTTGCCTCTGCACCTAGCAAGGAATATGGCTCATATTAAAGGTTGTGATAAATGTTTCTTAAATGAATGGATGAATGAATGATAGTTGGATGATTTGGGAACCAGTTGGTCTACAGAGTGTATTTAAACCACACTGCTAGGTGGCGCTAGTGGTAAAGAACCCGCCTGCCGATGCAGGTAGATGCCAAAGACAAGGATCTGATCCCTGGGTCATGAAGGTCCCCTGAAGAAGGGCATGGCAACCCACTCCAGTATTCTTAGAGAAGGCTACAAGATGGCAGGCTGCAATTCTTAGTGTCACAAAGAGTTGGACACGACTGAAGCAACTTAGCACGCACGCATGCTATGGAGTTAACAATCAATCAAATGAGAAAAAATAGAGACTTTACTCTGAACTTGCTATATAGCAAGGGAGTCAGCCACCATCACTTGTGCTTTGGCAGAGACTCGAAGGGAGGTAGAGAGTGGGAGAGCTTTACGGTGGGGAAGAAGGGAAGAATTGAGGATGCCTTGATTGGCGGCTGTCAAAGCCTTGAAAAGCCCTAGGCAGCCAACTAGAAGCAGTATATTGTAAGTCATTGGTTAGGGTCACATATTTTACCTTCTCTGGTGGGGGTGGTTTAGTAGTTAAGGCATATCTGACTCTTGCGACCCTATAGACTGTAGCCCATCAGGCTCTTTCATCCATGGGATTCTCTAGGCAAGAATACTGGAGTGGGTTTCCATTTCCTTCTCCAGGGGATCCTCCTGACCCAGGGATCAAACCCATGTCTCCTACATTACAGGCAGATTCTTTACCACTGAGCCACCAGGGAAACCTGTTATTTTCTCTAGTTGGTCCCAAATTGGAAGTGGGTACAAAAATTAGGTAAGATAACTGTCAGTTATTAATCAAGTTCTGACTATTTGGGGCTATTATGAAGTATTTTTTTAGCTCACTGGAGATACTAACTGACTTCCTACCAAGTCTGACATTTAGCAGGCTGGCTTCCTAAGTTGTTTATTATAGATGAAGGTTTGATTTCTTGGGCAGGTTACTGCAGGTTATGAATCAAAGTTCTGTTTTTATATGTGGCCTGCCCATTGTCCATTTGTGTATTCAGTCTCTCAGTGCGCAAGTTTATTTCTAATTGTACTGTAAAATGCAACCATTTCGTCATGTCTCCGAGGAAACGTGCACCCAATTTAAAAACAGAATGCCACCGATGGGACCGAGGATGTTTGTGGCTCCAGCTGTTAAGGAAGCTGTCTGTGTTGGTGGCAGACACTTCAGTTAATGCCGCAAAGACAAAGCCACCAAATCAAGTAATTAAAACCTTTTACCATCCCAGATCTTGGGGACGAAAACTGAATACCACTGGCTAATGGATATAAAATTCAGTTTAAAAGATACCATCATTCCACTCAGGTATACAACCATCCATTCACTAACATTCAAGTTGGTTGATGAACTTTATCAAAGTGGGCTATATTTGGAGAGGAAGAGAAGATATAGCTCTAATAGTAATTTTTAAGAAAATCCCCAGAGAGCTTCCACTGTTTAATATGTCTTTTATGAAGGAAAGTCAGTTTCTCTCCACTTGCCTGCCAAAACAGTCTTTCATTTTCCCAATCCTGGCTTCAGAGAACACACAGGTACCTTATCATTTGAGTCCAAGGTGTGTTGGCAGCTTCTCAAAGAGAGTCTGTGGTCTGACCTCCCCTCTCCGTATAGGCATATCCTTCCATAAGCAGTTTACTAAAATTATTTGGTGGCTCTGTAAATTCTTACAGAGCTATAAGCTTCCCACTACACGGTAAATTCTAATGTTAATGTTAGTCATTGTGAAAGTCATTAACCCATAAATGTGCCCTGTTTAGCTGTGTTTGGACAAAGAAACTATTTGCGCAGAGAGGATGCTACTTTCTAAACCAGCAGCTCAATTTCATATCCTGGAGTTTCTTTCCAGCATATTTAGCTTGTTTTCCATATGGCCCTATGTTTTCACTTGCCTCGGGATGAAAGACACACTGGGTTTCAGACATCCGTTGTAAAGTCTACAAAGTCACAGTGTTCTCCTCAAGGCGTATTTTAATCTGGATGGTATCCCTTGCTAAAATTCCTCTTTCATTAGTACTGTCTGGATGGGAGAAAACCCTGGCAGCCCAGGAGTATCAGGGGTAACCGTATGTTGTTGCAAAATTGCAGCAGGATCAAGCAAGACCATCCAGGTGATGCAGATGGCAATCTGACAAATACTGACAGAGGGTGACTCCCCGCGACTTCTCTCGCTCGTCTACCATTCACCTAGGTTCCCACACCCACTTCCCCTTCTCCGACCTCTGCTCTGATCATTGTCCCTGTGTCAGTTTACCACATAAGACACCCCTGTCGACTAGATCCTGTCCTTGAACCTGACACTTTGCTGCTCCCACCTCGGCTTCTCATTTGACCTCATTGGAATGGCAGCGGCTCAAAAATGAAGAACAATAAGCGTGCTCTTCAAGCCATGGACCGATTCTGGAGTCCATGGTAACGGAACACCTGAACTAAGTCAGTAGTATGAAGCACAAACCCACACTGGATCATCAGAGACCCTGCAGGTGTTTAACCAAGAAGGGTGTGGTAATGGAGGACCCAGATGGCATCTGGAGAAAAATAAGTCAAAGAAGAAACAGTTTCTCTGATACCACAGCCATAACCATGCAGAGGAGATTTGTCATTAAATGTCAGCCATGTGCCAGGGATATTTCTGAGATTATTCCACTGTTTGTCTGTTTAATAAATGTTGAGTTCTGACACTCAGCCAGGCACTGCCTTGTGGGCTGGAGACGTAATTTACCATCTCCATTTTATCCAAGAAGAAGCTGAGACAGAGACATTCACTGACTCGCCCGATGTCACACAGCTTGTAAGTGATAGAACCAGGATTTGAACCCAGGTCTACTGACCTCAAAGCCCACACTTTTCCTCTCATGTCACTCCACAGGCAAAAGCAAAAGAACAAAATTAGGAAACAGGCATAAAATAGCATAGCTTCCCAAGACCCTGATTGTTTCCAAACAGAATCATTCAGAAGTACAATGTACTACCTTATTTTTTTTTAATATTTCCTTATTTCCTGAATTTATTTTTCCAGATGGTATGCATTCAGTTCAGTTCAGTCATTCAGTCATGTCCAACTCTTTGCAACCACATGGGCTGCAGCACGCCAGGCCTCCCTGTCCATCACCAACTCCCGGAGTTTACTCAGACTCATATCCATTGAGTTGTTGATGCCACCCAACCATCTCATCCTCTGTCGTCCCCTTCTCCTCCCACCTTCAATCTTTCCCATCATCAGAGTGTTTTCCAATGAGTCACCTCTTCGCATCAGGTGGCCAAAGTATTGGAGTTTCAGCTTCAACATAAGTCCTTCCAGTGAACACTCAGGACTGATTTCCTTTAGGATGCACTGGTTGGACCTCCTTGCAGTCCAAGGGACTCTCAAGAGTCTTCTCCAACACCACAGTTCAAAAGCATCAGTTCTTCAGTGCTCAGCTTTCTTTGTGGTCCAACTCTCACATCCATACATGACTATTGGAAAAACCATAACCTTGTCTAGACAGACCTTTGTTGGCAAAGTAATGTCTCTGCTTTTTAATATGCTGTCTAGGTTAGTCATAACTTTCCTTCTAAGGAGTAAGCATCTTTTAATTTCATGGCTGCAATCACCATCTGTGATTTTGGAGCCCCCAAAATAAAGTCTGACACTGTTTCCACTGTTTCTCCATCTATTTGCCATGAAGTGATGGGACCGGATGCCATGATCTTCGTTTTCTGAATGTTGAGCTTTAAGCCAACTTTTTCATTCTCCTCTTTCACTTTCATCAAGAGGCTCTTTAGTTCTTCTTCTCTTTCTGCCATCAGGGTGGTGTCATCTGCGTATCTGAGGTTATTGATATTTCTCCTGGCAATCTTGATTCCAGCTTGTGTTTCCTCCAGCCCAGCGTTTCTCATGATGTACTCTGCATAGAAGTTAAATAAGCAGGGTAACAATATACAGCTTTGATGTACTCCTTCTCCTTTGGAACCAGTCTGTTGTTCCATGTCCAGTTCTAACTGTTGCTTTCTGACCTGCATACACATTTCTCAAGAGGCAGGTCAGGTGGTCTGGTATTCCCATCGCTTGAAGAATTTTACACAGTTTGTTGTGATCCACACAGTCAAATGCTTTGGCATAGTCAATAAAGCAGAAGTAGATGTTTTTCTGGAACTCTGTTTTTTCTATGATCTAGCAGATGTTGGCAATTTGATCTCTGGTTCCTCTGCCTTTTCTAAATCAAGCTTGAACATCTGGAAGTGCACGGTTCACATATTGCTGAAGCCTAGCTTGGAGAATTTTGAGCATTACTTTACTAGCGTGTGAGATGAGTGCAGTGGTGCAATAGTTTGAACATTCTTTGGCATTGCCTTTCTTTAGGAGTGGAATGAAAACTGACATTTTCCAGTCCTGTGACCATTGTTGAGTTTTCCAAATTTGCTGGCATATTAAGTGCAGCACTTTCACAACATCATCTTTTAGGATTTGAAATAGCTCAACAGGAATTCCATCACCTCCACTAGCTTTGTTCATAGTGATGCTTCCTAAGGCCCACTTGACTTCACATTCCATTAAATTCACACTAAAAATCTGTTTTCAACACAAATGATTTATTTTTTAAATAGGATATTCTCAACATCAGTAATCCTGTATTAAGAAAAATTTCACATGTGACTCTCTGTGGTAATAAAAAACAATTGGAAAAGCAATTATAAGTGATCACTTGGAATGTAACTGTATGTCGTCACATATTTGTTTAGGTCACATTCTATGAAATATTACCTAATTTGAAAATAGGGGTTATGCCTCACTTTTAAAGTCTTTATTGAATTTGTTACAACATTGTTTCTGTTTCATGATCTGGTTTTTTGGCCTGAAGGCCTGTGGGGTCTTAGCACCCTGACCAGAGGTAGAGCCTGCACCCCCTGCATTGGAAGGCAGAGTCTTAATCACTGGACCACCAGGGAAGTCACCTAGGCCTCACTCTTCTTTGTCTGGTTCCAAGCCGAGTTCCTCAAGCATGCCTCTGTTTTTCTAAAAAAAAAAAAAAAGTAGGTAGTCAAAAGATAACAGACTTAAAAAAAAAAAAAAAAGTTAATACACTTTAAAAAAATGTTTTTTCTATTTACCTAACTGCACATAATGTTTTTAGTGACTCTCCTGTGAAATTTGTCTAATAAATATGGGCTCCTCAAAGAGTCTGCATACTTTACTGTTTTGCAAGATAAATCTATCTGCAGGCATATATTCACAAACTCAGAGTCTTCCAGTGTTCAGTGCTCAAGAGTAATGGAGAATTTCCGAGTTTTCTCCAGGAGATTAGAATTATGAATATCTTAGTTTAGGAAGTACTTCTCCCTTCTGATTTAATCCTGGTGCCAGGTTCTACTCTCTCTGTCAAGCAGAAGATGCAAATTTCTTCCCAGAAATTAACTACAGGGCCCACTACATCTGGTGACATCTGGTTGGGGACATTCCCAGGTAAAAAGTTAAAGGTGACAAATGGCTTCTTCTTGATGCCTACAATAAAACAGGTCAATGTGGTTTTTTTTTAATTAATTAATTTATTTATTTATTGGAGGCTAATTACTTTACAATATTGTATTGATTTTGCCATACATTGACAAGAATCCACCACAGGTGTACAATGTGGTTTTAAGAAGCCAGATAGATGAGCTACAGAAGGAACTGTTTAGTTTTGTAGCAGAATTTAGAGAAAATGTGAGAGCCCGGAGTAATCTTTCTAGCCAACCAAAAGACCCTCAATGTAAGAAAATGCGAAGATTAAATCTGGAGAGTTTTCAATAAAATTTGGTCTTAGAATAAATATTGAAGTAAATCATCAAATTCAAGGATGCAGCTATACGATCATTTTCTGATTTGGGGATGTCAGATTTGAAGGTTTGTCCCCTAGATCTTCTTTGTTATGTAAGAGAGATTCTAAGAATCTTAAGGGAAGTGGTTTGTTATGCAGCCATGCGTAACAGATATCGACTTTGAAACATTCGCCAATCTTATGTGTATGAGGTATGGCATCTTGTTTCTCTCATCTACATTTCCTGGCTACTAGTGAGTTTAGAAAACTTTTTATTTGAAATGTGGTTGATTTACCGTGTTTTATTAGTTTCAAGTATACAGCAAAGTGATTCACTTATATATTTTATATATATATGTTCTTTTTTTATATTTTTTCTATTATAGGTTATCATAAGATATTGTATACAGTTCCCTGTGCCATATAGTAGATTCTTGTTGTTTATCTATTTTATATACAGTAATGTGTATCTGTTAATCCCAAACTCCTAATTTATCCTTCCCTATACCCTTTCCCTTTCGTTAACCGCAAGTTATTTTTCTATGTCTATAGGTCCGTTTACGTTGTGTGACTAAGTTTATTTGTGTCCCTTTTTTTAGATTCCAGCTGTAAGCGGTGCCATATGAAATCTGTCTTTGTCTGACTTCACTTAGTATGATCATCTCTAGGTTCGTCCCTGTTGCTGCACATGACATTGGTTCTTTCTTTTTTATGACTGAGTAGTATTCCACTGTGTGTAGGCCCCATCTTTTTTATCTGTTCATCTGTTCATGGACATCTAGGTTGCTCCTATGTCTTGGCTATTGTAAACAGTGCTACCATACATGCACTGGGGTGCATTTATCTTTTCAAGTTAGAGTTTTTGTCTTTTCTTAATATATGCTCAGGAGTAGAATTGCGGGATCCTATGATGCTTTTGAAGTGTGGTGTTGGAGAAGACTCTTGAGAGTCCCTTGGACTGCAAGGAGATCCAACCAGTCCATTCTGAAGGACATCAGCCCTGGGCTTTCTTTGGAAGGAATGATGCTAAAACTGAAACTCCAGTACTTTGGCCACCTCAAGCGAAGAGTTGACTCAGTGGAAAAGACTCTGACTCTGGGAGGGATTGGGGGCAGGAGGAGAAGGGGACGACCGAGGATGAGATG
>SJYA01002434.1:86023-129431 GCA_006410615.1 Neotragus moschatus | reverse complement strand
GTGAGTCTGAGTGAACTCCGGGAGTTGGTGATGGACAGGGAGGCCTGGCGTGCTGCGATTCATGGGGTCGCAAAGAGTCGGACACGACGGAGCGACTGAACTGATGGTAACTCTATTTTTGGTATTTTAAGGAACCTCCATACTGTTCTCCTTAGTGATTATACCAGTTTACATTCCCACCAACAGTTAGAAGTGTTGAGAATCCTTTTTTTTTTTTTAATCCCTGTGGGTACCCCTATACCCGTACATTGGATAACAAGGTTTGGAAGAGGGGAAAAACATGTTTCTCTGAATTACCCAGGAGAAATCAGCTCTGCGGGATAAACTACAGTGCAGATATTTCTAGAGAGAAGTTTTAAAGGATGCAAATAATCCCAGAATGTTAGGTTGCTGGCTAGCCAGGTATTACACAGGATGCTGGTTACACAGGATGGTGGCAACACTGTGGCTGATTTCAGCGATAACACTGTTCAACAGACTGTGGCACCTATGCCCTTGATTCTGGGAAAGCTGTCGACTGGATTTTTAGACATTATAATCTATAGGACCAAATGTACAATTCTGAGTGACTCCTATCCTCTGTAACAATAGTGGCAGAAGCCCCAGAGCCTCCAGCAGGAATCGAATGGGAAACCACTGGGTCAGAAGGCTCACTGGTATAAAAGAAAGTGAGGCTGAAACCGGCTGTCCTCATGTTGAGGCAGAGACAGCTGGGTGGCGGCAGAGGGTTTCAACACATCCTCTAGCCCCCTGGATTGGCGTTTTCAAATCAGAAATGGTATGTTTCCAAGTGTTTATAGCTGGGAGCAGAGGAACAAAACTAAGAAATGCCTGAGGTCTCCTGGAGCTTACTTTGCCCAGATGAAGAGATTACAAAAAAAAACAAGAAATACATGAAATAGATGCCAACGATTCCAAAGGTAGGAGGAAGTAATAATTATGAAGCTAAGAAAAGCTGTCTCATGAATGTGAATTATGCATGTTGGAGGCTTATGGGTTTCAATACTTTAAAGTGTTAGAATTAGTAGTACTGTCTTGTTCCAAAACTTCTAACTCATATTAAATCAACTCTGAATATAAAAAATTGACTATAAACTCACTCTTCATTTCCTTGATGGAGAATACTTTTCTCCTTAAGAAGAAAATGAAGGTGAGGAGGAAGTCCTGAAAGCTCTTTTTACACTGAGCTTCCCTGAAAAAGGGGCCAAGGGAGAAACTGGCTTCAAGCTGAATGTTTTAAAAGTAATTCTTTTCAAAAGTTGGGTCATTTTATACATCCCTTTTATTTTGACACTCTGTCTACTGGTAAAGGGATTTTTTTTTTAAGTCAGCATTGGAATATAATGTACATGTGATAAGATCCACCCATTTTAAGTCTATGGTTTGATGACTTTTGACAAAACCATCACTGCAATGAAGATGTAGACTGTTTCCATCTACCCTGGAAAGTCCCTCCTGTCTCCCTGTGGTCAGTCCCTGACCTCCTGTCTTAGACAACCACTGATATGTTTCTGCCATATTATGTTGGTTTTGCCTGTTCTAACATTTTATATAAAAGGAATCTTATATATATTTTTTGTACCTAGGTTCTTTTGCTCATCCTAATGTTTTGGGATTTATCCATGTTGTTTGCATATTTCCTGCACTTCCAAAATAAACTGCTTGCACCTGAACCCTCATTAGGGTCTCCTTCTGGGGCAATCCAAATTAAGACAGCAACTCTGAGTCAGATATTAGAACAATTTTTATTGACAAAACAGTGTCAGACTTTATTTTTGGGGGCTCCAAAATCACTGCAGATGGTGATTGCAGCCATGAAATTAAAAGACACTCCTTAGAAGAAAAGTTATGACCAACCTAGATAGCATATTCAAAAGCAGAGACATTATTTAGACGGACTAAGGTCTGTCTAGTCAAGGCTATGGTTTTTCCTGTGGTCATGTATGGATGTGAGAGTTGGACTGTGAAGAAGGCTGAGCACCAAAGAATTGATGCTTTTGAACTGTGGTGTTGGAGAAGACTCTTGAGAGTCCCTTGGACTGCAAGGAGATCCAACCAGTCCATTCTGAAGGAGATCGGCCCTGGGCTTTCTTTGGAAGGAATGATGCTAAAGCTGAAACTCCAGTACTTTGGCCACCTCATGCGAAGAGTTGACTCAGTGGAAAAGACTTTGATGCTGGGAGGGACTGGGGGCAGGAGGAGAAGGGGACGACAGAGGATGAGATGGCTGGATGGCATCACTGACTCAATGGATGTGAGTTTGAGTGAACTCCGGGGGCTGGTGATGGACAGGGAGGCCTGGCGTGCTGCGATTCATGGGGTAGCAAAGAGTTGGACACGACTGAGTGACTGAACTGAACTGAACTGAAGGATAGGTTGGCAAGCAAACAGATAAAATGATAGGTAGACAGATAAATAGATGATAAATAATACATAAAGTCAAGAAAAGAATGATTGGAAAGGAGAAGGATCACAGATATTTTTATCTGGAAAGTTTGTATTGATTTCATTCATATTTCTTATTGAATGTTTGGAAAATCTTTCAATTTCAAAGATTTTTATTGTGAAATTTCAAATCTATAAAAAGTAGACAGAATAGTATCATAAATTTTCTATTTATGGAAAATTTTCCATTTTTCAGCTTCAGCTTTCTACCTATAGCCATTCTGTTACATTTGTACTTTCATCCATTACCCCCACTCTATATAATTTTGAACAAAATACTAAATGTCATACCATTTCCCCTATGAAATGGCTAAAATATGAAAATATTTTAGCATATACATCTAAAAGATAGGGTCTTTTAAAACAGCTATTTTTGAAACAACTATCACACATAAAGTAACAATTTCTTAATATCATAAAATATCAAGTTAGTATTAAACTTCTCTAACAAATGCTTTTTTATAGTTTGTTTAAATCAAGATCCAAATCAGTTCTCTACATAGCCACTCATTGATATTTCTTTCAAGTCTCCTCTAATCTATACTCTCCCTACTCTATCTCACTCTGTTTCTTGCACTTCATTTATTAAATAATTACTTGATATGTTTTAATTTGCCAAGATTTGGCTAAATCTAATGCAAATTACATTTTGCTTCCTTTGAGTCATGCAGTGTATAACCCAGGATTAATCCAATGCTTTAACATGATTTCTTCTTTTTTGCAGACTAATGTTGGAAAGTCTTATTTGTATTTTGGAAGGCATTCTCAAAATGTAAATGCTTTGGAGACTGTGGAAACAGACATATGTATATGAAAGTAAAATCAGGAGCGCTTAGAAGCTGGATAAGTAAAAAGAATGAGAAAGCCAGCAATAAGTGCCAAATTACTTTTTAAATCTAGAAATCGATCATGTCACTTTCTCAGCTTAAAATGTTTCTGTGGTTCTCTATCACACTGAGAATAAATTCAAAACTCCTTACCCTGGCCCTGTGTGACTTGGAACTGCCTTTGCAATCTCACCTTACTATCTAACTCTCTTATGACAATACGATCAGTCAGATGGCCTTCTCGCCACACTTCTCACCCCAATAGGGTTTGTGCACTTGCTTTGTCCTCTGCTGGATAATGCTTTTCCAGAATGTAAACAAGTCTGCTCAAAATGGAGGACTAAACAGATGCAGACTATGCCCCAAGTTTAAAAACACAGAGCCAAACCTAAAAACAAAAGACAGTGTTCCCATGGCCACCAGGGGGATTTAGCCCCAGTAACAAGGAGTAGTCAAAACCGTGTGGCCTGGAAATGCAAAATGGGACAACCGCTTTGGAAGACAGTTTGGCAGTTTCTTACAAAACTAAAACACATTCTTACCATCTGATCCCGCAATCATCGTCCTTGGTATTTATCCAAGGGAGTCGAAAATATGTCCACACAAAAACCTGCACACGGATGTTTACAGCAGCTTTATTCATAATTCACCCACCAAACTTGGAAGTAACCAAGATGTCCTTCAAGTAGGTGCAGGGATAAATAAACTGGTACCCCAGACAATGGAATATTATTCAGCGCTAAGGAAAAATGAGCTATCCAGCCATGAAAAGACATGAGGAAACTTAGATGTATATTACTTTGTGAAAGAAGCCAATCTGAAAAGGCTACATACTGTATGATTACAACTATACGACTTTCTGGAAAAGGCAAAACTATGGAGACAGGAAAAAGTGGTTGCCAAAGGTAGGGAGGAAGGATGCATGAATAGGCAGAGTACAGAGGATTTTTAGGGCTGAGAAATTATCTGTATGATATGACAATGGTGGCCACATGTCCTTATACACTTATCCAAACCCACAGAGCATAGGACATCAAGAGAGAAGCCTTGGACAATTGTGTACTTTGGGTGATTATGATGACTTAATGTAGGTTCATCAGTTATAGCAAATGTACCACTGTAGTGGGGGACACGGACAGTGGGGGACCTTATGCATGTGTGGGGACAGTGAGTATATGACTGATCTTTGTCCTCTCCACTCAACTTTGCTGTGAACTCAAAACTTCTAAAAAATTACCTTAAAATAAAAAAACACTGGATGACTCATATGAGGCTCTACATAAAATAAATACTCTTGAATTTTGACCTTGAACTCATGCTTAGAAATGGAATTATTTGTGGGGCTTCCCTGATGGTCCAGTGGTTAAGACTGCATTTCCAATTCAGGGAGCATGGGTTCAATCTCCTGTCAGGGAACTAAAAATCCATTACTGTGTGGCTAAAAAAAAAAAAAGAAAGAAAGAAAGAAAGAAAAAGAAGAAATAGAATGGAATCACTCGTGACAATAGCTCATTTGAGCATAGAATTCTGGATTGAAATTCACTTTCACAAACCCAGAAATCAAGAGCTATTATTTTTCACAGACCCTCCTTGAAGAAATTATTAAAAAGTGAAACTAGAAAAATAAAGACAAAGGTCGTGTCATGTAAGAAGAATTAAGTAAGGACAGAAATCAGCACAAATTGACCAGAGAATCTAAATATTAATTGATTGTAAGTTGTGTAATTATTTAGGAATTGATTATAAGTAGTCTATTTGGTTTAAGAAATAATACCAGAAAAAAAAAATTAACAAAGATGGGAAAGGAGCATTTTGAGGAAATTTCAATTGTCCTCATCTTATTCAAGAGGAGAATAGAAATACAAATTTGTGTAGATACTGCGTGCTGCATGCTAATTTGCTTCAGTTGTGGCCGATTCTTTGCAACCCTATGGACTGTAGCCCACCAGGCTCCTCTGTCCATGGGATTTTCCAGGCAAGAATACTGGAGTGGGTTGCCATGCCCTCCTCCAGGGGAGCTTCCCAACCCAGGGATCAAACCCACGTCTCTTACGTCTCCTGCATTGGCAGTCGGGTTCTTTACCGCTAGCACCATCTAGGAAGCCCCATTTAGATAATAGTTTTTAAAATATAACCTTAAGTGTACATGTGAAATTTTTGAGTAACCACTCAAGGAACCGAAATAGAATATGGTAAAGGTTTTAAAAGAGGCCAAAAATAAAAGAAAAGAGCTAAAAGAAATAAAAACCATGTGGTATTGGCATAAGATAAACACATAGGTCAATGAGATAGAGTGTAATACAGAAATAGAAGAATCCAGAAATCTATGCAATCAGTAAATGTTTTACGAAGTGTGACAGCCATTCAATGGGGAAGATAAAGTCTGCTCAACAAATGGTTCTGGAACAACTGGATGACTATATGGAGAAAAGTGAACCTGATCTCTACTCCCACCTGCATGGGATACACACTTCTATTCATCTCTCAAAACCCATTGAGCCACATGCTTAATGTGCATGTGTGTGTGTGTGTGTTTCTTGTACATGAAGTAATAATTTTTTGTAATTGATCTATGTTTGGTTGCTCTGTGTCTTCATTGCTGTAAGCAGGCTTTCTCTAGTCGTGGCAAGTGGGGAGCTGCTCTCTAGCTGCGGTGCACGGGCTTCTCACTGCCACGGCTTCTCTTGCTGCAGAGCTCGGGCTCCAGGGGCCCGGCCTTCAGTAGCTACAGCACGTGGGCTCAGTAGCTGTGGCTGGCAGACTCTGGCGCGAAGGTTTAGCAGTTGTGACTCACAGGATATGCTCTGCAACATGTGGAAACTTCCTAGACCAAGGATCTAACTCATCCGTGTCCCCGGCAGTGGCAGGCAGATTCTTATCCACTGTACCATCAGGAAAGTCCAATACTCAATTTTTTAAAGCTCTACTAGAAATGATTACGAATTCCTCTCAACCTTTGCTCTTAGCCTAAATATCACCTCCTCAGAGAGGTCCTCCATAACCACTCTAGACCTTCAGCACCTGCACTATTTTGGATTGTACTGACTTCAGCCTGAAGAAGATAAAACATTATCTGTCAGGCGAGTGCAGAGAAAAAGAGAGTGAGCCGGGCAGTCAGGCAAGAAAAGGAAATTTATTAGAGGGAAAAGAGAGGGTGACTGGCTCTCAAGGAGAATCAGAGTTCTCCCTTTCTGACGGAGTCCTTCTTATACCCCACCAGTGAAAAAAATCTCTGAAGGGATGGTCATGTAGCCGGCGTTCTGGAATCTGGTAGTCTCGCAGCTCTGAAAAGACAGGCACCAGTGAGATAACAGGATGCCATTTGGGCAGTTTGGTCAGCCTCACAGATCACTGTCATTTATTCTTTGTTTGCGAGGGTGACATAATGAGCCATCTTATCAATGAGACCCCATGTGGGCCCTATCATTATCCAGCCAAAATCCCTCATCCCTCTGCTCTACAACCCACCTCCATACCCCCTGCTTCCTCTCTCTTCTTTTTATGTTCAGCCCCTTCCTCTGTATGTTTATCCCAGTCCCTCCCACCAGCTCCAGCCTCTGCTCTACTCATTATCTTGTCTTCCCATCCCAGTGTCTTTATCTTCTTCTACTGGAAATGCTTTCCAGGCCTCCTCCTCCAAGATGTTGGAGATCTCAAGATAAGCAGTGATAACCACTCCCAATGGTTAATTTGGATTTTGAAACCTCATACTTGCCCTGCCTTCTGGGCATCCTGTCAGTCTGTCTGGTTTTTCAGTACCTAATGATTTGCTGTTGAGAATCCAAAATCATTTCTGGTGGCCCTGGAACAGAAGACTTCACCAGGCAAGTGGAACTGAAGCTGGATTCCTACCTTTTCTTCTCCAAATGCTACTTGCTCATCCCCTTGGATGTGATGCTAATTCTGTCCTCGCAGGGTGCCTTTTAAGGAAGGTTGATAGAAACTGTCCTTGGAGATCATAAAGTTCAGCAAGGCTGACATACACAGTTACACAGGTTGTACATTTCACAACACACCCTGCTAAGGCAGTAAGAGGGGCCTGAAATCCAGCCTTCACTCCCCTTACCAGGCCATGTGTCTGTCAACTAAAAAAGATGTACAACTTGAGAGTTAAATTTCATTTGGGGCAAAATGAGGACTGCAGCCTGGGAGGCAGTATCTCAGATAGCTCTGAGAGACCGCTCCAAAGTGGCAGTGGAGGAAGGTCAATAGATAAGGTTATGGTGAAGGAGGAGTTCAGGACCAGGAAGCACTCATTTTACAAAAGGCTTTTTGTTAGTCATGAGGATCTGATGTCACCATGAAGGGATTTAGTGCTTCTCTAGATATGACGAGATGCTAGGATTGAGATCATAACATTTGTTCCTAAAAACACCCAACTATCTGAAGACCTGTCCCACCAGATTCCCAGGAGCACAGAGTGCCTCACTCCACCCTGAGCTCCCTCAGGGGATGTTGAAGGTCAACAGCTAGAGCAGATGGGGTTCAATCTCCATGGCAGATGGCAGATGCCTTTGTTGTTCAGTCGTTGGCAAAGCCCTTGGTAAGTGCCAATTTGTAGCTGACACATCCTTGAACTGTCTGTCTAGTGGACAATTAGTAAAATTGTGTGCTAATTTGCAAAGGGCACTCTAGGAGCACGCACCCTGAAGCCTAGCCTGGGGGAGACACTAGCCAGGTAACTGGCTATGACTGGATGCAGAAGGACTGCAGCCATTCAGGGCCCTGATTAACAGGGCTTTTCTGAGAAGATATGAAAGAAGCCACCTAAAGGCATGTGCCAGTTTTCAGTGAGGCCTGTTATCTGATGTTCGGCAAGTTAAGTGATGTAAAATCACTTAACTTGTAAAATCAGCCACAGCCCCTGCCCAAGAATTTCCATCCATCCACTCAGCTTTGGCCAGAGAGGCCCTCACTTCTTGGGCCTCTGCCACCTAGCCTGTACCCAGATCAAACTGATTCAGCCATGCCAACTTTCCTTGTGTCAGGCAAGTGTATATTCCTCGGTTCTGTCTCATCACAACAAAGATTTGGAGTGACGGACATTAAAGCCCTCAGGGTGTCGCAGCTCTCAGGTCTTGGACAGACCATGTTACAGCTCAAACAAATCGGTGTTACAGCTCTATTTTATTTAGAAAATAGCAAGAGAATCCATCCTTGAGGCGTGAGGGCATGCCAACCCAAAGATGGGAAGAGAGGAGAGAGGGGGAGCACGCCAGCATTCGGGGGGAGGAGGGGAGAGAGAGCGAGCGTGCACTTTGGCTCCTCTTTTTATGTGTTTTTTTTCTTTTCCTCCCCCTGGGCCTTCCCTATGCAAATTGGGCTAGCCAGGAGTGCTGTTAGTTCTACCAGAGGTCCTCACTCAGGTCCTCGGACCTTCCTTTGACCTTCCTTTTTCTATTCACGTGCTTTTCCCTTCCTTGTTTTTTAGCCACCGCCATTTTGGACTCCTGTTTCCTGTTCTAACTACCTAACACTTGGATTAGTGTTTGCGTGGTCTAATTTATCTTCTCCCCTTCAATCTTATGAGGTTTCTCTCATTGACACTCTATAGTCTCAGTGCACTTGTGGACAGGCTGTGGATAGTCCTGGTATACTCCTGAATCCTGCACAGTGAGTTCTGGTTGGTCAGGGGCTGTCTTTGCTTTAGACCTATGCCTCCCTCCCATAGCTTCTCACCCAGTGCGGTTGCTTCATGGTCTACTGAAGTAGGGTTGTCTCCCATCTCTCAATCAAGTAGGAATTTCACACATTTTTTCTTATTTCTTTATTTTTTGGCTGCCCTGGGTCTTCACTGTTGTGCGCAGGCTTTTCTCTCATGAGCAGGGGCTACTCTCTAATTACCATGCACAGGCTTCTCATTGGAGTGGCTTCTCTTGTTTCAAAGCATGGTCTGTAGGACATAGGGGCTCAGTAGTAGTGCTTGGGCTTAACTGCCCCTCGGCATGTGGGAATCTTCCTACACCAAAGATCGAACCTGTGTCGGCCTGCACTGGGAGGTATATTCTTAACCACTGGACCATCAGGGAAGTCCAGGAATTTCACCCTTAATGAACACTGAAGCAGAGGTCACATAACACCAAAGACACAGAGGAGGGGTCCCATCTTTCACTTTGCCTTTATTGCATAAAACTCATGAGGCTGGATATCACCTGCTCAGTTCCCAGCCTCTGCCTCCTTGTACTTTTCTTCAACTGACCATTCACAGCTGTCCCAAGAGAGAAAGTTTCCTGTCCCTTCTCATCATTTCACTCAGGACAGAAACGACAGTCCTATGATAACAGTGAATTAGCGTTCTCTTACCTTATTTGAAACATTGATGAACCACCTTCTCCCCAATTTTGGGTAGAAATATAAATGGCAGGGGTAAATTTCAAGCGGGAGATTTTGTGGACAATTTAAACACTGTGTAACTATAAGAAAGAATATTTCAACAAAGGACGCTGACACACTGCTTAAGTCTTCCCTCTTGCTGCAGATAGCCTTGCCTTTACTGGCAGAGGCACACAGGTCTTGGTGTAGCTCACAAAGAAAACTTGTTATACAGTAGCATCTCATGGTCTTTCTAGGGAAGAGACTTCCTGAGTTCCAATGGACTTCAATAAAGCTTGGCTTATAGTGGGTGCCAGAGTATGCCTTGGAATGAATGAAGGATGATTGCCTCTTTTTGGAGGCCTGATCTTCCCATTTCTCATGATTATAACAGGCCCATTTACTGGATGGATGAACCATAAACTTTGCAACGTCATTAGCAGCACCCAATGCAACGAAGAACAAATCTCCCATCTCCTTCCAAGCTCCTCACCCATTAACACTCAGCTCTCTACATTTGTTGTTATTCAGTGGATAAGTCATGTCCAATTCTTTGTAACCCTGTGGACCGCAAGGACCCTGTCCTTCCATGTCCTTCACTATCTCCCGGAGTTTGCTCAAATTCAAATCCATTGAGTCAAAGATGCCATCCAACCATCTCATCTTCTGTCACCCCCTTCTCCTCCTGCTCTCAATCTTTCCCAGCATCAAGGTCTTTTCCAATGAGTTGGCTCTTTGCATCAGGTGGCCAAAGTATTGGAGCTTCAGCATCAGTCTTCCAGTGGATATTCAGAGTTGACACACAACTCTTTACACTAGGAAAAATCAAAACATACCATCCACATGAGATAAATGGCTCTGAAGCCATGTAGCTTGTCTATGAAATACTGACGCTAGGAAGGATAAGGGAACATTCATCTAGGATGGAAAAAAATCATCTTTGACCACTCACTTCCTTTGGCCTCTCGCCTTCTCTCAATGAAAGATGATGCTTCTTTAGGTCTTTCCTTGCGGCTAAGCCAGAGCTCTGACTGAGTCATTGGAATAGCCCCTGCCAGCTGTGGGTGAAGCTGTTTGGAAGTTATAAATCAAGCCAATGTTGTCATCAAGGGCTGGATGACAAATCGGTTTCTCCCTTGCACCAGTTTCCATCAACTGGTCATAGCCACAGGAAGCACACTGCTGGAACAGCACCTGAAACCTTATCTAGGGCTTGGTGGGGAAGGATTTCTAATTGCTCATCAATCCCTTCCATGGTTATTGTTACCAAAGTACCACCCAAAACTTGGAAATAAGGCAAAAGTCTTTTTATTATCAGGCTAGAGCATTGTTGAATACAGTATTGTAAAGCAAAACAAACTAAAAAATAAAAATTTAAATTAAAAAAGCTTGATGTATAAAAACAAAACAAAAAAATAAATAAATAAAAGCCCTCAAAGGACCATCTGACTCTCCAAGGAAATGTGAATTTATATATTGACCAGAGACCCAGCTCTGCAAGGATAGATAGTAACTTGGAAAAAACTTAGAGAGTACAAATTATTTTTATGTGGTAAAGATGCAAATGATTTCTGACTAGCAGAGAATATAGACCCAAACAGTATGGATATATTGCTCTTATATATATTAACCAGTCTTACAGTTTTATATCTTACTTAGCAACTAAATTCTAGCATCTTTCTATTATTTTAAGAGCACTGTATTTTTACATATCAGTTTTCATATCCTCTCTAAAGCCAGCTCTGCCATCCTGCTGGTTCTCTCATTAATGAGTTAAATAAAACTTTGGTACATGCTGGCTGTGCATTTGTTTGAGATTTTAATATTTTCTAAAATTATTCCTTGACAGTATGGAAGGAGGCAGGAGGCAGCATGGGAGTTATGAGCTCTTTGTTTCTGGCCTGGGGTCAAGAGGAAGAGAAGGCTTTGAGGATACTGCCTGCATAGCTTCCGTCCTGTAACTCACCTTAAGCTCTCCATCCGCCAGGTACCAAGCTCTGGAGACAGAGACGCACATATGTGTTAGCAGTTGCCTGCTTGGGCCACCCAGTTACCTAGTGATGAGAGATCATGTTGCCTTTCAACTTTAGAGGAGATTTTAAAGATCTAATGAAACCCCATCAACCTCCTCCCCATCCCGCTCTTTTTTTTTTTTTTTTTGTCTTCATCTGGCCTCATCACACAGCATGTGGTATCTTTCTTCCCTGACCAGAGATCAAACCCACACCTCATGCATTGGAAGTACAGAATCTTAACCACTGGACCACCCAGACCATCCTGGAAACCCATCAACTTGATTCAAGGAAGTGATGTATCACCTCAAGCCCAGCTAAAAGAAGTGAACTTGAATAAAACCCACGTGGTCCAAAGCCCTCTCCACATCACAGCATCTTTCCTAATGCTCTGATGTGCCAGCTTTCCTTCCATCAGGACCACAGCACCCTGTAATTAGCAATAGGGAGTAATAACAACGAATGCTTATTGTGTGGCTAATATCTACAGGTGAATTCTAAGNTATCCAGCAGTGAATTATTACCCATTATCAAAACAGGAAGAAGAACAGAAAGCAGAACTAAACACAATTATCTCTGTCGTAAAATTCCCAGGGCAATTACCAGAGGCCAGAACACTCTCCTGTGGATGAAAGAACTTGAGAAGGACAAATAATTGAGGACAAAAGTTCTGAGTTTCTTTGTTGATCTTCCTGCTTCCCATGGTAAGCTGGGATTTTCATCTCCATATTTTGCAATATGATAAACAGGTTATGCGATGATCCAGGACAGGGTGTCCTACCACACTAGACACAGCGTACTTACCACTGTTCTTCTAGCCAAGTGTGATTTCAATAGGCTAGAACTGCCAGTGATCAGATGAAATCTTTGATCGCCACCATGGGGCCCAGAAAGAATTTTCGCATCGCCTTTTCCCTGAGGGACCATGCTCACAGATTTTGGGGCATATGTCTGTGCTCTGTTGCTCAGCTATGTGTGACTCTTTGTGACCCCATGGACTGTAGCCCACCAGGTTCCTCTGTTCACCGAGTTTTCCAGGCAATAATACAGGAGTGGTTTGCCATTTCCTCCTCCAGAGGATCTTCCTGACCCACGGATCAAACCCGAGTCTCCTGCATCTCCTGCTTTGCAGGTGGTTTCTTTACTGCTGAGCTACCAGGAAGCCCCCATAGACTTTGAGGATAAAATCCCAAAATAAATTTTAACAGAAATAATTGCCTTTCTATGCAAGAGGGCCACTAAACCAGAATATCACCTACCCTAACCGCCTTTATTATTTTTCTTTAGTTTCATCCATTTCTTCCTCTCCTACCATATTGTGACATTGCCTATTTTCTCCATCAAGCATTATTTTACTCTTCATTCTTCACTGAATTCCTCCTACAGTGTATATTTGTCAGGAACTAATTCTGTTGCAAAAGATAGAAACCCAACTCAAAAGAGGGTGAAGAAAATGTATCAGCTCACACAATTTGGAAATCAGTCCAAACAGTAGATATGCAGGTATAGCCAGGTTAAGGGACTCAAACTATGTCATCACTCTTTGATTTTTCTTCACCATTCTGGTACATTATCCTCTATCCTGGCTTTATTCTCTCCCAGATTCTCCTCTGTGGGGTCTAAAAGCTGCAGTTTCACATGGACATTGCAGCGGGAAAGGATAGCCTTTTTCTCCCAGTGCCCATTAGCAAACCTCACACAATCAGGAGTCATGACTGGTTCTTTGGTCACGTGTCCACCTCTGAACCAATCACTGGATACAAGAGTATACATTGATTGGCCAGCCTGGGTCACAAGCCCACCCCTATGATAGGGATGTGAAGTCCCTTGAATGACCATCTCACTAAAACCCCCCGCCAAAGGAAAGCTAGGCAGGCAAAAGAATAAGCAACTTCAGACTACAAACATATATTCAACCTTTACATTCATTCCCAGCTTCCTTTCCTTTTGCTTCTTGTTTCTTGCTGTTCAATTCTGATCTGAATATTAAGCTAAGTGTCTGAAACACCCACTTGGTCCTGCCATGGACACCCTACACTTGAGATCCCAGGAGAAATATTGGCTTATAAGATAAATCAACAGAGAAACATTGTTTGGAACTTCTCTAGACCAAGTGATCAGGGGTCCTGGGTCCCTGAGTGGACATTTATGTGTGAGTTGGACTGGGGACTTTTACTGGGCAAGAGGTACCAACACCTCATCAGAGCCATTTGCATGGAATTACTCTTCCTCAGAATTACATCATCCAGAATGGCATCCCAAAACACAGATTTATCACTAGTATAATGAAACTCATGAAATTTAATATTCCATTCAATAATGTAGTAAGATTTATTTGTAGACCTCTATCAGCTCCCTATGTAATAAAAGAAATCATACTTTCGCCACATGCTTTTTTCTGATTCCTCCCTCTTATCCTGGGTGGTGAGGATGGCCCTCTTCCCTCTGCCAGTATTGGGGAAATACAGAAAGTGAAGAGATAAATGGGGCGTGGGTACGGGCTTACATGCAACTTGCATGTGGTACTGTGTGCCCAGGTATTAAATGTACCTTGCATTCTGCTCTTAAACAGAAAGCAGGACTGGGGAAGATAAAATGCTTTTTGCCAAGAGTCCTGTTGTTGAAATACCTGTTCATTTTGCCTTCCCCTAAGAATGTGACAAATACCCCAGTATTCGGGCTTCCCTCTGCCTGCCATTAGCTCTTATTGTTTTATTGTAGTAAACCAGGAACATCAATTACTGTGCAGATGTGGTCCAGACATGGTGTTTTATATGCAGTACTTGTCTCTCTTATTTTCTGAGAACCTGTAGATATTGTTCTAAAATTGAAACATATCTAACTTATATGTTTTTAGAGGTTTTTGAATCTGGACCGTTTTTAAGGTCTTCATTGAATTTGTTCCAGTATTGTTTTTGTTGTTTATGTTCTGGTTTCTTGCCCATGAGGCACACGGGAACTTAAACCCACACTCCCTGCATCGGAAGGCAAAGTCTTCACCATTAGATCTCCAGGGAAGTCCCTGAAATTTATTTTAATGCTTATTAATACTTAAAGGTAACTTAGCCTCTTATGGTTTAAAACAGGGTCTCCAGGTGACCGTGAAGTAGAATTCCAGATCCCTTCCCCTACCATCTCTTTCTCTTTTGCTTGCCCTAATCCTCAGAGTCTGGGTCCATAGGAGCTGGTGTGTTTTCAAAGCACCAGGAAAGCGGTGGTGTCTCATCTTCACCGGCTTTTGGGTTGGATTTCTCATCCTCACATCAGCCCCTAGCTAAGTGGCCCCTGCTACAGTATTTCCCCAAACCACCCTACAGACTCCCTGGGTCTTCATCCTGAGGTTCTCTTCCTCTCTCCATGAGCCTCAGTGATGTTTCCAGACCTCCCACTTCCACCCAAATCCAAGGGTCATGGCCAGAGTGGTGGTGAGCGGTGGGCAGTCTTTCTCCAACCAAACAGACTGCGCTGTAGTTTCTTTCCCCCTGTTGTCGTTTTTTGTTGCTAAGTCATGTCCATCTCTTTTGCGAACCCAAAAGATGGCCCTAAATCTCCATGGGGTTGAAAAATAGAAAAAGAACCTGCACAGTCTAGAAAGAAAATGAGACAAAGGGAGGTTTGCGATGAGCAAGATGTCTGGATCTCTACTTCCCTCGTGTCAAGCTGGTTTTCTTTCTAGTTACTTTCATGCCCTCTCTGTTCACCAGCTCCTCCCCTTTTACCTCTACCAAGTGAACTTGGCCACACCTTCCTTAGTATCTCACGTTGCTCCCTTCAGCTGGACTTCTGCAAGTAACGAGGCTGGCTTTTCCATCCTGAATGCTCATATGGAGGCCACAGGGGGGGTTACCATGGGCACCAATCCAGCCAAAAGAACTCAGGGCCCATGCTTAAGATGGGAGGCCTCATGCCATTATCCCCCAGGCTCCTTGGGTAGAAGAAGGGAGAAGAAGGGCATGGACCACTGGTTACAGACAATGAATCCAATACCTTGGATGCACTAGTTGCAGTGGGACCATCAGTGCACAGTGAGAAAGATTCAGTTTCACTGTGGTCCTTGCCATTTCTCCCTCCTCTTCTCCCATCCTGCTCTGTTTTCTTTCTTCATCTCTCTCTCTCTCTTCCCCACTCCTGGCAGGCAGTGGAGTCCAACCTGGATTTCAGTTCTAGCTCTGCCTTTTGCTAGCTGCGTGACAGTGATCAAGGAGTTTAACTTCTCCGATACTTAATCCCCTTGCCTATTAAACAGAGGTGAAGATACCTACCTCCATTCTCTAATGAGAACTAGATGAGAGAATGTCTGATATCTATCCAGGGGGAAGTAAACACCCAGTTAATGCTCTCCATGGTGATCATGTCTCCCCTCCAGTAAGGCCTATTGAAACTATGCAACTCAGATTGAGACTCAAACCCATTGTCCTTTTTTTTTTTTTTTTCAAATTTTTATTTATTGTTTGTGGCTGCCCTGGGTCTTCATTGCTGCACATGGGCTCCTCATTGCAGTGGCTTCTCTTGTTGCAGAGCACAGGCTGTAGTGAGCTCAGGCTTCAGTAGTTGGAGCACATGGGTTTAGTTGCCCTGTGGCATTTCATGTGGGATCTTTCCAGACCAGGGATCAAAACCTATATTCTCTGCAATGGCAGGTGGATTCCCAACCACTGGACCACCAGGGGAGCCCCTCAAACTCACTGTATTTTAATTGAAATCACCCACCTGGTCTCAGGACTTAATGAAGTTCAGATTCTTTATGTCTCATCGCAGAAGAGTGATAGGTAAAAAGTAGATTTATTGAGAAAGATATACACTCCACAGACTGAGTGTGGGCCATCTCAAAAGGCTTGGAGAGCAGCCCTGAAATATGGGACAGTCAGTTTTTACGGGCTGGGTGATTTCATAAGCTAACAGGTGAGTGGGAGGGTCACTCCAACTATTTCGAGGAAGGGGTAAGGATTTTCAGGAATTGGAGCACTGCCCACTTTCTGGCCTTTTATGGTCGGCTTCAGAACTGTCCTGGCACCTGTGAGTGTGTCATTTAGCTAATATTGTGATGAGCGTCTGATGAGGCTCGATCCACTGGGAGTTGAATCTTCCAGCAACATAGGCCTCGCTGGTTCTAACCGTTTTTGTTTGTTTGTTTGTTTGTTTTGTCATATGCTCAATGGCGCTATCATTCTTTTAAAAGTTGTGCCCTGCCCCCTTCCCTCCCGTCTCCCTATTCAACCAACAGAATTCACAGGGCCTGCAAGGTAGGAAACCACAACTTTAATGAGAAGCTTGAGATTTCTTTTTATTCCAAGACGCTTAACATTTCCAACCGAGTTGCCTACATAGCCTCATTCTCCCATTTAGATGTGCTTAACGCTCTGGGCATCTTCTTACCGTAGGTATGTATTTTTCTGCTAAGATAATCAAATATGCCAGTAGGACTGAAGGAAGCAAAACAGAGCCACAGATAAGACAATTTCCCCGGCGCATAAAATGCAAAGGGGCTCTGAGCAGAGATGGCATGCCGAATGTCCAGGAGCACTGGGGAGATGTCCGGATCGGTATTGTTTTTCATTAACCTGAGAAAACTACGTTCGCTAAGGATATAGTCCTGGCCGTAGTCCTCTTGCACTTCAGGGGAAAGGCTGTCCAAGACAGTTCTCTCCAGGTTCTCCCACATTTGACTCGTGCCTGAGATGTCTGAGATGCGAGAAGAAAAAAAAAAGAGAGAGAGGCTCAGATGCTGGGAAGGCCAGAACAGGCATGTCCTACCCCTAACTGGGAAGAAGGCTCTTGTGAATTGGCTTCTGTCAGGAAGGACATCCCCAGATGCCTTTTAAAGTAAGTGCTTTGATTTTTATTTTTTAAAGATTTTTGGATGTGGGTCATTTTTAAAGTCTCTACTGAATTTGTTACAGTATTGTTTCTGTTGTGCATGTTCTGGGTTTGTTTGTTTGTTTTTTGTCAGAGAGGCATGTGGAATCTTCGCTCCCCCACCAGGGACTGAACCCACACCCCCTGCATTGGAAGGTGAAGTCTTAACCACTGAATCTCCAGAGAAATCCTAAAGTATGTGCTTTATAATGGCAACTCTATTCTTTTAAACAGGCATACAGAACAGGGCACAGAGGACTAGGTTTCCACAAACTGAACAGCTCATGTAACCAGCAGCCAGATCAAGAAAAGGAAAAACCAGCCAAGGCTCCTTTCCCAGGAGCAACTGTTCCAATGAAGAGAATAGAGATTTTCCTGACTTTAGATGTACACACACATGGGTAAATTATTGATCTNGACTCGATGGGTGTGAGTCTGAGTGAACTCCGGGAGTTGGTGATGGACTGGGAGGCCTGGAGTGCTGCAATTCATGGGGTCGCAAAGAGCTGGACACGACTGAGCAACTGAACTGAACTGAACTGAACACTCTCTGTGAGGCCAATGACTTGGGTGCAAAGTTTTTCACGCATTTTTAAACAGCTTGATGTGATGGGTGTCAACTACAAATTGGCACTTGCCAAGATCGTTGTGAACCACTGAACAACAAGGGCATTCACCATCTGCCTCAGTGGAGGCTGAACCCTGCACTGTTGCAACTGTTGACCTTTAACACCCTGAGGGAGTTCAGGGTGGAGTGAGGCACTCTGTGCGCCTGATGGCATGGGTCTTTAGATAGATGTTTTAGGAACAGATTTTATAAGCTCAATCTTTGCATCTCCTCATATCTAGAAAAGCAATAAATCCCTTGATGGTGACGTCAGACCCTCTTGACTAGCAGAAACCTTTTTGTAAATGAATGCTTAATGGTATTGAACTCCCCTCTTCACCAAAATCTTATATATTGGCCTTCCCCTACTACCTCTTTTTGGAACAGTCTCTCAGAACTATCTGAGGTGCTGCCTTCTGGGCTGCAGTCCTCATTTTGCCTGCAATAAATCTCAACATGCAACTTTCAAGTTGTGCATCTTTTTAGTCAACTTGGGCAACCATTACTATCTCTCAGGAGTGAGATCCCTGTCACTAGAGTGGCTTCTGCAACTGTGCTAAGTGCTCAGAATCCACAGTGCATTTAGCTCTACAGTTGAGATCAGAAGTTCTCAACTGGGGGTGATTCTGCACCCCACCCCCACCCCCACCCCCAGNACACCTGGGTATGGGCGTGAGGCTAAAGCTTACAGATTAGTAGGCAGAGGAACATGGTAGAGGTGATCCTTTGGGAAAAGTCTCTGACATGATGTTAACACAAGATCCTACCTAAATCAGTGGGAGAGGCAGTGACTTGGTGCATCAGCTGTCTCTTATACACATCTACACATGGTAATATCTGAAGGTTTCTCAGTGCTCTGGGCGGGTACTACTTACATCTAATGAATCAAGAACATGTGTTGCTGAACATCCTACAGTGCATCAGACAGCCCCCCACAGAAAGAATTAGCCTCCCCGGAAATATCCATAATGTGGAGGCTGGGAAATGCTGCCTTAGACTCAGGTGCTGTCACCCCGTCATGACAGAAGATGAAAGGGACCCATAGACAAGTGGCGTGGCCTGCCCCCAGATCACCCAGCTAGTTTAACACAAGAGCACAGTTCAGAGCACAACCGGCTCAAAATCCCTGAGGCCTGAGTCGTTCTGATAAGGTTTGCTTTTAGCTGTTCTCACTCAAGCACAGCTTGTGGCATAACACAGGTATTTGCTCTGCAATTTCTTAAGAGGACAGCTGGCCAGAAAGGACCTCAGACCTCTCAAACATAAAGATTTTTCACCTGCCCTTTGTCCCATCAATCAGAGAGTCATCTCTCACTTCCTTCAATCCTTGGTTAAATATTTATCAAACTGCCTTGCCGGGATTTAGGTTAAAGAGCCATCCTATTCTGAGGGAGGGATGAGAAAGGAATTTGCTTACAGGGTGGGGGGAAATGTCCTCCCGGGTAAGTTGTGGTCAAATCTGGAAGTAGTGACCTGTTGGGCTTATCTGCCCAGGAGCTATAGTGTGTGACAGGGAGCAGCAGGATGAAATGCCATGCAGTGTCACAGTCAGGCGTGGTGATGCCAGCAGCGGGCGAGATAAAAAGCCACAGGGGCACACAGAGCCAGCCTCTTCATGGCAGATGGCCTTCGAGTCTCCTACTCTGCTACATGGCAGGCTCAAGGCTGATGCTTAAATCCGTGTCATTTCATCCATCTCACCATGGCCCTAAGAAGCAACAATCATTTTTATCCCCTCTGTAAAATGCACAAGCTGCAATTCAGATTCAGGACTTTGTCCTGGGTCACTCCACTGCCAGTGGGAAAGACAGGATCAAAACCCATGCAATTTATCCCCACTCAGTTTCCCTGCTTTCTCTCCTTTTTGAAACCTGATTCTACCTATATAGCTACATGCTGCCTCTGTTGTTCTTTCTCTTTCTTGTTGCTTTCTTTGGAGAGGGGGAGATGCAGGAGGGAAGAGTGTATTCATAATGTGATCGACTCTTGTGTGCATCTCCTGGAGAAGTCTTTAAAGAAGCAATGTTTCTGCCCTGCCCCAATCCTGGAACTTCCTGTCTATAGGAGTGGTTATACTGACCCTCTTTACACCTGGGTATGGGCGTGAGGCTAAAGCTTACAGATTAGTAGGCAGAGGAACATGGTAGAGGTGATCCTTTGGGAAAAGTCTCTGACATGATGTTAACACAAGATCCTACCTAAATCAGTGGGAGAGGCAGTGACTTGGTGCATCAGAACATGGAGCCAAAGTTCAATTCCAGTTCTAGCTGCAGGGTTGGTTATATAACTGTTCTGAAACTCGATTTTCACAACTGCAAAAGGAGGACACTAATACTTTGCAGGGTTGTTGGGATCATATATCTGATGGCATCCCCAAAATGCCTAAAACCTAATAGTTGTTTGTGTAATTGCTAAGTCATGTCTGACTCTGACCCCATGGACTATGGCCTGCCAGGTTCCTCTGTCCATGGGATTTTCCAGGCAAGAATACTGGAGTAGTTTGCCATTACCTTCTCCATAATGCCTAATGGATGCTTGCTAATAATTATTAACGTCTATTAGATGTCTGCTATATGCTGGGCACCGCTCTAAGTACTTTAACATCAGTTCTGTTGGTCACAACTGTCCATCTGCCAACCACTCTTTGACTCTGACCCTCTGGCCTCCCTCTTATAAGCATTCTTGTAACCGCATCAGACCCACCTAGATGACTCAGGATGACCTCTGCCTTTCAGATCCTTGACTCAATCATACCTACAAAGTCCCTTTTGCCAGGTAAGGTGACATGATTCAGGTCCAGGGAATCATTGCATGGATATATTTGAGAGATCATTATTCTCTACCAGACCACTTGTCTATTCACAGTGTCCTGAGACACTGTCTTTGGGGTTACTTGTTATACAGCCTTGAATAAATGGAACAGAGTTATCAGTTCCAGCTTAGCTCCTCCTGGCTGATGTAAACTTCCATGATAAATCTACATGATATTCTTGTCATGCAGAGGGTGGCCTAGGTGCCAGGCTCAAGACAACCTGAAGGGTCAGGGCAGCCAGGAGCTCCCGGGAGAACTTTGGAGAACACTTATTAGTGACTGGCTCTCTCTCTCTCACCATACCTCCATCTTCAAAATGAGAAAAAGACCAGCATGTACTCCCAAATAAGTACATTTTCCAAATTTACTATTATATTAGCTTTGCCAAGAGACTCATCATCAAGCTGTCATCATCTTGGATGTTAATTTCTGTGGATTAGTAGTAGGCTATATAGGGTCTGTTACACATCCCATGACTTTTCTGATTTTTGTGTTACAGTCTAGCTTCTTTTCTCCTTGCTTAAAATCTCTTCCACTGTTCTACAAAACACTCATCAGCAGACTGCAAGGAATTCTGCTGAATTCCTCTGCTCCTCGTCGATAAGGTAACCTGTATGCATGGTTTAAGATCTTTGGCTCCTGTCTTCTTACAGAGGCCTGCGCTGCCAGGGACGTATGGTTCCTGTCTGCTCGGATCTCATGCTATTGTTCTAACAACTTTGTGAAATATCTGGGGGATTTCTGAATCCTGTAAATGAACCCACTGCTGGGTTTTCTCTGAAACAAAAGGATTCGGAGCTGGGTGTGATGAAGGCAGACTCCACACATCCTGGTGGATGGAGTGAGAGGCTCCGGTGGGTGACTGGCTGAGAGCAAAAGAGAGAAAGGCACACGGATAAACAAACCAAAGAAAGCTCAAAGCTCTGAAACCTAAAGACCAGGAGATGAACAGAAAGAAGTTAAGAGAGCAAACTTTTGAGTTGCTAGTAGCAAGTTTAGCTTCAAATATGTTGACTTGATGATGATGGTAAAATAATGGAATGGAAATAATTAAGGCTAGGTGTAAAAGCTTTGCATGTCTAATGGTGAGAATAGGAGTGAGATGTGTGATTTAATACTCAAAAATTTTCCTCTAATGGAAACGTGATAAGCAAAAGTATTACCCGCTCAATCGTGTCCGACTCTTTGCGACCCCATGGACTGTATCCCATCAGTCTCCTCTGTCCATGGAATTCTCCAGGCAAGAATATTGGAGTGGATAGCTATTCCTTTCTCCAGAGGATCTTTCCAACCCAAGAGTCAAACCAGGGTCTCCTGCATTGCGGACATATTCTTTACTGCCTGAGCCACCAGGGAAGCCCAAACATGTGACAAGTCAGTTCAAAGTCTTAGCTTAAGGACTTCCATGGTGGTCTAGAGATTAAGACTCTGGGCTTCCAATGCAAGGGGTGTAGGTTTGATCTCTGGCCAGGGAACTAAGATCCTACATGCCATGTGGCATGGCCAAATTTTTTTTTTTAAGGCTTAGGAAAGTTTTAGAGGCCAAGTTGAAGACGTATGAGTGGACATCCTCATAGTATAAATTCATCACTTGTCCATTCATTCATCCATTTTTCCATTCATTTGCACCCTTGCATTTTTTCATTTATTAACTGAGCTTTTACTTCATGCCAGACACTGGGCCCATAACAGATAGTGTGCATATTAGTGAAATGTAGAATGAAATCTTATGAACAAATAAGCAGCTCAAAGTTGAGACCAGAGGAAGAGAAAAACTTCCTTGTCACTGTGTCAAGCAAAAGGCAATGATAAGTCATTTCAGTAAATATTTGTTGAACGAATGAGGCAAAGGAGCACGTGAGACTTGTAGAAATATCAGACTGAGGAAATCGAAGTTTTTGCAGAGGTCAAAAATATAAAGGCCAAATTCAGAAGAAAGATAAGGGTGAAATACTGCCAATGTGTTTTCTCAGGATTGGTTTGCTTTAGCAAAAAAAACTGGAAGTATTTTGGGGTTCTCATAAAAGGCAAAATACACTGCTCATTGCTCTTAACCATCTTAGACGTCTTTCTCTCCATCCTTTTCCCTCCTCCCTCCCTCTTTCCTTCCCTCTTTCCTTCCTTCCTTGCAACTAGCAGTATTAACATTGAAAGTGTTACTCAGTCGTGTCCAACCCTGAGACCCCATGGACTGTAGCCCGCCAGGCTCCTCTCTCCACGGAATTCTCCAGGCAAGAATACTGGAGCAGGCTGTCATTCCCTTCTCCTGGGGATCTTCCTGACCCAGGGATTGTGCCTGGGTCTCTTGCATTGCAGGAAGATTCTTTACTGTCTGAGCCACCAGGGAAAGTAGCAATGTTAGCAACACACTCAAANCCACGGAATTCTCCAGGCAAGAATACTGGAGCAGGCTGTCATTCCCTTCTCCTGGGGATCTTCCTGACCCAGGGATTGTGCCTGGGTCTCTTGCATTGCAGGAAGATTCTTTACTGTCTGAGCCACCAGGGAAAGTAGCAATGTTAGCAACACACTCAAATAGCTGTAAAGTTCAAGGAAGTTGCTAACTTAGAACCAGGTAAGAAAATATCAGGGACAATATCAATTGTCTAAAAATTAAAAAAAAAAAAAAACCTTCTCCCTTGAAATGTAAAGAAACCCAAATCAGACGAACAAATAGTTGGGCTTCTATTTTATAAAAAAATCTTACTCAGAGCCAACTGAGCCAACAGTGAAGATCGGCATTCCTCTACGCAAAGACAGGATCCCGGAGTTTAGAGCCCACCCTCTAGGCTTCCCACTTACCCATGCAGTGACCCCCAGACAACCCCCTGGACACCACTCAAAGCCTACTAAGGTTCTAAGGAACCCCAGTTTGTAGGTTTATCATATATGGCCTTTACTATGCTGAGGTAGGTCCCTACTATGCCCATATTTTGAAGAATTTTAATCATAAATGGGTGCCGAATTTTGTCAGTCTTTTTCTGCATCTATTGAGATTATCACATGGTTTTTATCTTCTAATTTGTTAATATGGTGTATCACATTGATTGATTTGCATATATTGAAGAATCTTTGCATCCCTGGGATAAACCCAACTTGATCATGGGGAATGAGCTTTTTGATGTGTTGCTGAAATCTATTTGCTAAAATTTTGTTGAAGATTTTTGCATCTATGTTCATAAGTGATATTGGCCTGTAGTTTTCTTTTTTTGTGTTGTCTTTGTCTGGTTTTGGTATCAAGAACCCCAGTTTGGAAACATCTATTCTAGGAGAAAGAATCTGACATCACCTGCATGAGCATTTTTTTATGGAAGGGAGATGTTAAACCCTTCATTTGTTAACTATCTGCCCTTTGAAATGGAGAGAAACGAGCCATAAATGTCACACCCTGTCCCAACTATCTTGAGATTGCAAAACGATGGGAATAAAATGCTAGTTGGCAGCCAACAGAGACACGGAGCACTGACAGTGCCAAAAGAGTGAAGACATGTGCCTACTCATTGTCCAAGGAAGGACAGAGAGTGCAGATGCTGGGAGGCTGGGAAACTCGGGTCCTCTGTCATGCTGACGTGAACTGTATGCAGGGTTTCCCAGCCAAATCTAGGAAGCTTGTGCATTAACAGTCACACTATGAGGATATGTGAGAACCCTAAATCCCCAGTGTTGAACAGTTGAGTTAGAAGATAGGTAAGAGTCAGTACAAGAAAGGTTTTGTACTAAGATCAATGGCAAACACAGGATTTGACTAATCTTCATCCAGCCCTGCATGAGAGTCCTGTTTTCTTGTTCAGCCCACAAAGAATGCTACAAGCTGCATCTTGTAGGACTGGCACCCACGGCCTTGTGGGGGAAAGGCAAGCTCACCTGCCATGCTGCTGATGTTCACCAGCCTCCCCTTGGATTTTCTAAGAAGAGGCAGAAACGCCTTCGTGACTTCCACGGCCCCAAAGAAGTTCACGGCCATGCATCGTTTGTATTCGGTCATGGGAATGAGTTCCCCATCCGTTGGTAAGCCAAGGACTCCGGCGTTGTTGATCACAGCCCACAGTCCTGAGGACAGAAAGGAACAACTCTGAGATCGGGCAATACCAAGAGAGTGGGATGATTTTTAATCCTTCAAGCTTCTCAGTCAAAAGGACCCATTTGAGACTTGAGATCTGGGCAAGAGATCATTTCAACTCTCACATCTTTGTCTTGGGGCTTCCCTGGAGGTCCAGTGGTTAAGACCTCACCTTCCAATGCAGGGGGGTGTGGGTTCAATCCTTTGTGAGGGAACTAAGATCCTACATGCCTCATGGCCCAAGCCAGATCATAAAACAGAAGCAATACTGTATCAAATTCAATTAAGAGTTTAAATATGGTCCACATTTTTTAAAAAGTCTTGAAAAGGGAAAAACCTTAGTCTCCTTGAATACTTATGAAATATTAATAAATGGTTTTATGGGGGTATATTCTTTTGCCTCAAAGTTTATTCCAAGTCTGCCTCGTGTTTCTCCCTCAAAGGAGTATCTGGAGACAGAATGATGTCTCTAGGACATGCAGATTTAAGACAATGTGGCTAACCTGCAGAGCAACAAAATAAGATTCTGTCTTCCTTTTCCTTTGACTAGAAAAGTTCCCCTAGTACAGGGAAACAGGAAAACTAGAGCAGAAATGCCAAGAGCTAAGAAGACTGCAGAGTCCTTGAGCTCTGCTCCCTTCCCCAGTCAGCCTGATCCCCTTGACTGACTGGAATCACAAGGAGAGCTGGTTCACACACAGGTGGCTAGGATTGAGCTCCAGAGAAACTGATTGGGGATGTCTGGGGTGAGGCCTGACAGTCTGCATCTCTAGCAAGTTCCCAGGTGGCGCTGACACTACAGGCCTGGACCTCACTTGGAGAACCAGTGTCCACAGCTGGTGATTTTTCAGCCTTGACTGCACATTAAAATCATCTGGGGAGCTTTTTAAAACCCTGATACCCAGGCCATACCACCGCCAATTAGATCAGCAACTGTGGGGTAGTAAAGAAAGGGGATCACGGCATTAGCCATTTTTTAAATTCCCTACATAGATGATTCCAGTGTACAACCAAGCTTCGGAGTCATTGCCCTAAACGGCAGGAGAGTGGTAATACAGAAACTCCACGTGCTTTGTGGGGAGGAGAGTCTGGAGCACAAGTGAGTCACGTGGGAGAAACAGAGGCAACAGGATCCGGGGCCTGTTCTGCTAGATAGACCTGAAGCAGGTTCTCTGAGTTCCCTGAGCCACTGCAGGGTTTAGACCAGTGGTTCTCAAGGTGTGGTCCAGACCAGCAGCAACAACTGGGAACTTGCTAGAAATGCAAATACTGGAGCCCCATCTCAGACCGGCTGGATCAGAAACTGACGATCAGAAATTACTGTTGAAGCTCAGCACTGTGACAGAACGTGCCCAAGTGTGAGCTGCACGCCCATGTGTGAGAGCCACTGGAATATAGAGGAGCAGAATGAGCCTCCATGCTAGGAAAGGCACAGAAATGGCAGCGGACACCAGCCCTAACTTCAAAGAGGCAAGTAGCAGCCCACCTGCATGAGGACTGGACAGAGTATTGGGCATCTCAGCAGAGTCCAGCATGAAGCACTGGCCATCAAAGATGTTATGTCCCGTCCCTAGGAATTTAGGATGCTACCCTGGGGAAATGAGAGAAAGCTCCAAACGACTGACATGATTTTCGCCATGTAGCTCAAGATAGAAATTGAGTTGACTTATAGAAAATAAAGTTAGGTTTCTTGCACAGCTGAGCTGGTGGTCTGACATTTACATGCAGTAATGACTGGGAGCTGTAAGTAAGAGGATGCCTGGCACTCAGTAAGAGCTCTACAGCTATTAGGAGGTTGGTGATAGGAGGAGAAGATGCCTCCCACGAATCCCTCCAAGTGGTTTTAACTGACTCAGCCTGATGCATACCTTTGACCAGTCAAACATACAGGTGGCAGCTTGAGAATGCCCTATGACAGGGACCAGCAAACATATCCTGGAAAAGGCTGGATAGTAAATGCTTTAACATTGCAAGCCCTACTCACTCAACTCTGCCATTACGGTGTGAACAGCCACAGCAATCTGTAAATGAACGGGAGTGGCCGCGTTCCACTAAAACAATAGGGATGTTGACATTTGTATCCCATATAATTTTCATGTGTCCAAAAAATCTTCTTCTGATTTCTTTTAACCATTTAAAAATATAAACAAGATCCTGAGCTCACAGGATATACAAAGACAGGTGGCAGATCTATATAATAATCTCTATATCTTCATAAAATGCTCTTTAAATGACAAAGTTAAAGACAGAGAGAGCAGGTTAAGGATGAGAATGTGGCTCTTCAGAGGTAACATGAGAGGGTCTGGTGGTGATGGAACAGTTCTGTATTTTGAGGGAGGTGATATTGCACAAAACTACACATTATGAAATTGTGAGCAAGCGCACACACACACACACACACACACACTTGCATGTGTAGCTGGTGAAATCTGAATGAATTCTGGGGATTACACCAGTGCCAATTTCCTGGTTTTGATATCATACTATAGTTACGCAAGATATTAACACTGGGGGAGGCTTGGCAGAGTGAATCTACTAATTTTCAAAATATAATGTTAAAAAAAAAAAAAAGGCAGGGCCACAGCTTCCCAACTCCTGCCATAGAATTCTAAGCTGGCCAATAAACCTATTATACCCATAGGGCTTCATAATAGTTTTTTAAAAATTAATAACGAACCAAGAGATTCCTCGATGGCTGACATTAAAAGAATCCACCTGCAGTGCAGGAGACACAGGAGACACAGGTTCAATCCCTGGGTCAGAAAGATTCACCTGGAAGAGGGTGCAGCAACCCACTGCAGTATTCCTGCCTGGAAAATCCCACACACCAAGGAACCTGCCAGGCGATAGTCCATAGCGGGTCACAAAGAGTCAGACACGATTGAGTACGCAGATACCAGGGCAACAATGAAAACTATGACACGATTGAGTACGCAGATACCAGGGCAACAATGAAAACTATGTTCATACTAATTTTAAAATCTGCTATGCAGGGACACTGCACAGTGGCTGGCCCTCTTACAGGAGCTGAGGTTTTCTGGTTTATCCACATGGCCCAGAGGGTTCTTTAGCAAACATCCTTCTTCGTGATTTTAAATGAGCCTGTTCTACTGCTCCACTTTCTGTTTGACTTGAGAGGCTGAGGTCGAGAGAGACCTCGAGAACAGGTAATTCTGTATCGGTGCTGAATTGGTATATTGGTAACTCTGCCTCAGGAAGGACTGTTCTCCAGAACGCAGGGGCCAAAACAGCATGTAAAGTGTTTTCCAAATGCTCACACCTTGGAAAGCGTACTGATTGGATCCTTTCATCCCAGGACATCGGCATTGTTATTAGCATTTCAAGAAGTACTACTTTATCGTTCACTATGACCAATACTGTCCCGCTGGGCCTCGCTAGACGGTGTATATTGAATATCTCCTAACAAGACACCATCAGGTCCATAAAAGGGTCAGCAAAAGACAAGGCCAGGAAAATGACCTTTCTAGAAAACAACTGTATTCATTTCTTTTTTCTGGGTAGATCAGCTGTGAAGAGGATATAAGGAGGAAGTCCTTGAGGCCTTCATGGAAAACCCCCAAGTGAAGCCAGAACAGGAGAAAGCAAAGCTAATTAAGAGAGGCTGGGTCCTGATGACATGGCCTGAGTGCCTTGATCCAGACATGCCTGAAACCAACGGGTCTTTGTAGTCATGTAAGAAAAATACATTCCCTTTATGCAAAGAGCTGACTCATTTGGAAAGATTCCAATGTTGGGAAAGATTGAAGGCAGGAGGAAAAGGGGACAACAGAGGATGAGATGGTTGGATGGCATCACTGACTCAGTGGACACGAGTTTGGTAAACTCTGGGAGTTGGTGATGGACAGGGAGGCCTGGCATGCTGCGGTTCATGGGGTCACAGGGAGTCAGACACAACTGAGAAACTGAACTGAACTATGAATCTTCTTTCTTAACATCTGAACTGAACTATGCTTTAGCAGTTTTGAATTGGTTATGTCACTTGTATCTGAAAGAATCCTGATGGAAACATAGTTTTGACTCTTAAGAAACCTGTGGTGAGGAGTGAGAGATGGACATATTTGTATTATCATCCAGTTTGTGCAAGGGGTAAAGAGTGAGTTTCCAGAAGAGGAAGTGAATGACGTAGCCTGGATTACTGTTATGTTTGAGCTAGATCTCCTGTAGAGTGTGGTTGGACAAAGGCAAAAGTCTAGAGAAATGAAATGGAGGCAAGAGGGAAGTTTGGGTAAGAGGAAGCTGAAAGTACAAAGTCATGAACTAGAACATTCCATCCTGGAAACCATTCACCGTTTACTGAGGGGAACAGCAGATACTGCAGATGAAGGTTTTGGCAAGGGCTATTCTCCTGAAAAGTCTTAGAATCCCTGGGAAGGTGTTTGATGGTGAATAGAGGACCACAGAACCATTCAGTGAGACAAAGCATATGCCTGGCTCATGGGAGGAGCCCAAGACACGGAGGCTCAGTTTATCAAAGGAGATGGATGATACTCTAAGATGTGCACATGGTAAAGACCAGTCTCCATCTGGAAAGCAATGGGGAAGGAAATCCGATTACAAAGCTCAGGTGGGAGACGAGGGTCCCAGTTAAACCACAGCTACCCCTGGATAATAAGAAGGGGCAGGATGATAAAGATCTAGGACATAGCATCGACAGGGCTCAGGACCAACAGGATGCAGAAATCAAGAGAAAGCTGCGGGCCTAAGTGACCCCAGGTTGTTTGGCTTGAATGACTGATTAGGTGGCAATGCCTGGGCTTCCCTGGTGGCTCAGACAGTAAAGAATTCGCCTGCAGGATACCTGGGTTTGATCCCTGGATTGGGAAGATCCCCTGGAGGAGGGCATGGCAACTCACTCCGGTATTCTTGCCTGGAGAATCCTCCTAGACAGAAGAGCCTGGCAGGCTACAGTCCATGGGGTCACAGAGTCAGACATGACTGAGCAACTAAGCACAGCTGGTGTCTGAGCCAGTGACTTAGTCGTCAGATGCAGGAGGGGAAACTGAAGACTTCTTGCAGACTAGAAGCAGAGGAAAAAATAATGAGGTCCGTTTTTGACAATTTGAGGCGGGATATCTGGTAACCAGTTGTATATGCCTGTAGGTCCTGATGTTGAAAAGAGGGCTAGGTTGTTAACACAGATTCAGAAATTACTGGATTAAATGGCAGTGTTTCTCAACTCTGGCAGAATATTAGCATTCCTGGAGGACCTTTAAAATGTGCTAATACCTGGGAACCCCAAATGGGATCTTCCTTATAGTGGACCTTCCCAGCAAAAGGAGAGCACCAGTACCAGCCTCGCTGTGGAAGGATCTGCTGAGTTACTGTCTGTAGATACTGATCTGCTGGGGAAAAGTCCCCAGGCTGCGTGGGAATCACAGACGTGTGACCTGTGCCTCAGAAAGATCTCAAGCTTCGTTTAATTTTCCACTGGCATTATCTTAACATGTTAAATGTTTTCTAAACAAGGGGCCCCACATAACTTGCAATTTTGCACTGCATCCCCTAAATTACATAGCCCATCCCGGGTCCACACATAGGTATTTTAAGACACTTCCCAGGTGAAAATTCCTGGTATAGGAAGAGAAACAGGATAGCCCAGGAAACTTGGAGTGGGGTCTGGGGACGGAGCCCTCAGTAACATTCACACTTAGGGGACTGGCACGGTGGGCAGAGGAAAGAGGTTCATATAAGAGAAGCAGAAAGAATGATCAGAGAACTTAGAGGGCAAGATGTGGCTGGAGACCCCCAAAGCCCAAGGAGAGGAGGGTAATCAACACATTCAAACACTGCAGAGAAGTTAAGAGCTTGGTGTTCAGGATAACACAGACTGATTCCCTTGGCTAGACCATTTAAGGAGATGTGTCAAGAAGTGAACACAGGGCAGCAGGATTCCAAAGAGCTTGGCTGTGAAGGGAGAGGAAGAAGAAGGCAGGGGCTAAGGGAAGACAGCCATTATGAAGCTACTTCAATTCCAATACATGTTAGTATCAGTAAGAGGAAAGACATATGGAGGGGCAGCAAATAACAGGAGAGTGACTGAGCAGAGGTTGGAGGGAAGGAGATGGAGAATTCTGCAAGTTACGAGGAAGGACCATGCCTGACTCCTTCCCAATGTCTTCATATCTGCAAGAGGTCCCAGCAAAGGGGCAGGGACTCAGCACAGGGGTCTCCAGGTGCCATCAGAGACTAGAGGGAAGTGCTAATTAGAGGCTAGAACCAGTGTCGGGCATTTGCAAGGAGGGTGGAGGGCAGTCAAGGGCACAGGTAGCTGGGGGCAGTACCTTTGTTCTGCACCTGCTCCTTCACTTTGCTGTAGGCCTCTTTTATCTCCTGCGTGTTGGTGATGTTCAGCTGGAGCACAGAGAGATGCTTGGAGCAGGTTCTTCGTAATTCCTCTGCTCCGGACCCCTGTTCATCCAGAACTCCGGCAAACACAGTGAAGCCCAGCTCGTCCAGATACTTGGCCAAACCATGGCCAAACCCAGAATCGCAACCTGCAAGGGGCCAAAGCAATACAAAATGGGCTCAGACTAAAATGGCAGGAGAAATTACTGAAGAAAAACTCACTGCATACTGTTTATGATGGTCCATGTTCTCTGTAAAGAGTGGGTCTTGAGGAAATTTTCTCCTTTGCTAAGTGGAAAATGGGCAGAGAAGCCACAACAGACAAATTTCTCCTTATCAAAAAAAAAAAAATGGAGGTGAGGAAGAATTTGAGGTGGGGACATACATGGGAGGAGAAATGCTGATGAAGGGAAGTGGTCCAAGTTGCCAAAGAATGTAGCAGAGAAAACTAAGGCATCTGACAGAAGCTTTTATACTCATCTCTACATGTAGTGTTTGATGTAATAACCTCAATCACTGCATACACTCTTCAGCAAAATTTTCATTACAAACTAACAGGTTGGAGTTGGGTTTTCTTTCTAAAGATATNAAGGGAAGTGGTCCAGGTTGCCAAAGAATGTAGCAGAGAAAACTAAGGCATCTGACAGAAGCTTTTATACTCATCTCTACATGTAGTGTTTGATGTAATAACCTCAATCACTGCATACACTCTTCAGCAAAATTTTCATTACAAACTAACAGGTTGGAGTTGGGTTTTCTTTCTAAAGATATAACAAAATGTCAGGTTCTGCTTCAAAGTGGACCCAGGATAATAGCAGGGGCTACCCACAGGGTCCAATCCCTTCTGAATTATGAAAGATGAAGACTCCTAGCCACCTGCCCCTCTCACCTCCTTAAAGCTTACCCCTAGCCATGGCTTTCTCCCAAACCACTGAACCCTAGGAAGACACCTGCAATAGAAACCAGATAGAAATCCCTAAGGGCATTGCTTTGTGAAATCAGAGGATAAGATCATGTGCAAAACATATGCCAAATCTCAGAATTTTTTTTTCACTCATCAGAAAAAATCCATTCCTATAAACGGTAGAAGGAATTTGGTCCATGTGCTTCAGAGAACACAAATACACAGTTACTTTTTCCAATCCAAATTTCTTGCCTGCTTTAGTTGGATCCTTTAAGGTAACTTTTTTTGAGTGTTGGTTCCAGAAGGTCTTGTAGGTCTTGATAGAACCGTTGAACTTCAGCTTCTTCAGCATTACTGGTTGGGGCATAGACTTGGATTACCATGATATTGAATGGTTTGCCTTGAAAACCAACAGAGGTCATTCTGTCATTTTTGAGATTGCATCCAAGTACTGCATTTTGGACTCTTTTGTTAACTATGATGGCTATTCCATTTCTTCTAAGTGATTCTTGCCCACAATAATAGATATAATTGTCATCTGAGTTAAAGTCACTCAAAAAAGACGTCTTTTTCATTACAGGGAACTGGAATGCAAAAGTAGGAAGTCAAGAAATACCTGGAGTAATGGGAAAATTTGGCCTTGGAGTACAAAACGAAGCAGGTCAAAGGCTAATACAGTTTTGCCAAGAGAACACACTGGTTTTATCAAACACCCTCTTCCAACAACACAAGAGAAGACTCTACACATGGACATCACCAGATGGTCAATACCAAAGTTGGATTGATTATATTCTTTGCTGCCAAAGATGGAGAAGCTCTATACAGTCAGCAAAAACAAGACTGGTAGCTGGCTGGATCAGATCATGAACTCCTTATTGCCAAATTCAGCCTGAAATTGAAGAAAATAGGGAAAACCACTAGACCACTCAGGTATGATCTAAATCAAATCCCTTACGATTATACAATGGAAGTGACAGATAGATTCAAGGGATTAGATCTGATAGAGAGAATGCCTGAAGAACTATGGACAGAGGGTCATGACATTGTACAGGAGGCAGTGATCAAGACCATCCCCAAGAAAAAGAAAGGCAAAATGGTTGTCTGAGGAGGCCTTACAGATAGCTGAGAAAGAAGAGAAGCTAAAAGCAAAGGAGAAAAGGAAAGATATACCCATTTGAATGCAGAGTTCCAAAGAATAGCAAGGAGAGATAAGAAAGCTTTCCTCAGTGATCAATGCAAAGAAATAGAGAAAAATAATAGGATAGGAAAGATTAGAGATCTTTTCCAGAAAATTAGAGATACCAAGGGGGACATTTCATGCAAAGATGGGCACAATAAAGGACAGAAATGGTATGGACCTAACAGAAGCAGAAGATATTAAGAAGAGGTGGCAAGAATACACAGAACTGTACAAAAAAGATCTTCATGACCCAGATAATCACAATAGTGTGATCACTCACCTAGAGCCAGACATCCTGGAATGCAAAGTTAAGTGGGCCTTAGAAATCTTCACTACAAACAAAGCTAGTGGAGGTGATGGAATCCCAGTTGAGCTATTTCAAATNAATCAGTAGTAGATTTGGAAATAAACATTTAGGTTATGTGTCAAAATTAGGTTTCCCCATGAAGGGTGAGGATGTTGGATGGGTGCAGCATTAAGGCTATTACTTCTGGTTTGGGAGTAACCTACAGGTCGACTAGATGTTACATTTCCATCTTTGAAATGACATTTTAATGAATTCCATATGCAGTCAACATTAACCAGAAAGTGTATTTTAGAGTCTAGTGCATGGGTGAGAATGTTGGAAGAAAAATGTTAAAAGCTAATTATCACACAAAGATCAAGTCTGACTTTTACAGAAAGCAGCCTTTAGTACAGACCCAAATGAAGACAGCAGTGGATCTTCTGTATTATGCAGAGAAGTCTATATGTGCTACAAGAACCAGAGTTCTCTGACCAGGCAAGGAGATGGCATGTAGCAGTACTTAGTTTCTTTCTTGGTGTGACTTAGTCAAATGATACAACCACTCAGCCAGCATTTCAAAGGATTTATTTATTTTACAAAAGAATAGTACCTTTGAACCAACCAGGTTCAAAGTTAGAAGAAGGGTACAACTTCAGTTCTGGATAATGCATCTGTATTTCATTCAAAGCCACTAAAAAAAAAGATGATACAATTGTGAAGCCATAGAGTGAGAAATAATTCCCAAAAGTAGCTCTATCTTCAACCCAAACCCTTGCCACCCAGCGAATTTTTGGTGGAGACCTCTAGAAAAACCAACCTTACTACAACCAGGGATCTCCCAACTCTTATTCCACTGTAATTTTAATTTCAGTCACCTGATCATGTGGGCAATATCCCAGTTGGTCTCCGCAGACAGGGGTCCCTCTATTTCAACACCTTTTTCAGTTACAGTGGCGATTTGAAACTGAAAAAAAAACCAGAGCTCTCTGAAAATACGAACCCTGCCATCAAAGAAATCTCAGGCCTGGTCAAAGGTCAAGTGGAGGGTTTTTCTGACATGTGAAAAATAGACACAGAAATGGCCTGTTCTTCAAAGTATAGAGACTCAGGAATTGCACAGCCTGCCAATTAGATCCCCATTTACTATTCACACTTCTCACCCGGTTATAAGAACGGGCATCTCGATAGTACAGCACTCGCATGCAGCGTTCCACTAGTTCTCGGGCCTCTGTCTGGCTCAGCACTGGCTGCTTCTCCAGAACTTCTCGCAGCAGAGGCTAGGGAGATTGGAGGAAAAAACATGGGAGATACCATGGGCTGAATACCAGATGATCTGTTGCCAATCCATGATGTAAAAAGAATCATAAATGAGTGAAAAGCTGACATTCCACCTACTGCCTCAGCAGAATGAATTCTGCTTACTTGTGCTAAGACCCACTTGAAGCGGAAATTCATGGGTGTCCTCACTTTGCATACATACACTGACTCACTCCAAGACATACCCCACCTTGTCATTACAGCCTCTGGACCAGAAATAAATCCAGCAGCAGGGAACATAGTCTGTTTCTCATGTCAGAATTTAAAGGGTAAAACAGACAACCACTAATCTTACCTCCTGACTACTTACCTGACTCAACTGACTACTTACCTGAGCCAAGTATGCACCGTAACCAGTGGCCAGCGAAGGGGCTTCATAGGCCACACCAAGCATGTCTACATAACCCAGGAAGCTAAAAAGACACAATAGGTCACCTTAGGGTTCTGTGTCTTAGCTGAAGAATGGGACTATAGGGTCTGAGGCAAAAGTGGGATTCACTCGGGGGGAAGAGACAGACACTAAACAGGCACTAGAGGTTGGGTGGTCAAGGAAATTAAGTTATTTGTATTAAAATCAACCTCTCTCCATCAGCATAACCTCCAATGACCATGGTGTTCCACAGGGGGTTCATCTTGGAGCGGCGGCTGTACATGGCCCTGGTCAGCCATGAATGAATAGCTTTAGGACTATAGCTGTGTCCGTCTCCCAACAGCTCCTCATCAATCCTTAAAAGAATCGGTGGTGAGAAAAGGGAGAGAACAGAAGTCAGGATTTCCATCCACCCCCAAAAGACATTACCACAATCTTCCTCATTTAAACCCACTGAAAAAAACTATTTGCAAAAATTCTCACATCTTCCACCCCAGCAAGTCTCCCTGTTCTCTACCCGCAGAAATTTTTGAAGGGATTAAAAAACTGTGGGTTCCCCTCCCCATTTGGCAACTACTTCTATTCTCTAGATGACTTACACCATTTGCCCGAGAACTTGCTTCAAATACTGGAAGTCAGCATAGTCTCCGGAAGCACCCAGCATGGTGCTGTTGTTGACTCGCATAATGCGAGAGATGTTGCGGAAACGAGCCAAGGAGCCGTAGGAGCCCAGCATGTCTGCTGCGATCACCACTCCACCCTCAAACTTGAGCCCGAGGACAGAGGTCCCGGTCACCATGGGGTTCCTAGAGAGAAAGGGAGGTCTGGCGAGGGGCGGCGCGGCGAAAAGCACGAGCCGGCTTCCCGAGCTGTGGGCTCGGTTTCTGACTTTCCACGGCTCCTTTCATTCTCCGAGATCCTCCTCCCCGAGCTCCCCCGCTGTCGCGCGCCCCGAGCTCTTCGCCTCGACTTCCCCGGCTCCCAGAACCGGCCGGCAGCACCAGGCCCCACTGTCCCTCCCCCTGCGCAGGCTAAGGCCGGGAGCTTACTGGGTGCGCGTAATCGGAGCCCCATACAGCGCGGACGCCGGGTCCACAGAGGAACCGAGAGTGGGCGGAATGCGGTAAAACTGCCCGGGGGCCGGACCTCCGGCCCAAAGTCCGGACCGCGACTCCAGCAGTGCTTCCATCTTAGTCACGGTAGCACGAGAAGTGAAACCTTTGCACCAACGGAAGCGGAAGTGATTCCTCAGTGCCTCACCTTTCTTCGTCCTACAAGCCACTTCCAGCAGCCTTGTTGATAAGGTCGGGGCCGACCTTACCCGTGTCCCGGGCAGCGATCGAGGCCCTGAGAACTGGAATTGCCTGACCTCGTGTCACAAGGCGGTAGAGTCTGGACTAGAACTGTGTTCAGACACACGAATTCAAGGAAGGGGTGGGTGGTGTGGGAGATGGGTATAGGGCGGGGGTTGGGCACGTCAAGACGCTGACGCTGCGCGAGGAAGCAGCTCTCTTTTTAGACTGGAAAAGAAAACCCCGTACGAAACTAATAGTGAACTCAGAGTGTGTTAAATTTGTATTTCTCAAAGCAGCTTCATGTGGCATATTCGACCCATTTTACAGATAAGAAACTGAGACTTGTATAGTGATTAACCCCTACACAGAGCAAGTAATGGTAGGTCTGAGTTTTCAAACTCAGAATTTACAAAAGGAATCAAACAGTTGCAAGTACCTTGGGATATGTGCTATCTCAGGTGGATCACTCACTCTGTAGGACCTTGGGCAAATCTCTGAAAGTTTTCTGATTGTCAGATGGTCTTGCCTACCTCTTAAACAGCAGAAAAATTCGATCGACTGTGGGAGTGTAACTAAATTCCAAGCATTTCCATCTCAGTGTGATTCTGTAGCAGTGCCTCAAAGCAGTGTCTAGAATCAAACAATAATCCTAAAACTACTCCTTTGCCACTTCTCCCTTCACAACTAGATGCAAAATTTTTTACTCAGCAGGAAACCAAATCAGTTTTGTTTTTTAAATTCCCTGAGTTAATTTGAACTAAAGCAATGCATGAAATTTTAGCTTAATTGAAATGAAGTTATTTCATTAGGTCTTGAAACCCTGGAAAGGGAAGGGTCACGATCTTGCATTAGAGGCACCCAAATGATGCTCTTTGTGTCAATTTTTGGACTTGAAAACCAGATAGTCTATTTTTTCCTTCTAATTAATAGCCATCTTCTCCCAACCCCCATATTTCAGGTGATTCTTGGGCCTCTCAGAGGCTTACTTGGACACATAGCAGGTGATAAAAAAGGCTTACTGGGATTCCTCCAAAACTGCTAGAATCCTTGACTTTCATAGCTAGGAGAGCCCTCATCACATGAACTTTAAACCAATTTAGCCATCAATTAACTGACTATATCCTTGTTTGGAAATGGCCTGAGATGGCTTGCTGGTTTCTGGTCTCATTCCATTTTAGATCCCTAGATTAAGGCTCTGGTAGGGCCAGTACCAACTCCAGAGATCGGGCAGGCAATCAAATTCCACAGGGTCGAAAAGAAGAAAAGCGAAAGAATCTAGATTCATCCAGCCTGAGAGTAGACAGGGAAAGCAAACCACTAAGGTTTGATGATGCAGTATTCAGAAGAAGGTGACTAGCATGTCTTTTGTGCTAAGATGAAAACAAGTCGTAAGTTAAACTGAAACAAGGCAAGTTAAGAAGTGTCTTCTCTTTTTAAATCAGGTCTGGTATTATCTGGAAAGTCAAATCAGGTCTGGTATTATCTGGAAAGTCATTTTTAAGTTTGCCCAGTTTTCTGTGGTTGGCTTTTAGTTTAATTAGTATTTAGCTCTCACCAGGAATTGATGCTTTTGAACTGTGGTGCTGGAGAAGACTCTTGAGAGTCCCTTCGACTGCAAGGAGGTCCAACCAGTCCATCCTAAAGGAATTCATCCCTGAATATTCATTGGAAGGACTGATGCTGAAGCTGAAACTCCAATACTTTGGCCACCTGACGCAAAGGACTCATTGGAAAAGACCCTGATGCCGGGAAAGATTGAAGGCAGGAGGAGAAGGGGATGACAGAGGATGAGATGGTTGGATGGCATCACCTACTCAATGGTCATGAGTGTGAGCAAGCTCTGGAAGTTGGTGATAGATAGGGAGGCCTGGTGTGCTACAGTCCATGGGGTCTCAAAGAGTCGGACATGCCTGAGTGACTGAAATGAACTGAGCTTAAGGTAAATTTAGATAATTCTGTTTCATTAATGTGGAATGGGATATGAATTCTGATCTTGGGGTGCAGGCACTTAACCAAATTATCAAGCATTGTAATGATGGTTTATTTGAAACAGTTCTTCTGAGCATGAGGCTTCTTTCTTGCATCAAATGAGTAAGGACTCAAAGGGGCAGGGAAAAGTACTTGTCACTGTGAAAGTCACAGACAGTTTATCCTTCTATAATTAGCTTAGGAGAAAAAAGTGAAGAACCCACTGTAGCAGGAAGAAACAAGAGTCTTTCAGGGTCTGACATTTGATTAATTATTGTTACTGTGAATTGCCATTGTTTTTCCATAGTAGAACATATGGCAGAGACTTGGGAACATGCATGCCTGAAGCCAGGTTACTCTTATGTCCCATAACTATGTTACTTGCAGTGCCACCGAAGTTGGCTGTGCCCCAGACAAATGGAGTGCTGGTCTGTTCCCACAAACCTTTATCCCAGTCTTCATGGCAAGGAGGGCACTGCCATGTGCTCTCAGCCAGTCTCTTGTCCAAGGTTCCTGGTTTGGTTGACTCAGTTCAGTTCAGTTCATTTCAGTCACTCAGTCGTGGCTGACTCTTTGCAACCCCATAAACAGCAGCACTCCAGGACTCCCTGTCCATCACCAACTCTCGAAGTTCACTCAGAACCACATCCATCGAGTAGTGATGCCATCCAGCCATTTCATCCTCTGTTGTCCCCTTTTCTTCCTGCCCCCAATCCCTCCCAGCATCAGAGTCTTTTCCAATGAGTCAGCTCTTCGCATAAGGTGGCCAAAGTACTGGAGTTTCAGCTTTAGCATCATTCCTTCCAAAGAACACCCAGGGTTGATCTCCTTTAGAATGGACTGGTTGGATCTCCTTGCAGTCCAAGGAACTCTCAAGAGTCTTCTCCAACACCACACAGTTCAACAGCATCAGTTCTTCGGTGCTCAGCTTTCTTCACAGTCCAACTCTCACATCCATACATGACCACTGGAAAAACCACAGACTTGACTAGATGGACCTTTGTTGGCAAAGTAATGTCTCTGCTTTTGAAAATGCTATCTAGGTTGACTACATCCTGCTCAATACAGCTTTTGTCATCACAGCTTGAAATATGATGACTGATTTCAGCCCAAGGAACCTAATGGCTAGCATTGAAGGACAAGTTGCCAGTTTGTCTGCGACATCAAGATGATTCTTTCTGCACTTGATAAGTTGTTAAGGAAACCTGCAGGCCCTGATCTGGTGGTTTTTATCGTAAGGGGATCGTAACAGCTTTTCAGCATTCAGAGTATTGATGTAAGTTTCTTCCATGTTGGGAATCAAGGAGCCTAATCCAAAGTGCTCGGCTGAGACACACACTCCCAACTGTGGTCTTTGCCCACACCCTGTGCCCCACCAATGGTTTGCTTCCGGCCCCTGACGTTAGGGGGTGGGGCCCCCACTTCCTGTGACGCAGGGCTAGGCGTCAGCTGAGCGTGGGGATGGGGACAAAATCTCAGAATTTGAGATGGGAGTCTACCACACCCACTTAGAGCATATTATGGACTCTAGAAAAGTTGGTTTATACCCATAAGTACAAAACAGAGATATCTGAAATTTTAAGATATCATTTTAAGACACTGTGGACATAAACTCACCCTTTGAGCCATACCAGAATAAATGTGTAACAATTACTAAGTCTCTTCAGCTCTAAAGATAAGAGATCATATTCACATTGGCTGTGCCAGGTGGTCTTTCCTGTAAACCCTGAAAGAACTGCCTCGTCAGCCACTGGGGGCTACAGTCAGGCATGCCCCTAAAAATCAGAAAGTTCAGGAAATCAGACAGCACACTGACAATCAACTCAAGGATCAATATGCAAGTGATTAGAAAACATATCAACACCTCCCTGGAGGGACTTCCCTGGTGATCCAGTGGTTAAGAATACATCTTGCAATACAAGGGTTGCAGGTTCAATCCCTGGTCAGGGAACTAAGATCCCACATACTGCAGGGCAACAAGGCCCGTGGGCCACAACTAGAGAAACTGTGCACTGCAGCAAAAGAGCCTTTATGACACAGCAAAGCTCCCACATGCCTCAACTAAGACCTGATGCAGCCAAAGTTAATTAATTAAATTTTAAAACCCCTTCATGGATCACAGTCTTGTCATGGTGAAGAGGCTTGCATAACTCAATGAAGCTATGGCCATGCCATGCAAGGCCACCCAACTTGGACAGGTCATAATGAAGAGTTCTGACAAAACGTGGTCCACTGCAGGAGGAAATGGCAAACCACCCTAGTACTCTTACTCCAAGAACCCCATGAACAGCATGAAAAGGCAAAAAGTTAAGACACTGGAAGATAAGCACACCCAAGGTGTCTGATATGCTACTGGGGAAGAGTGGAGGACAATCACTAATAGCCTCAGAAAGAATGAAGAGGCTGGGCCAAAGCGGAAATGATGTTCAGTTGTGGATGTATCTGGTGGTGAACTAAAGAGCTTCTTGATGAAAGTGAAAGAGGAAAGTGAAAAAGTGGACTCAAAACTCAACTTTCAGAAAACTATGGTCATGGCATCCAGTCCTATCANAAGAGTGGAGGACAATCACTAATAGCCTCAGAAAGAATGAAGAGGCTGGGCCAAAGCGGAAATGATGTTCAGTTGTGGATGTATCTGGTGGTGAACTAAAGAGCTTCTTGATGAAAGTGAAAGAGGAAAGTGAAAAAGTGGACTCAAAACTCAACTTTCAGAAAACTATGGTCATGGCATCCAGTCCTATCATTTCATGGCAAATAGATGGGGAAACAATGGAAACAGTTAGAGACTTTATTTTGGGGGGCTCCAAAATCACTGCAGATGATGACTGCAGCCTTGAAGTCAAAAGACACTTGGTCCTTGGAAGAAAAGTTATACCAACCTAGATGCTGCTGCTAAGTCACATCAGTCGTGTCCAACTCTGTGCGACCCCATAGACGGCAGCCCACTAGGCTCCCATCCCTGGGATTCTCCAGGCAAGAATAATGGAGTGGGTTGCCCTTTCCTTCTCCAGTGCATGAAAGTGAAAAGTGAAAGTGAAGTCGCTCAGTAGTGTCCGACTCTTCGCAACCCCATGGACAGTAGCCTACCAGACTCTTCCATCCATGGGATTTCCCAGGCAAGAGTACTAGAGTGGGTTGCCATTACCAAGCTAGATAGCACATTGAAAAGCAGAGACATTACTTTGAGGACAAAGGTCCGTCTAGTCAAAGCTATGGTTTTTCTAGTCATCATGTATGGTTGTGACAGCTGGACTATAAAGAAAGCTGAGCCCTGAAGAATTGATGCTTTTGAACAGTGGTGTTGGAGAAGACTCTTGAGAGTCCCTTGACTGCAAGGAGATCCAACTAGTCAATCCTTAAGCAAATCAGTCCTGAATATTCATTGGAGGGACTGATGCTGAAGCTGAAACTCCAATACTTTGGCCACCTGATGCAAAGAACTGAGTCATTGAAAAAGACCCTGATGCTGGGAAAGATTGAAGGAAGGAAGAGAAGGGGATGACAGAGGATGAGATGGTTGGATGGCATCACCGATTCAATGGACATGAGTTTGAGCAAACTCGGGGAGTTGGCAATGGACAGGGAGGCCTGGCGTGCTGTAGTCCATAAGGACACAAAGAGTCAGACATGACTGAGTGACTGAACTGAACTGGNGTCCTGAATATTCATTGGAGGGACTGATGCTGAAGCTGAAACTCCAATACTTTGGCCACCTGATGCAAAGAACTGAGTCATTGAAAAAGACCCTGATGCTGGGAAAGATTGAAGGAAGGAAGAGAAGGGGATGACAGAGGATGAGATGGTTGGATGGCATCACCGATTCAATGGACATGAGTTTGAGCAAACTCGGGGAGTTGGCAATGGACAGGGAGGCCTGGCGTGCTGTAGTCCATAAGGACACAAAGAGTCAGACATGACTGAGTGACTGAACTGAACTGGCGGTGAAAGTAAAGTCTAATGCTGTAAAGAATAATATTGCCTAGGAACCTAGAATGTTAGGTCCGTGAATCAAGGTAAATTGGGCTTGGTTGTGAACCTGGCCCCCCACCTCTGCAACTCTACTCGAGTTCTTTAACCTCTCTGTGCCTCAGCTTCCTCATCTCTAAAATGGACTTGATAACGGTGCCTACATCAGCTATCATTTGTGCTTAATAGTGCCTGGAATTACTATAATAAATCTTTTTTAAAAAGAAAATAATACTAGGTACATGACATTCTTCCTGAATTTCAGGTGTTTACATGCATGATCTTGGTAGATAGGAAGTTCACCTCTACTGAAGGCTAAACATCTCGGTTAAGACTCCGCCTGCTTGATTCTGCCTCCACCATGTCTGAGCCTTGGGTAACATTACATAAAGTAGTGCAGAGCCTCCACTTATTCATCTGGGAAGTGGGGTTGTAACGGTTCCTCCCTCCTAGGCTGATTTGGAAGTCAACAAGACAGAGAATGTTCTGCAAAAAGCCCAGCATATCATACGTGACTGTTACCAGTATTGTGGCTCTAACCCAGACATCATTTCTGATCTGCAGTGTGAACAATCAGGCTATGCTAACCCTGGTGTCTTAGGGCCAGAGGGCCCTGGTGCAGGGGCCAGAGGGCCTTGAGAATGTAGGTGGCTGGGGAGCCACTCCCTGTCAAGATAGAGTAACCCTTGTGCACTCCAGAAACCCAAAGACAAGGCAGAGGCCTTTGTGAATGCTACTTTCCCTGGTGGCTCCCTGGTAAAGAATCTGCCTGCAAAACACAAAACCCAGGTTTAATCCCTGGGTTAGGAAGATCCCCTGGAGAAG
>SJYA01002434.1:18182-85999 GCA_006410615.1 Neotragus moschatus | reverse complement strand
CTGTCCTTCTAATATGCATGCATTTGTTCATTCTTTCAAAAGCTATTTTTTTAACAGCTATTTGTTCAGTTCCGTTCAGTCACTCAGTCATATCTGACTCTTTGTGATCCCATGGACTGCAGCATGCCAGGCCTCCCTGTCCATGACCAACTCCCAGAATTTACTCAAAGTCATGTCCATTGAGTCCGTGATGCCATCCAACCATCTCATCCTCTGTCGTCCCCTTCTCCTCCTGCACTCCATCTTTCCCAGCATCAGGGTCTTTTCCAATGAGTCTGTTCTTCACATCAGGTGGCCAAAGTTTGGGTGTTTCAGCTTCAGCATCAGTCCTTCCAGTGAATATTCAGCACTGATCTCCTTTAGGATGGACTGGTTGGATCTCCTTGCAGTCCAAGGGACTCTCAAGAGTCTTCTCCAACACCACAGCTCAAAAGCATCAATTCTTCAGTGCTCAGCTTTCTTTACAGTCCAACTCTCACATCCATACATGACTACTGGAAAAACCATAGATTTGACTAGACAGACCTTTGTTGGCAAAGTAATGTCTCTGCTTTTCAATGAGCTGTTTAGGTTGGTCATAGCTTTTCTTCCAAGGAGCAAGTGTCTTTTAATTTAATGGCTGCAACCACCATCTGCAGTGATTTTGGAGCCCCCCAAAATAAAGTCTCTCACTGTTTCCGTTGTTTCCCCATCTATTTGCCATGAAGTGATGGGACCAGATATCATGATCTTAATTTTCTGAATGTTGAGCTTTAAGCCAACTTTTTCACTCTCCTCCTTCACTTTCATCAAGAGGCTCTTTAGCCCTTCTTCACTTTCTGCCATAATGGTGATGTCATCTGCATATCTGAGGTTATTGATATTTTTCCAGCAATCTTGATTGCTTGTGTTTCATCCAGCCTGGCATTTTGCATGAGGTACTCTGCATATAAGTTAAATAAGCAGAGTGATAGTATACAGCCTTGATGTACTCCTTTGCCAATTTGGAACCAATCTGTTGTACCATGTCCAGTGCTAACTGTTGCTTCTTGACCTGCATACAGATTTCTCAGGAGGCAGGTAAGGTGATCTGATATTCCCATCTCTTTAAGAATATTTGTTAAGCTATTTATTAAGTTCCTACAAGGTGCTGTGCAGGCCTCCCAGGTGGATCAGTGGCAAAGAATATCCCTGCAATGCAGGAGACTTGGGTTCGACCCCTGGGTCAGGAAGATTCCCCAGAGAAGGAAACGGCAACCCNTTTAAGAATATTTATTAAGCTATTTATTAAGTTCCTACAAGGTGCTGTGCAGGCCTCCCAGGTGGATCAGTGGCAAAGAATATCCCTGCAATGCAGGAGACTTGGGTTCGACCCCTGGGTCAGGAAGATTCCCCAGAGAAGGAAACGGCAACCCACTCCAGTGTTCTTGCCTAGGAAATGCTATGGACAGAGAAGCCTGGTGGGCTACTGTCAATGGGGTCACAAAAGAGTCAGACATGACTTAACAACAAAACAACAATGACAACTGTGTGCTATGTACTCTCCATGAGGGTACAGCAGTACATAAAGCCATCCAAGTCCCAGTCCCATGGGCCTTATGTTATAGGTGGAGATGGGATACATTCAATAAACACACAACAAATTCATATGGTATCAAGAGACAATGAGAGCTGTGACCAGAGAGGAGGATGCCAGGTTCTATATGGAGGTCAGGGAAGGCACCTCTGAGCAGGAGCAGTTGAACAGTCTTCCCAGGGAAAACTATACAGGAAGAGTGGATGCAAAGGCTTTCGGGGACATAACTGTTAGAGGAAGAACAAGGAGGCTGTTGTGGCCTCAGGGGAATGAGTGAGGAAGGGAGCAACAGGAGGTGAACTGGAGCAGTGGTTCAAGGCCAGTTCATGTGGGGCCATTAGGCCAACGGCTCTCGACTGGGGTGATTTGGCCCCCACTCCAGGGGACAGCTAACAATACCTGGAGACATTTTTGGTTGTCATGGTTGTGTGGTGCTACTGGTATCTCCCTGGACACCAGGGTCTAAGGATGCTCTTTAATATCCTACAGTGCACAGGATGGCACTTCAAGGAAGTATCCAACCCCAGCATCAGTGGTGCCAAGGCAGAGAAACCCTGCTTTATTTATTTGCCTGTGCCTGGTCTTCATTGTGGCATACGAATTCTGAGTTGCAGCATATGTGATCTAGTTCCCCGACCAGGGTCAAACCTGGGCCCCTTGCATTGGAAGCACAGGGTCTTAGCCACTGGACCACCGAAACCTTGCTTTAAACCATGGTGATGACTTTGGCTTTTACTCTAAGTGTGATGTAACCGCATTACAAAGCTTTAAACAAAGGAAAGACATGAACTGACTTCGACTTTGAAAGGGTCACTTTAGACACTGTATAGTAAATCATACCTTGAATAATGAGTGATATAAAAGGCTACCATTTATGAAGCCATTTAAAAGGCTACCAATTTGAGACACTGTACTACACCCCTTAAGCTAGAATGTCTTGGTAACTTTCTTCACTGTTCCTACCACTACCTGACATTGTATGACATATTGGTATGTTAATGTTTAAATATTTGTCTCCCCCAATAAAATGCCAGCTGAGAGAGGGCAAAAACTTTGCTATGTGACCTGTTGAATCTCTAGCCCCTAGGACAGTGTCTGGCATACCCTGGGAACTCTGTGTTTGTTGAATGAACACATCGCTCTTGGGGTCAATCCATTTATCCCCATTTCACAGACGAAAGAATCACATTTCAGCATTTGTTGCCTGAACAACACTATGAGTAAAACTCATTTGTGTTGTGTGGGCCATTTCCAGGGGGATCATCTCCGATTTTGGTGACAATTCCCAGAAAGAAAAGTTCCCAGGGGACACTATTCCAAGTGACTTGCCTAAGCTACTGAAGCTATTGCTACACCTTAATGATTTTTGACATCACTATCTATCTAGTCATTCATTTGCCAAGTTTTTACTGAGATCATACTATGTGCCAGGCACTATGCTAGGCACTTGGGATACACTGCTGAGGAAGATCAATGTGATCCCTGTCTGACTGCCATATATAGACTATTGATACTGTGTATAAAATAGAGAACCTGCTGTATAGTTTAGGGAATTCTACTCAGTGCTTTATGGTGACCTAAATGGGAAGGAAATCCAAAAAGAGGGGATATATGCATGCGTACAGCTGGTTCACTTTGCTGTACAGTAGAAACTAACAAAATACTGTAAAGCAACTATGAGCCAATAAAAATCATTAATTTTAAAAAAGAAAGGAAAGGAAAAGGCAGATCAGTATTCATGCAGGAATATCCAACACGCATTGCTAATTTGCCTGTGAGGAAGTATAGTGTGATAACTTTATTGTGAAAGAGCCCATGAGATAGGAAGGTATATACACTTGTATGAGCACCAACAAAGGCCTGGAACCATAATGTCCAAGAGGAATATTAATTTGAAACAACTGGGAATAAAGGAAATAAAAACACATCTTTAAGTACAAAAGAAAACGTGAACTCCACCTGTATTAGTCAGCTCAGGCTGCCATAACAAAATAGCATAGACTGGGTGGTATTTCAACCACAGAAATCCATTCTCCCGCAGTTCTGGAGGGCAGAAATCAGAGGCCAGGGTGCAAACATGAGCAGCTTCTGGTGAAAGCGATCTTCCTGGCCCTCTGCAAGGAAGTCCACTGCAAACCTCTTCACTGTGTCCTCACAGAGAGAGGGAGGGAGCTCTCTGGCATCTCTTATTTTTTTTAATATTTGTTTATTTATTTGGTTCCACTGGGTCTTAGCCACGGCACACGGGGTCTTCCATCTTTGTTGCAGCATGCAGGACCTAGTTCCCTGGCCAGGGATTGAACCCGGGCCCCCTGAATTGGGAGTGCAGAATACTAGCCACTAGACCACCTGGCAATCTCTTCTTATAAAGATACTGATCCCATCATGAGGGTCCCACCCTCATGAACTCATCTAAACCTAGTCACCTCCCAAAGGCTCCATCTCCAAACACCATCACAGTGTGGGGGGCAGGGGGACTAAGGTTTCAACATATGAATTCAGGGAGAATATAATTCAGACTATACCACCATCCTTACAAAGTTTACAGTCCTGTGTGGGGTATAGACATTACCTGTATGATATAAAAAAGAATGATCCACTGTGGTAACTGTTACAGAAGAACTAGATGAGTGCTGTGCGGTGAGTAACTGAGGCAGAAAGGAGGGACCAGACCTAAGGAAGCAGGCTTCTTCAAGGAAGTAACACACAAACAAATCACCAAAAATGTGGTACAATGAAAAATACCTCATTAATAACTTTTACACAGATTACATATTGAAGTGATAACATTTTTAACATAATACATTAAATTAGATATTTGATTAACATTCATTTTACCTGTTTCTTTTTTCATTTCTTTTTAAATGTGACTACTAGAAAAGTCTAAACTACTAATGTAGTATGCATGTGTGAATACTCTGTCGTGTCCAGCTCTTTGCAACCCCATGGACTCTATGTAGCCTGCCAGGCTCCTCTGTCTATGGGATTGTCTTTCCCAGGCAGGAGGGGGTTGCCATTTCCTCCTCCAAGGGATCTTCCCAACCCAGGGATCAAACCCCCATCTCCTGTGTCTCCTGCATTGTTAGCAGATTCCTTACCAATGAGCTACCACAAAGTACTTATGTGGCGTGCATGATAGTCCCATTGGACATCACTGCCTTGTACTATTCCCTTCTAAAACACTAAAACACTAGTGGAAAAGAAGCGACAGCCCAAAGAGACCGAGGTGGAGGGGATGAAAAGCTGCATCTCAGCAGGTGGAGAGGCCCAGCTGGCAGAAATGACTGAGCAACATTTTCAGAAGAGAACCGTCTGCTAACGGTTCCAGCTTTCTTTTGGGGGTTGTTGAAAATTGAGGATTAGATAGTAGTGACAGTTGGATGACCTTATGAGTATACTAAAATCCACTGCATTGTACACTTGAAAGGGCGAATTGAATGGGATGTGAATTTATAGCTCAATACAAAGTAAGATATAAAAAAGCGTAGACTAGGGCAATCTAATATCTACGATGTCTGCTATGACAAAAGACACCTGAATTTTCTGGAAAGCTTACTGCAATTTGTGTATGGAAGGGTGTGGGTTTGAGAGTGAATGATTAAGGAGACAAGGCTCTTAGATGTTCTGGTGGAAAGCAGGGCAGAGAACAATATTGCACCTTCACTTGGAGAAAGATGAACTTGAGGATTTGCAAACACACTCTGGAGGGCATGAATGGCCCTACTACAGGGGATCACATAAGGACTTAAGCACATGATGTCTTGACCTAATGGGGCAGGGTGACCTTCCCTGATATCTGAGTCCCTTCGGTTATCTTCTTGATTAAATTCAACCGTGAAACTCTATCTATGGTTATACTTCTAGCTTAGAACCTTCTTGTCTAGTGCCAAAGGGATACCCCGCCCATGGGCAACTCTCCATGTCCATCTTTGTGTTGGTTCCCCAGCTGCAGCCAGAGATGAAGCTTATCCCCAGGGACACACAAAGTGGAGTTTTCTCTATGCCCAGTCTTGGAGCTGATTAACAACAGAAGCTAGCCCCAGCCAAAGAGTCCACTCATGAGTTCACTCAGCTTCTCTCTGCTTCACACAGAACTGGACGTTGAGAGTAGAATGGTGACTGACATCAACCCAGTCCCTGCCCTCAAGGCACTTACAGTCTGGTGGGACATTCCAAGTCCATGGCTAGCAGTATGGACTTTACCCATTCCTGGTAATGTATCATTGTTTGGCTATGCTGATATTTGTTGTCTTGGTTTGCGGTTCCTGTCATTGTTTTTAATTCAGAAGGATGGAAGATGGGATGATTTCCATGAACCCTCTTCTCCTCTGTGGACTCTGCACAAGGGCTATGGTAATCTTAGCCTGTTTGGAACACGTGCCTCTTCCAGATCTCCACTGCTCTTCGGGCTTTATGGCTTGGCTTCTTTTCTCTGTGGTTCAAGTCATGACTCCCAGATCTGCATGGGCTCTGTGGGCTCCCTGTGTTTCTACACCTGCAGTGCAGACAAGTCCTGCGCTAGGACAAATTTCTAGAAAGCACCTTGTTGCTGAGTTATTATTAAATGAAGTTATTGTTATACAAAAGAACATGGAGACCAGCAGTCATGACCAAGAGCTGTCATTTAGTAAAGTGTGTGTTTAATCAAAAAATAATTGTAGAATGAACATTTCTTAGAAGTATCGTGGACTTCTGTTGTATTTGCTGCTCTGTAAGGCAGGATATCTTGGGTAAAGAGATGGCAAATTGGGTGAGTGGAAAGAAAGCCAGTAATGGACGTGAGAAGAGTCAAAAGGCAGTGAAATACCCCTGGGCACGTAAAAGTCAGGATCCCTCTTTTAGGCCTAACAGGCAAAGGAAGGGATCAGTTGCTGAAATCCAAAGAGAGTAAACTGTGACATTCCATCAGGGAGTTAGGCAACCCCTAGTTCCCTGGTGGCTCAGCAGTAAAGAATGCAGGAGGTGCAGGTTTGATCCCTAGGTCAGGAAGATCCCCTTGAGAAGGAAATGGCAATCCACTCCAGTGTTCTTGAAGAGGAAAATTTAAAATTTTACATAACTTCCTGCTCCTTCTGCCTCTGTAACTCAGCTTGCTCCTTGCAAAGTCTGGATCACATAGGTCACATAGTCTCAGAAAGTGGGGACTCGCAATACGAGTAACTGGAGCTTGTCTCACTCACTCTTGTCCTGCTCTTTGCAATAGCTGCTGCTGCTAAGCCACTTCAGTCGTGTCCAACTCCATGCAACCCCACAGACGGCAGCCCACCAGGCTCTCCCGTCCCTGGGATTCTCCAAGCAAGAACACTGGAGTGGGTTGCCATTTCCTTCTCCAATGCATGAAAGTGAAGTTGCTCAGTCGTGTCTGACTCTTTAGCGACCCCATGAACTGCAGCCCACCAGGCTCCTCCGTCCATGGGATTTTCCAGGCAAGAGTACTGGAGTGGTTGCAATAGCTAAGTCCCTATAAACCTGCTTAATCATTCCTGTCCATGTATAAAAATTCTGTAACCCCTTTGTTCAGGGCTCAGAGCTTAGAGTGTTACTCCTCTGGGGCCACCAGCATGAAAAACGTGACTTCTCCAACTCTCCGAGTGTGGTGCTTGGTTTCTTGAGTACNGTTGCAATAGCTAAGTCCCTATAAACCTGCTTAATCATTCCTGTCCATGTATAAAAATTCTGTAACCCCTTTGTTCAGGGCTCAGAGCTTAGAGTGTTACTCCTCTGGGGCCACCAGCATGAAAAACGTGACTTCTCCAACTCTCCGAGTGTGGTGCTTGGTTTCTTGAGTACTGGTTTCTGCAACAATTTCTGGAGGCCCCAGTGAGATTCCAATCATACTGGCCTGTTGAGCAGCCGGACTGGTGGCTCAGCCGGGCTGGAGCAAAGGAACCCTAAGACAAACACGGAGGTGAGCCCCCGACAGTATTCCGGGTTCCCTTTCAGACCGGTGTTCTGATCCTCTGGACAGCCGAGCCCAGACTGGACTCACTGTAGGGGCGGACCAACTCACCAGGAATGCCCACAGGATCAGGTGAGTCAGTCCCCAGTCAGATTCTACCGCAACAGGGAGAAGACTGATAACCTCTCAGGAAGGGAGCAACAGTTATGGAAAATCTGGGGAGTCAGGAGAAGGGAGGCATTGTAATAACCTCTGAATGATTGTGAGTGTGTGATTGCTGACTGAATGAAGTGAGAGAAATTTTTCTTTTTGGAAACTGAAAAACCAATTATTTTTGAATATACAATTAAAAACAACTAGCTGGTTAAAAGACCTGCCCAGGAGAAAGATTGAAATTAATCCTTTCTGTGTTCTTGAAATACACAACCAACTTTGCCTGAGACCTCAGCCTTTGGCAAATTAGAACTTCAAGCAAGGAAAAAGGGGTCAAAGAGATATTTTAAACCTCAAACAGACAGCTGTAAGATCTCTGTCAGTCTGTCTGTCTGGATTTATGTATGTCACAGTGTGGTGTCTTTTGTTTTCTTCTGGTAATACGGTTAAAGTTGTAAATAAGTTCTAATTTAATTGGCCTAAAGAAAAGCAAACACTTACAAATCAAACAATTCTAAATTTAAAAAAAAATAAATTTCAAATTCACGTAAAGTGTTCCCAGTTAATATTCAATATTAAATATCAGACTAGAGGTCTCTTCAAGAAAATTAGAGATACCAAGGGATACCATTTTTCATGCAAAGATGGGCTCGATAAAGGGCAGAAATGGTATGGACCTAACAGAAGCAGAAGATATTAANGGGTCCACAGAGGATGAGATGGCTGGATGGCATCACCGACTTGATGGACATGAGGCTACGTGAACCCCGGGAGTTGGTGATGGACAGGGAGGCCTTGTGTGCTGTGATTCATGGGGTCGCAAAGAGTTGGACACGACTGAGCGACTGAACTGAACTGAACTGAACTGATGGGAGACCACCCTCAGTGATAGAAAAGCTCAAGGGAGACCACCAACAACTAACTGAACTGGAGATGTCCCAACACCTCCAGGCCCTGGGAAAAGTCTTCTCCCACATGGCCTAAGAAACCTTAGAAAGAACAGCCCCCCCTTGAACAACTGGGTTCACCCCTATCAGCCAGGAGATGAGATATGGGTTAAAGACTGAAAACCTGAGCCACGTCGGCCAGTTTGGACAGGCTCTCACGCGCTCGTCCTGGCAACCTGTATTGCTGTTAAAGTTACAGGTGTCATCTCTTAGATCCACCACACCAGCGTCAAGAAGGCAGCAGCTTCCTGTGAGGAGGACACCAGGAAAGCAGTTTGGGACCCCAAAAACCTCAAGGTCCAGTTCCAAAGACAAAGGCCCTCATCCAGGAAGGACGCTGCACCCTGCTCTAGTCACTCCGGAAACTGACTAGACAACACATGGCAGAAGCTTGAGGATTCTTCAACCTTGCTCCAGCCACACTCTGGCAGCTGGCTGGTCAATGCACAGTGGAAGCTTGAGGATCCAGCTATCAAAATATCAATGGATTTTCATTGTCAACCCTGGCTGAGATGGTTTTATAGAACAGGAGAGGACTAGACCTACTGAAAGCTAAAAAGGGAGGACTCTGCCTCTTCTTGAATGAAAAATGCTGTTTTTATGTAAACCAATCAGGAATAGTCAGGGACATGGCCCAACAGCTAAGGGAACGAATCATGAAAAGGAGAGAGGAACTAGCAAATTCCTGGGGTAAATGGAACAGTATCTGGAGCTGAGTATCATGGCTTCTCCCTTTAACCAATCCTCCCTTCATGTTCTTTGCACCACTCTTGTTTGTCCCTTGTATTCTCAATGCTATTACCCAATTCGTAACCTCTCAGGCTGAATCCATAAAGTTACAAATGGTAATAGTTCAATGTAGCCCCCTAAACAATGGGGAGTTCTGAAGGTCCTACCAAAACATGAGATGATGCTTTCTACAATGAGTTATAGAAGCATCAAGAGTGGGGAATGAAGAGGAAAAGTTAAAATGTTACATAACCTCCTGCTCCTTCTGCCTCTGTAATTCAGCTTGCTCCTTGCAAAGTCTAGATCATGTAGGTCACACATAGTCTCAGAAAGTGGGGACTTGCAATACAAGGAACTGGAGCTTGTCTCACTCATGCTTGTCCTGCTCTTTGCAATCAACAAGCCCCTACAAACCTGCTTAATCATGCCTGTCTATGTATAAAAACTCTGTAATCCCTTTGTTCCGGGCTCAGAGTTTAGAGTGTTAACTCCTCCGGGCCTGCTGGCATAATAAACCTGAGTTCTGCAACTCTCTGAGTGTGGTGCTTGGTTTCTCGAGTAGTGGTTTCTGCAACATTCTTGCCTTGAGAATTCCGTGGACAGAGATGCCTGGTGGGCTACTGTCTATGGGGTTGCAAAGAGTTGGACCTAAACAACATCAGTGACCCTGCAGAAAGGGCATCAGGAGGAATCAGCTGATTTCATGCTTCTCTCTTCCTACAACCTCTGACCTTTGCTCTCTGCTAATGGAGGTCAGTCTCCAGGATAGAAAGCAGAGTGGGGAAGATGCGTGGAGAAGGGTGGGTCCATGTGGATTTGCCCATGGCTAGCACATCTGCTCAAACACCCATGCCCACTTCCTCTGATGGGACATTGCTTTGGTTTGAGGGAATCTTATGAGTTGCATCGTGTCTCCCAAAAAGATATGTGAAAGTTCCAACCTCTAGGACCTCAAAATGTGACCTTTATTTGGGAACAGGCTTGTTACAGGTGAAATTACTTAAGAAGAGGTCATACGCAGTAGGAAAAAAAAAAAAAAGAAAGTGAAGTCGCTCAGTCGTATCCAACTCTTTGCGACCCCATGGACTGTAGCCTACCGAGCTCTTCTGTCCATGGGATTTCCCAGGCAAGAATAGTGGAGTGGGTTGCCATTTCCTTCTCTAGGGGATCTTCGTGACCCAGGGATAGAACCCAGGTCTCCCGCATTGCAGGCAGACCCTTTACCCTCTGAGCCACCAGGAAAGCCATACACAGTAGGGAGGGCAGATATTCCAATATGCTGCTGCTGCTGCTGCTGCTGCTAAGTCGCTTCAGTCGTGTCCGACTCTGTGCGACCCCATAGATGGCAGCCCACCAGGCCCCCCGTCCATGGGATTTTCCAGGCAAGAACACTGGAGTGGGGTGCCATTGCCTTCTCCAATTCGAATATGACTGGTGTCCTTATTAGAAAAGGAAAATTTAGACACACAGGTGGAAGACTGTCGTGTGCAGATGGAGGCAGAGATTAGAGTTTAGCTACCACAAGCCAAGTATCACCTGGGGCAGCTGGAAGAGGCCTCCTTCTCTAGAGGCTTCGAGGGGAGTGAGGCCCTACTCATACCTTGATTGTGGAGTTCTGACATCAGAGCCACAAAACAAATTAAAAATGGAAGGAGGGGGAGGGATATGTATCAGGAGCCTGCAATGAACACACACACACACACACACACACACACAATTATATATAAGATAGATAACCAACAAGATCTACTGTATAGCATAAGGAACTCTACTCAATATTCTGAGATAAGCTATATGCGAAAAGAATCTTTACAAAGCATATGTGTGTATGTATATAACTGAATCACTTTGTTGTACACCTGAAACTAACACAGCCTTGTAAATCAACTGTACTCCAATACAAATACAAACAGCAACTCTCCTGATGTTTTAAGCCACCCAGAATACGGTCCCTTGAAACACCATCTCCGGGACACCACAGAGGGGGCTACCCCTTCCCCACCACATGGCACCGCCTGACAGTCCAACCCTGCTGGAGTTAGGGAAAAGGGTATTTGGCCCCTGGGATGTGGGTTTTGAGCATGAAAACAGGAGCTAGACAAGTCTTAAATTCAGATCCCTGCTTTGTCACTTGCTGGCCTGATGGGGCTGGGATGAGCCAGTTCAAGGGAAATTCATACCCCTGGGGCTTGCCTCCTGGTTGGGATTTTTAAGCCGTTAGGAGACCTCAAGGTGCTGCCTCCTGAGGGAGCTCATGCTATGAACAAGCAGAAACTCTCTGACAGCTCTACTCACAAAGACTGCTTGCTAGAACCATCTTGAAGACATAGACCTTCCCTTTTCGGGTGACTGAGGAGGAGGACGTTATTGCGCACGCTCAGCTCACTGGGTCTAAGACACAGAAAATATCATCAACTTCATTATTCACGAAGCCTGGAGAAGAAGGAGGAGCAGTAAAACAGGAAGACCAAGGCGTAGCTTTCCAGATTTCTGCATTAAGGTGGGAAGCCCACCTGAGTGTGAGTGCACCACAGAGAGGGGCACAACCTTCCCAGGCCCACGGCCCACCAACGGGGGCACTTGGCATTGGCCATTTTCCTCCCAATGACCAGCCCCATGGCGATCATCTCAGCAGACTGGCCACAGCGCTGTCGTTAAAACGTGGACACAATATGGTTTGTGGTCACACTGCACACAGATCATTGTTGATATGCTTGGCACCAAATAAGGCCTTGAGGGTGCAGTGTTGATTTCTGTACTTGGTGATGGTGAGCTCTGATAGAGACCTACTCCAGCGGCCAAGGGCAAGGGAAGGAATACCTGGGATCTGGGAGAGTTGACCCAACACTCAAGGCCAGTCTGCCAATTTTGTAGATAAATTAAGGCTCTGTGGTGTTAATCACCCAGAGGTGGGAGGCCAGAATTTGCTGGCTCCAAAGTTCATGCGCTTTCTGCTGTGCCAGGTCACCTCCCACTCACATGTCCAGCAGTCCTGGCTTATCTGTGAATTTAAACACTCATACATTCATGCATGCACTTCTTCAAAGCAGGTTTATTGAGTAGCTACTGTGTCCCAGCAGCTGTGTTAGATACGAGTAAAGCAGAACTGAGTGAGATAGTCAAGGTAATCTAGTGGGGAGAGGGGAGCGCAGATACTTAATAGATAAATAAATGTGTATTTAATTTCTATGTGAGAAAAGTACTATATCAAAGTAAGATACGGAGATTGAGAATACCAGCTGGAGACTTAAAGTCCTAACACTAGGGAATGCTCACTCAATGAGGTAATATTTAAGCCACTAGTGTTTCAATGGGCCAGTGATTTTGTTCCCATGGGACATTGTCTGGAGACAATTTTGGTGACCACAGTAAGAAATGGTGGTAGGGTGCTATTAGCGTCTAGTGAGTAGAGGCCATGAATGTTTCTACACATCCTACGATGCACAGGACAGCCCCCCAAACAAAGAATTTTCTGGCCCAGAGTGTTAATGGCACAAGACTGAGGAACCTTGATTTAGACAAAGATATGAAGGTGTCTTTTGCTGAGAAAGTAGTCAAAGCTATGGTTTTTCCAGTAGTCATATGCAGAGGTGAGAACTGGATCATGAAGAACACTGAGCAGCAAAGAACTGATGCTTTTGAACTGTAGTGCTGGAGAAAACTCTTGAGAGTCCCTTGGTCTGCAAGGAGATCCAACCAGTCCATTCTAAAGGAGACCAGACCTGGGTATTCATTGGAAAGACTGATGCTGAAGCTGAAACTCCAATACTTTGGCCACCTCATGTGAAGAGTTGACTCAGTGGAAAAGACTCTGATGCTGGGAGAGATTAGGGGCAGGAGAAGAAGGGGACGACAGAGGATGAGATGGCTGGATGGCATCACAGACTCGATGAACATGAGTTTGAGTGAACTCCGGGAGTTGGTGATGGACAGGGATGCCTAGTATGCTGCGATTCATGGGGTCACAAAGAGTCGGACACGACTGAGCGACTGAACTGAACTGAACTGAACTGAATGTTCCATCATGTGTATGCGTGTGTGTGTGTGTGTGTGTGTGTGTGTGTGTGTGTATCTCCCATCTTCTTTATCCATTTCCTTTTATTCCCTTTTATTATTATTGGACACCCATCGTTGACTTGCTCTGTACCTGGCACTTGGGATACCATGATCAATGAGAGTGATATGGTACCCGATAGGGCCCCTGATAGAGGCCCCTGATAGAGACCCAGGCTTAATTCCTGGGTTGGGAAGATCCCCTGGAGAAGGAAATGGCTACTCAGCCCAGTATTCTTGCCTGGAGAATTCCATGGACAGGAGAGCCTGACACAGTATATATAGTCCATGGGGTTGCAAAGAGTTGGACACGACTGAGCAACTAACATTCTCACTTTCAGTATGGAGCTCACATCTTAGGACAGGATGTCTCAATCTCAACACGACTGACATTTGACATCAAGTAATTCTTTGTTGAGGGGACCATCCTGTGTGTTGTATGGTGTTTAGCAACTTCCCTGGCTTCTACCTATTAGATGCCAGTAGCTTGTTCCCATCCCCCAAGTTGTCACTACCCAAAATATCTTCAGTCATTGCTAAAACTTCTCCTGGGAAGCAAAATTTTCCCAGTCAAGAGACACTGTTCTAGAAGGAAGAGGACATTAAACAAGCACTCCTCAAGGTAAATAAATGTGATGACGGAAGGATAAACAAGAGATTCAATTTATCTTGGCAGGAATGGAGAGTTAAGAGTCCAACGTGGAGACTACCTGTTCCAGCCCAGAAAAATAGTCGGCATTCCTTCCAACATGAGGCTTTCTCTGGTCACTCAATCGTCTTCTGTCTTCCCTGGTTTCCTACAGTAGCATTCACCGATTCTGTACTAGGCAGCTGGGTACAGTACTGAGCACTGAGCACTGGGCGTGCCTTATATCATTGTATCCTTGTAAGTACCCTATAAGCATAACTGGACCATAGACCACTAAAGATTCACCACATAAGTAAATTGAAATAGTAAACTGAATGAAAGCTGAGACAGTGACTCCTTCTACTTCTTGTTCATCCTCCGACAACAGCCTCCCATTTCATCAGTTACAACAACCTTTTTGAACTGTTAATGTCTCCTGCCTTTTTGAGCCTCCAAAACTACTCCCCCAAATTTTCCCATCACCCAAATTTCTTTGTTTGATCTTACTATTCCCTGGGCCTGATCTCCCATCTTGCTTCTTCCTTTTCCCACCAGTGTTCTCAAAACTTCAGAGCTGCCCACCTATCTCCTTCATTGTCCTTACACTGGGGTGCCTTCTTATACCCTTTACTGAAATCATTCTCATCAGTTTCCCCAAAGCATAGAATCCAGAGGTATCCTGTCATCTTGTTCAATCTGTCCTCCAAGTTTGATGTTATTTAAAACTCTCCTCCTTGGAACTTTCTTCTTCCCTGGTACGCTGCACCCTTCAGGTCTACCTTCTGCCTCCTATCCTACAGATTTGGGTAGCCTCCACTGTTCCTCCAAGTTCCCAGTTCCTTGTCCCAGTCTCTATCTACACTCATCGCTCAGGCATTGTTTTAGCTTTCAGAGCTGTATTTAACCTACCTTTGTGGAACACTAGCTTAACTCACTTTTGCAATCCATCTGGACACTCCACCTGAATACAACCTTGACACCTCAAATTGAAAGTGTCCCAAAGAAAAGGGTCTATCTTTTCTTCAAAGTCAGTTCTTTCCCTCAGCTTTTCAAAATCTGTTGTTTCTTTTAGTAGGAAGAATCATTCTTGGAGCTTCAGAATGAATTGTCTACATTCATTTTTGTTCAGGAACTCACTCCATGAACCTGTTGTGGGCACCATGCTTTACAGACTGTCTGCCCTCATGGAACTTGCAGTCCATCTGGCAAGACAGATGGTCAAAAGAAAGTGCAGAGAGCTTTGATGAGGGTTATCGTAGGAGATGGAGAAGGCAATGGCACCCCACTCCAGTACTCTTGCCTGGAAAATCCCATGTGCGGAGGAGCCTGGTGGGCCGCAGTCCATGGGGTCGCTAAGAGTCGGACACGACTGAGATATTTCACTTTCACTTTTCACTTTCATGCATTGGAGAAGGAAATGGCAACCCACTCCAGTGTTCTTGCCTGGAGAATTTCAGGGACGGGGGCCTGGTGGGCTGCCATCTATGGGGTCGCACAGAGTTGGACACAACTGAAGTGACTTAGCAGCAGCAGCTACAGCAGCAAGATACCTTCTTCAAGGCTTATATCAGGAATAAAACTGACATCTTGATTTCTACTTGCCTATCTCTATGAGTTCAGAACTCAGCTAGGAATATTAGAAAGGGACTTATGAATTGATCCCACCAAACAAAACAACAACATGCAAGGAAGAACTTTGAATGTATACTGATTTAATTTTATTTCATTAATTCCAGTTTGGTTNTGGCCACCTCATAGGAAGAGCTGGCTCATTTGAAAAGACCCATGATGCTGTGAAAGATCGAAAGCAGGAGGAGAAGGGGATGACAGAGGATGAGACGGTTGGATGGCATCACTGACTCAATGGACATGAGTTTGAGTAAACTTCGGGAGTTGGTGATGGACAGGGAGGCTTGGCGTGCTGCAGTCCATGGGATCGCAAATAGTCAGAAACGACAGAGCTACTGAACTGAACTGAACTGAAGAGGAACTAAAGAGCCTCTTAATGAGGATGAAGGAGGAGAGTGAAAGAGCTAGCTTAAAACTAAATATTGAAAACCCTAAGATCATGGCATCTGGCCCCATTATTTCATGGCACATTGAGAGGGAAAAGTTGGATGTAGTGGCAGATTTCCTCTTCTTGGACTCTAAAATAACTGTGGGTGGTGACTGCAGCCATGGAATCAGAAGACATTTACTGCTTGGCAGGAAAGCTATGACAAATCTAGACAGTATGTTGAAAAGCAGAGACATTACGCTGCCATTTCTCAAGGCTATGCTCTTCCCAGTGGGTATGGCTGTGAGAGCTGCACCATAAAGAAGGCAGAGCACCGGAGAATCAATGCCTTNGTGACTGCAGCCATGGAATCAGAAGACATTTACTGCTTGGCAGGAAAGCTATGACAAATCTAGACAGTATGTTGAAAAGCAGAGACATTACGCTGCCATTTCTCAAGGCTATGCTCTTCCCAGTGGGTATGGCTGTGAGAGCTGCACCATAAAGAAGGCAGAGCACCGGAGAATCAATGCCTTTGAACAATCGTTCTGGAGAAGACTCCTGAGAATCTGTTGGACAGCAAGGAGATCAAACCCATCAATCTTAAAGGAAATCGGGGGGGGGGGTTTTTCAAGATTGGGAACTCATGTACACCAGAGATGAAAAAAATAAAAATTAAAATTAAAAAAAAAAAAATAAAGGAAATCAACCCGGAATACTCATTGGAAGGACTGATGCTGAAGATGAAACTCCAGTATTTTGGCCATCTGATGCAAACAACTGACTCATTGGAAAAGTTCCTGATGCTGGGAAAGACTGAGGAAAGGAGGAGAAAAGGGCATCTGAGGATGAGATGGCTGGATGGCATCGCTGATACAATGGACATGAACTTGGGCAAACTTTGGGAGATGGTGAGGGACAGGGAGGCCTGGTGTGCTGCAATCCATGGAGTTGTTAAGAATTGAACACGACCGGGCAACTGAACAACAACAAGGGTCTAACTAACTAAATTCATTTAAAATTTCCCTATTTAGTACAAAGGTCTTGAGAGCTTCTCTAGAATTATATGGACTCTATGGCATTCCTCAGGAAAGTGACTTGAAAGCACAATTCAGTCAGCCTTAAGGTATGTCCTTCCTTTCTTGAGCCTAAGCCTTCTAATTGCTAAGCATTTCATTGAGGGATTAGTCACTGGGTTTGAGTTGCCTAATTGAATCAGTCATTTTCCATGCCACTGAACACAAGTCAGGACATTTCAATGACTGATGTGAGCTGAGCTGGGTGTGTATTTGGTGCGTCTCTGCATGCCTCTGTCTTCAAAACCATAGGATAAAGAACACTGACAAGACAAACAAGCAAGACAATTCCTGCTTTCTCAGTTAACTTGAAGTTTGCCTCTGTTTATCCTAAGCTTTAGTATTCTTATCTATTAGTCTTAGAAGTGCTGCTTGTTGAAATCCATTTCCCAGGAATATTTGGCCCTCCGGGAAATCATGGCCGTTAGTGTTAACAACAGCATCATGATTATTTTTTTAAAACATGCTTCGTTGTTCTGTCTTCTTTCATGCAAGCGGAAAAGTACAAAAAATAAATTGGAACTGGAATTACTCTGAAGACTGTGGGGACTTGCTACTACAGATTGAACAGAAAAATTTATACTGTTCTTACAGCTTTTCACCCAGCCAGCCCTAGAACATTTGAATGAAACAGTGGAAAACCCAGCCAAGTCCTCCAGATGCGTGATTCCAGGTAACATCAGAGATTAGCGTAGATAAACATCCCATGGATCAACTGAATTTTCTACCTTTGAACTGTTCTGGTGATTTTTCTTTTTCATTGCAGAAGCTTGTTTTCTGCAGCACTTCAGAACTCCAACAAGTGCCTACTTGCGTCTCATTTTAAGAGAGAATTTCATGATTGAGTTAAAAGTCAAGAGCAAGATAGACGAGTGGCTTTCTAGTCCCTTTCTCGGCAACTTGGGAAATCGGCTAATTCGGTTCCATTCACACTGCCTGTTTGCCTTCACTCCGCTCCGTGGGTCACAACTAGGGGTGGAGAGTGGGGTAATGACCTCCCTCCCAGCAAATGCTTTTACAGCTGCTGTCCTCACCGTAGCTGGACTTGCTGGGTGAGGATAATACTAGGCAACCCTAATTAAAGTCCTAGCCAAGCTCAAACTTCTCAACCAAACAAACCAGTTTTACAACACCTAGGAATTTAATTTGGCCTCACACTTGCAGCAGGGGGAAAAAGCAACACAGGAGAAGGTAAAAAAGCTAGCACCTCGGCCAACCGGCAACCAGCTGCCTTCTGGACACCTTGCCAGATTGATCCAGATAAGAAACATTAGCAGTCCCAACACATCTGAAAACAAAGGTTCGGATGAGACACAAGGTTCTCGACAGCAGTTGGGGAAAACCGCAACTTTTTCCAGCCTGGGTGAGTCTCTTTGATATTTAAATAATGAAGCAAAGTACAAGGATAACCTCAATTTGACAGCTATTTTGTGCATCTCCGGAATAAGAAGCAAAGTCTAAAACACAGCTAAACACTAATCTCAGAACGAAATTTGGTTTTAGCTTTTTAAAAAAAAGAAACCTATAGGGCTTTCCCGGCTACGATAAAATGAACCGCCTTGGCTTATTTGTACACATCCTGGGAAATTAACAAAATCGTGACTTAGATGCATGTTCCCTTCCAGGTCCCTCCAGCCTCATCAAAGGCACCTTCTAAAGAAAGCAGATCAAATCGCTGTAGTGAAAGACACTGGGGATGTGCTTGCATTTACTCCATGCCAAATATTTTCTTTTTAAACCTAATCTGAAAAAAAGTCCTGCTAAGGCAAAGCAAGGGCCAGTTCCGGCCCTGAGCAGGGCTGTCCACTTACCTGTTATCAGCACCGCCTTTTGATCCACAGGTAACAACTCTTGGCCAGAAAAGTAAGTATACATGATGAAATACGACAGGGAGAAGAGGACCAAGCCCCAGAAGAGGGACAGGCTGATCAGGCAAGCGCCTCCCCAGAGGCCCGCCAGGCAGACCACCTTTCTCCCCACCTGCCCTGGGCTCGTCTTGAGCTTGCAAAGAATTGTTCCTCCCAGCACTGCAGTGACAGTCAGGCAGAGCCACTCTGGTTCAGAGAAGAAAGTGCCCATTCTCGGCGACTCTGCACCTTTCTGTGCTCACGGCCAGTGAGTCAAGTGGGCAAAGGCAGTCTAGAGGCAGCCTGGGTTATATGAACGGGGAGGCAAGAAGGGAGGGGGAGAAAACAGCCCCAGCTCACTTTGAATGAGTATGAATTAAGCATACTCATACAGCCACATATTTCCTGGTGGGTAATTTAAATCAATCCACAGTTTAGTATAAATACTAGAGCACTGACTATTTGATTACTCCCCCCCCCCACGCCCACTGCACACATGACACAGATGTGTACTCACCCACAACAAACACACACATCATTGTTTTTGTAATCACCTCTGGAGAGATAACTAGTTGGGTAATAATTGACAGAATTCAAACTGTGTGAACAGTGAATAACGAAACCTCTAACTCGCAGGAGATCTCTTCTCCTTTCAGTGCCTGTGATGTGTGGGTCAAGTCTCTTTTCTGACCCAGGAGTGTGTGTGTGTGTGTGTGTGTGTGTGTGTGTGTGTGTGTGTGTGTGTGTAAATCCAGGCAGCCACTCTGGAAGATCAACTCTGGAAGGGAAACAGATCACTGATTTCGTCCACCTCTGCAGCATTCCTGCCATCTCCCACTGGAGCCAGGCTGAAGGGTTGGATGGAAAGAGAATGCAGAAGTAGAAGAAGAGGGTCTCGGCAGATGAGACGTGCTGCGGTCTCACTGGAGGAAAGGCAAGCCAGGGAGAGAGAACGCTGTAAGAAACACACGAGTAACGGCCGACAGACACCTATTTGTGCCAGGAGCCGTGTTCAGCTGAGACCCTATTTTCTGCGAAACTCTGCTCCAGGCAGTAGCGCTCAACAGTCAATATGCAGTCTGTCTGAACACAGTATCTCTATGAAGTAATTTTTGTCACTGTAGTGACTTTAAGGGTGAGGACACTGAGGCACACAGAGCTTAAGCGACTTGCCCAAGATCACACAGAAGTGCAAACGAGCCGTCTTATTTCGGAGTTTTATGCTGTAACCACTCTCCTGTCCTAGGAGAAAAAAAAATTAAAGACAATTAGCATATTATGTACTAGCTCTTCTCCATTTTAGCCTCATTTGAAGCATGAAATAGTTCAAGGTGGATGTTGCTATGCACATTTTACAGTGTAGAAAATTGAGGCTGGAAGAGGACAGGCTACTTAAGAACAGTAGGTCAAGACCCACAGCCATGAATCAATTTTCTCAAAAGGCAGCACTGGGAGCGTTGACAATCAATGCTGATAGCCCCAAGAGGTCACCATCCCACTTGGGTTTACAGCCTCACGTGCGCTGGGCACCTGTCTGGGAGGGACCCAGAATTCTGATAAAGCTGACTGTTGGCATCTCTGGAGAAATAAGAAAGGTCCTCAGTCTGAGGTCAGATTGGCTCTATTCAAATCCAATCTCAGCTCTGCAGCTTAATAGCTAGGTTGTCTTGGGTGGGTGATTCTTTTTCCCTAAACCCTCATCTCCTCAGCTGTAAAATCATAAAAACACTAAGGTAAAGTGCTAAGCACATCCTGCCTGGCACACCAGAAGGAGCCTCATCAGTGCTGGCAATTTGCATTTCTTCAACAGGAGAGAAAGAACCAGAGGAGGAAAAGAGAGCGCCTAGTGGTGTGTAGATTCCTCACCAACCCTGGCTGAAGTCAGCACGTGCTAAGGGTAGGGAGGAGGTGGGGGATTGTGTTGTTGTTGTTTAGTTGCTAAGTCATGTCCGACTCTTTGGTGATCCCATGGACTGTGGCCAGATAGGCTCCTCTGTGCATGGGATTCTCCGGGCAAGAGTACTGGAATGGGTTGCCATTTCCTCCTCCAGAGGATTTCCCAACCCAGGGATTGAAGCCACGTCTCCTGCGTTGGCAGGTGGATTCTCTACCATTGAGCCACCAGGGAAGCCCGAGGTCAGGGGAGAGGACTCCAGTGATGAGCGATGGGGCGGAGGCAAGACTTTGGAGGAAGTGTACCTAGCAGCCCATCAGGTAGGTAGAGCTTTGGATAGGAGTCGGGGAAGCTGTCTTCTGGCCTCAGATATGCCTGAGATGAGCCACTGGGCTCAGCCAGCTCAGCTGAAAAGGGAGATGAGGCTGAGCCACCTGGGCTTAGTGCTATCTCAAGACCCAAGGAGGGATAGTTGTTGGACTTCCCTGGTGGTCCAGTGGTTAATCACCTTCTGGACCGTCACCTTCCAATGCAGCGGATGCAGGTTCAATCCTTGGTCAGGGAGGTAACATCCCATATGCCTCGCGGCCAAAACACCAAAATATAAAACAGAAGCACTATTGTAACAAATTCAATAGAGACTTTTTAAAAAATGGTCTGCATCAAAAACAAAACAAAAAAAAAAAATGAGGGGAGACTGGGTGTGAAACTTATTGTGCTGTGGAACCATGAGGGGTGACAAGAAAGCCATCATGGGGGTCTCACTTGGGGCAATGGCCCTTCTTGTCTGCCCTCCCAGCCACAAGGACATCAGAAGTTGTCAGCTTCGGGTCAGGGAGCTGAGGGATAAGGATCTGAAATCCTGCTTGGTGAGCCCCGAGGTCGCCCTCACTCCACACACCCCGTTTCTTCCTGTCAGCTGTCCACAAAGCCATGCCCGGAGCCGGTACCGCATTGTCCTCGTGGCCTCCTCAGCCGGGAGGATTCAGTCAAGCTAGCTCTGATGTCAGATGGGTTCTAGGGGAGGATACCGCTCTTGGCCAGGGCCCTCTGTGCTCTTCCTGGGCCCTCGGGCTGGGACCTGATCCCCCTGCGGGTGATCTTCTCTGGTGGTGGCCCATGTAGCTTCCCAGCTGCTCGATGCTGGGGCCCCCGAGGAGAAAGCAAAAGATGCTGTGATGTGGGGGAATGCTATATTAAGAATACGAGCTTTACTTTTTTTATTTTTGTTGACTGTTGTTGATGTACAGTGTTGTGTTACTTTCTGCTGCACAGCAAAGTGATCCAGTTATACCTATAGACACATACTTTTTAATCTTATTTTTTTAATAATTTATTATTATTATTATTATGGCTGTGCTGGGTCTTCGTGGCTGGGCTAGGGCTTCCTCTAGCTGTGGCAAGTGGAGGCTCGTCTTCGCCGTGGTGCACACGCTTCTCATTGCGGTGGCTTCTCTTGCTGCAGAGCATGGGCTGTACCTGCGTCAGCTCAGTAGTTGCAGCAGGCAGGCTTAGTTACTATGTGCCACGTGGGATTATCCTAGACCAGGGATTCAACCCATGTCCCCAGCACTGGCAGGCAGAGTCTTAACCACTGGACCACCAGGGAAGTCCTATACACATTCTTATTTTAATTTTATTCTCCATTATGGTTTATCATAGGTTATTGAATATAGTTCTCTGTGCTCTACAGTAGGACCTTGTGGTTTATCCATCCTATAGATAATAGAAAGTGAAAGTGAAAATGTGAGTTGCTCAGTGGTGTCTGACTCTTTGCAACCCCATGGACTGTAGCCCACCAGGCTCCTCTGTCCATGGAATGCTCCAGGCAAGAATACTGGCGTGGGTAGCCATTCCCGACTCCAGGGGATCTTCCTGAACCAGGGATCAAACCCACGTCTCCTGCATTGCAGGCAGATTCTTTATCATCTGAGCCACCAGGGACACCCTTGTACTGACTAACTCCACCCCTCCCCTAACACTCTCCCTCTTGGCCGCCACAAGTCTGCTCTCCTTGTCCTAAGTCTGTTTCCTGTTTCATAGATAGGTTTGTTAGTGTCGTGCTTCAGATTCACATATAAGTAGTATCCTGTGATATTTGTCTTTCTCCTTCTGACTTACTTCAATTAGTACAATAATCTCTAGTAACATCCATGTTGCTGCAAATGGCATTATTTCAAAGAAAGCATGAGCTTTAAAGACTCACAGGACTGAGTTTGAACCGTGACTCTGCCAACTTACTAGCTGTGAGGCATTGGGCAATTACCTGCCCTTCCTGAGACTCAGTCCCCTCCTCTGAAGCAGGTTAGATGGTGGTGGAAACGGAGGGGTTTTACCATTGGGAGAACAGACATGGGACTGCAGAATTCCCAGTTGAAAACTAGTTCAGTCCCACTTGATCTTTGAATATCCTCGTTCAGATTGAGGATTCCAGGGCCCTAGTCCATCTGAGGGGCTGCTCTACCTCTGAATGAGGACTTCTTCCATCTGACTAAGCAGAACTGGGTCTCCTGTTCATCCCCGTTATTCTGTCCCAGAGCTTTCCTTGAGACCATTTTTCCTTGACCAATGTCCCATTTCTGGCAAACTTGCGCTTAGCTTTCCAGGGGATTGGTGCCAATTGGATCAAGTCATTCCTATTACTGGTGTCAATGAGCCAATGTGTTGCTTCCTTCTGGCATCAGAGGTCCCTTTTTGATGGTGCCTTCTGGCCCAGATGGTAAAGAATCTGCCTGCAATGCGGAAGACCTGGGTTCGATCCCTCAGTTGGGAACATGGCAACCCACTGCAGTACTCTTGCCTGGAAAACCCCATGGACAGAGGAATCTGGTGGGCTACAGTCCATGCAGTCACAAAGAGTTGGACACAGCTGAGTGACTAACACTCTGAAGACGAGATATCTTACCCCATTTCTCAACCCAGGGAAGGGGGGAATCGCTGAGAATCTGGAATGTAGATGGCTCTTGAGTTTAGAAGGGAACTTTGAAGAAGTAAAGCATGGATTCTCTCTGTAACACCCCCACCAAGTGGTCATCTTGTCTATTGCCACTATGCCTCTCATAATAGGCACTGAAAAGCTTCTGCAGCTGCCTTTCCGGTTCAGAACATCCAGAGCATTCGAAAGATCTCCGCTAGACTGAATTTTATCATGTCACTTGTCCGTCCTTCTTCACTTAGTGTCACACAAGCCAACTTAGCAGTCTCTATTTCATTCAGATATTTGAAGGCTACTGTAATGTCTTACTTTCTCCAAGTGGATGGTCCTCAGTTCTCTCAACTGCCCCTTATGGATAATAGAATATAATCTATCTGGTACTTAGTGCCTGAAGCAGCCATAACGTCAAGAGTTCAAATATTTAAAAAATCATGTTGTTGCAACAACTGAAGCAATGTTGTTACAATGAATGTAACAGCATGATGACAGCATAATTCATCCAGGAGAGAACGACCTTGGGTTGATATCACCGTGACCCAAATGTCGAGATATGGAGACGGCGGTACTGTCATAATGGGTCATCCCGTGGACATCAGGGTGGTCTTGGAGTAGCACAAGGGGTTGTCATGTTAGGTGATAACTAACATTTTAAGTGTTTAGCTGTAACTGTGTGTGTATTATATATCTGTTCTCTAGTTCACATTTGGGAGAGGGGGAAAGACAAGCTGATGGTGGTGCTGGATGGAGTCTTTTTTCATTCCATGGAACTATTGTGGGGTGAAAATGTTCAAATCATTCATTTCAAATAGATCAGATCTAAATTTATTGTATATGGTTTCAAGGATCCTTAGCAGCCTGGCCTTTCCTAGAATGGAACTCAAGTACTTACTTCTCCTCTGAAAGGTTAGGCCCAGAAGAGGTCACCATATTTTCAGTACAGTGCAAACAGCACAGAATAGAGCAAGACGATCACCTCCCCTGTCCCTGAAGTGATATCTTTAGTTATATGTCCAAAGACTCGTTTGCTCTTCTGGCAGTAGTGTGCTGTGGCTTACTCCCATTGTGTTTGCTATCAAGTAAAATTCCAATTTTTGCAGCTTTTCTGCCATTTTAAAATTATTTTGGTGTCCAAAATATAAATGTAAGTAAATATCCATGAGTCAATGCTGATACGGAAAAATGATTAAATAAGTGTAAATAAATGGAGAAAAGACAAATCTCTTATGCAGAAAATTTCCAGTTAATTTACATGGATACCCCCACTCAATGAGGTGGAACAGAACTCACACTAAGAAGTGTGGGCTGCACATAGTGAGTTCCTTCCAAAATGCACAGCCTGGAAACTAAGACAGGAACCTGCCATGGAGAAACATGAAGAAAACTCCATCTCAACCAGGAGACTGACATCAACTGACTGGGGATAAGTCACGTAATGAAAAGGGCACAATCATCCTTGCAGAACATTCTGCAAAACACCTGGCCAACACTCTTCAAAGCCATCAAAGTCATCAAAAACAAGAAACTGCTGAGAAACGGTCACAGCCTAGAGGAGCCTAAGGAGACATGACAAGTAAATGTAACGTGGGATCTCGGATGGGGTCCTGGAACAGAAACAGGACAAGGACTTCAGGTAAAAAGTATAGACTTTAGTCAATAATAATGTATCAGTATTGGCTCATTAGCTGTAACAGATGCCCCACAGTAATGAAAGATACAGGGAAGAATGGGTGGAAGTACAGAACTCCATAATAATCTTTGTCTCTTAATCAAATAGTTTAATTCATTTTGTTAAATGTGAGTGTTGATATATTTAGTTTAAACCCATTATTTTACTGTTTACCTTCTTCTATTGGTCCCTTCTATTCTATATTACTTTTCTTCTACTTTATGACTTCTTTTGAATTATTTTTCAGCCCATCTTCCACCCCCGTCCCCCCGCCCCCATTACATTCACAGTTACATACTTTCAAAAAATAGATTTATTTCTTTGGCCACACCAGGTCTTAGTTGCATTATCCAACTTGATGCAGCATGCAAACCCTTAGTTGTGGGATTTGGGATCTAGTTCACTGACCAGGGACTGAACTCATGCTTCCTGCATTGGGAGCATGAAGTCTTAGCTACCGGACCAAAGACCTTGACAGTTACACACTTTTTAATAGTTGCTTATGACACTTATCAAAGTCAACATGACTTGGCATTTTGGTTCCCTATCTACACAAGGCAGGACCTTTGAGCACCATAACACCATTCCACCCTTCCTGACTTGAATGCTAATGTTGTCATTAATTTTTATGACCTAGATATGTCAAATCACATATGATACTACTATATTTGTCTTATAAGTCAAATGTTCAGCTAATTTTCCCGCAAAGTTGTTACCTTTTGTGACTTCTCATTCTTTCTCATATTTTCACGCTTAATCCCAAGGTAATTTTTCTTTGGTATTTCCTTTAGTGTTGGAGGCCAGTGAGGAAATCTCTCAATTTTTGTTTTTCTAAAAATGTCTTCATTTTTTGAAGAATATTTTTACTGGGTATAGAATTTCTTGTTGGCAGTTGTTTTCTTTCAGCGTTTTTATGCCTTTGGGGAGATTTATTTTCTGTTTTATCTAGGTCTATTGGATAAGTTCTCAGCAAAAGTGCTGATCCTAATTATCTTGTCTGCTGTTCCTGAAAGCAAAGTTCCTGATTCTCTTTTTATACTATCTGGTAAGACTCACCTCTCCCTGTCCTTGTATGATATGTTATTTATATAAAAGTAGAAATCCTGTTAAAAACAGGTCCACTGTGCTAGCCTCCCAGCAACATGTCATGGGGAACATGTCTACATGTATCTCCCACAGTTTTATCTAAGTGTTAAAGTAAGACATTTAATAAAACATTAATTCACTCATCACATATTTATAGAGTTCATACTATGTGCCGGATGCTGTTCTAGGTACTGCAAATACAACAGTGGGGGGTGGGGGAGAAATGACTTGGTTCACGTTCTCATAGAGTTTAAAGCCTAGTCGGGGAAACAGACGGTGAAATAGCTAATTGCAACATAGCTGTGAGAGATATGCCACTGGAAATCATTTTCTCAGGGTGATATTAATCGTCTGACATGTCTTTCTCTTGCCAACAGTGATATCAAAAGTGACCTTGTCAAATCCTTTGCTGAAATCCAAAGTCAACATGTTTATTCATTCCACCAGTCAGCAGAGTACTTTTAATCTGACGTATTTATTTACTGGTCAACCATGTTAATTCCTGGGAACTGTGGATTCCTCTTCTAAGATTACCCAAATCATTTTTTAATAAGACCTATGAGGAGGATCTAATTCCCTGCTCTGGTCTGTGATTTTCAGAAGGCATTTTCTTTCCCTTTTTAGAGAAAAAAAACAAAACTGAGAGTGCAGGGCTTTCAGAACTCCAAAGCATTTCTCAGAGTAATTAATTAATACACAAAACAAAAAGATGTTATAGGCTATGTCAGAAACAGTAAACATGCGGGGGAAGTGGTAAAAAGGCAAGGTTGTTGAAATGTACTTAAACTTGAAGATCAGCAACTTTAAAAATATATATATATATACACACACATATGTGTGTTTGCACACATATACATACACACACATACATACCTCACAGCAACCACAAACCAAAATTTTATGATACTTACGCACACAGAAAAAAGAAAGGACTCCAAATATAATACTAAAAGTAGTCATCAAGTAACAAGGGAAGAGAACTGAAGACGAAAGGAACAAAGAAAGAACTACAGAAACAACCCCAAAACAACAAAATGGCAATAAGTACATACCTATCAACAATTATTTTAAATGTAAATGAACTAAATGCTTCAATTAAAAGACACAGAGTGGCTGAACGGATACAAAAACAAGAGCCATATATGTGCTGCCTATAAGAGACTCACTTCAAATCCAAAGACACATACAAACTGAAAATGAGGGAATGGAAAAAGATATTGCATGTAAGTGGAAATGAAAAGAAAGCTGGAGTAGCAATACTTGTATCAGATAAAATAACTCTAAAACAAAACCACAAGAGACTAAAAAAGCCATTGCATAATAATTAAGGGATCGATCCAAGAAGATTTAACAGTTGTAAATATATATACATAGCTTCCCCAGTGGCTCAGTGGTAAAGAATCTGCCTGCAATGCAGGAGACCCAAGAGATGCAGGTTTGATTCTTGGGTCAGGAAGATCCTCTGGAGAAGGAAATGGCAACCTACTCCAGGATTCTTCCCAGGAAAATCCCGAAAACAGAGGAGTCTGGCAGGCTGCAGCTTGTAGGATCACAAAGAGTTGGACAAGACTGAGTGACTGAGCATACACATAGACAGCAATGTTCATTGCAGAATTATTTACAATTGCCAAATCTATGGGGTGGCACAGGGTCGGACACGACTGAAGCAACTTAGCAGCAGCAGCAACAGCAAGATATGGAATCAGTGCAAGCACCCATAAATTAGTGGATGAAGAAGACAATATACATAAACGCACATATATACACATACCCACACACACATGCACACACACACAAACACAATAGAATATGCAATGGCTATTAAAAAAAAAAAAAAACCTTTCTATTTGCAGCAACATGGATAGACCCAGATAGTACTATGCTCACTGAAATGTCAGAGAAAGACAAATACTATATGATTTCACTTATATGTGGAATGTAAGAAAAATAAATAAAAACCCAAACAAATGAATACACCTAACAAAACAGAAACAGAGTCAGAGATATACAGAAAAAAATAGGCATTTGCCAGAGGGGAGGGGTGGGAGGTGAGGAAAGAAATAGGTGGAGAGATTAAGAACAAACTTTTAGTTGCAAAATAAATGAGTCACAGGTGTGAAATGTACAGTTTGAGTCAATAACTATGTGATTCTTTGTGTGGTGACATATTGTAACTAGACTTATTGTGGTGATCTTTTTGAAATGTATAGAAATACCAGATCAAGAAGTTTTGTAACAGGAGCTAACATAATGTTATGGGTCAATTCTACTTCAAAGACAAACAAAGAAACTTATAGAAGAAGAGATCAGATTTGAGTGGGTGTGGGGAGGACAAATTGAAGGAAGGCAGTCAAAAGGTAAAAACTCTCAGTTATAAGATAAATTAGTACTGTTGCTGCTGTTGCTGTTAAGTCGCTTCAGTCGTGTCCGACTCTGTGCGACCCCACAGATGGAAGCCCACCAGGCTCCGCCATCCCTGGGATTCTCCAGGCAAGAACACTGGAGTGGGTTGCCATTTCCTTCTCCAGGGCATGAAAGTGAAAAGTGAAAGGGAAGTCGCTCAGTCATGTCTGACTCTTAGCGACCCCATGGACTACAGCCCACCAGGCTCCTCCGTCCATGGGATTTTCCAGGCAAGAGTAGTGGAGTGAGGTGCCATTGCCTTCTCCAGAAATTAGTACTAGGAGAAGGCAATGGCAACTCACTTCAGTACTCTTGCCTGGAAAATCTCATGGACGGAGGAGCCTGATAGGCTGCAGTCCATGAGGTCGCTAAGAGTCGGACTCGTCTGAGTGACTTCCCTTTCACTTTTCACTTTCATGCACTGGAGAAAGAAATGGCAGCCCACTCCAGTACTTTTGCCTGGAGAATCCCAGGGACGGTGGAGCCTGTTAAGGTGCCGTCTATGGGGTCCCACAGAGTCGAACACGACTAACACGACTTAGCAGCAGCAGCAGCAGAACAACATGATAGAGATATCAAAAATTAACAGTACTGTATGTTATATGTGAAGATTGTTAAGGGAGTAAGTCCTAAGAGTTTTCATCACACATTAAAAAAAATTTTTTTTCTATTTCTTTAATTTTGATCTATACAAGATGATGGACATCCACTAAACTTACCATGATGATCATTTCATGATGTATGTAAGTCAGATCATTATTTTTTTTTCAGATCATTATTTTTTAATTGAAGTATAGTTGATTTCCAGTGTTGTGTTAATTTCTGCTATACAGCACAGTGATTCAGTTATACATATATGTTCTTTTTATATTCTTTTCTATTGTGGTTTATCATGGAATAATATAGTTCTCTGTGCTATACAGAAGGACCCTGTTGTTTATCCAATCCATAAAGAACAGCTTCCATCTGCAAACCTTAGCTTCCCATCCATCCTTCCTTCACCCCTCCACCTTGGCAGCCACAAGTCTGTCCGCTCTGTGAGTCTGTTTCTGTATCATAGATAGGTTCATTTATGTCATATTTTATATTCACACGTAAGTGATCTGGTGGCTCAGGTGGTAAAGAATCCGCTTGCAGTGCAGGAGACCCGGGTTCAATCCTTCAGTCAGGAAGATCCCCTGGAGGAGGGAATGGCTACCCACTCCAGTATTCTTGCCTGGAGAGTCCCGTGGACAGTCCACAGGGTCTCAAAGAGTCAGACACAACTTAGCAACTGAACAGCAACAACAGAATGCCCATTGCATCAAGGTTGCTTGTAGGTAAAATCCAAATCTGGGTCTTAGCTTCATAGAGGAAGATATCCTATCTTTAGGTTTAGTAACACTTTATATTTTTAGTTTCTAGGCTGCTGTGTAATTTTCTTAGAAAATCTTCACTGTGATTCCGGCTGATAATCTTCCTGGAACTATAGCTAAATAATTGGACTGCAACTTAATAATAAAATTGCCTAAATCGGTAGTTTCCAAATTTTTTGCTTCATAGACCAGTAAACTATTTTTTAAGGTGCAAGAGATACACATGAAGTCACCAATAGTTAGTTTTGCCAAGTGAAAATGCATTAAGAAATCAACTACCAACAGTCTACACAAGAAAAGATATTTTAACACTGAAAAGATGGGCATAGTCTCAGAATAAAATGTGGTCTCATACTGATTGATTTTAACTTTTAAAGAAACTTTCTATCTTGTCCTCCTCTTTCAGGTGTCACCCCCCCCCCAAAAATGAAAAAGTTGTCACCAACTGGCAGTGGTGAATGGCCACTTGGGAACCAAAATGTGAAGTGTAGGAATGGAAAAGGTCTTGCTCTTGAGACAATAGAATTTCATGCTTAAGAGACGCAGGGCATAACTTATGGGTTCTGTGGGTAGGAAATAGCATCTCAATTGGTAAAAATTTTGGCTGCACCAGGTCTTCATTGCAGTTCCCAGGCTCAGTAGTGGTACTTGGGATTTTCTAGTTGAGGCCCATGGGTTTACTTGTTCCACAGCATATGGGATCTTAGTTCCCCAACCGGGGATTGAACTGCATCCCCTGCATTGGAAGGTGGATCCTTAACCACTGGACCACCAGGGAAGTCACAATCCCAATGTATTTATTTCTGTTTTTGTTTGGGGGCCCATCCCCTTCTTGACTCTTAGTACTGACCACAGCAAGGGGCAATAAACAGCAAGCATCAAAAAATGGCAAGGCCAGATACACAGACAGACAGACAGACAGACACACACACACACACACACACACACCCCCTCTAAGTTACATAAGTATGTTTAAGCAGATCACGAGGTAGTTCTTCTCCTGCCAAGTGGGTTTGTAATCTCAGAAAAAGATTTCAATAATCCTCTGCCACCTGATGGTAATTTTGGCTTTATGTTCACGCAGATATATAACTCGGATATTTCCAAGTCTGGCTTTCTGAGACCTTCTTTCTCTCTCCTAAGGCTGGAGTTCTAATGCGTCATCAGAACTCAACATTATCCCTGAGGATTTGGGAGGAGTTCCATTTCTCATTAAGCATTTTTTGCCACCAGTAGGTTCAGGGAGGTCTGGCTCCTATAGGCACCTGGGTTCCCTTGGACCCCAGAGATTCCCTTCAGGCTACTGCATGGGAGCTCGGACCCTTCCCTTCACATGGCAGGAGGACGGCCCCGACTGTGGTCAGCAGGCTGCACTGCTCAACACCCTGTCCCACAGTCGCCTATAGCACCAGGAAGGCAAGGCTCCCGCCTAGGACAGACCTCGGCTGTAGGCTGCAGGGTGGGAGGTGGCCACTAGGAGGCGGCGCAAGGCCCACAGAGCATCTGCGGCTTCCACCCCTACTCGGTGAAACCCCTTGGCCCTGCCTGGTCTGCAGCATTTTCTCAGGCTGGTCCTCTCCCCAGGACTCGACTCTGCTTGCTTCCGGTACTTTTGTGCTAATAAAATAATTGAGTGGAACAGCAACCAGTGAAACGAACGCAAGTTTAGCCGTCCTGGTTGAAGCCCAGGGGAGGCACGGGCAACCTTCCTGCTGGGCTTTTCCATCACCCCTGGAGCAGCCCCAAGGCAGGACCCGAGGGCTCCCGGACCTGTGACCGGATGATCATTGACTTAATCTAAACTTGCTGTGAGGAACCCGAGGAGCAGAGAGGGGATAACAGTTTTTTTTGCTAGAATCATACAGATAAGGGGCGCTTCCCAGGTGGTGCAGTTGGTAAAGAATCTGCCTGCTACTGCAGGAAATGCAAGAGACCTGGGTTTGATCCCTGGATAGGGAAGATCTCCTAGGGAAGATCCCTTGGAGGAGAAAATGGCAACCCACTCCAGTATTCTTGCCTGGAAAATTCCACGAACAGAGGAGCCTGGCGGGCAACAGTCCATGGGGTCGCAAAGAGTCAGACATGACTGAACAATTGAGCACAGACACACACGCATGCACACACATACAGTAAGCGTCAGAATTTGGTATATGACCAGGGTTCTTGCTGTGTGTGTGTGTGTGTGTGTGTGTGTGTGGTGTATATATGTGTATGTGCATATATGTATACATAAGTAGGTGTGAATGTATATGACTATGTACGTGTATGGGTGTGTGGGTATCTGTGGGAGTGTATATGTGTATGTGTGGGGGTGGGCGTGTCTATGTGTGTGTGTGAAAGTATGTATGTGTGGCTGCTTTGTGTGTGTGGAAGGCAGGTGTGAGTTCCATCCTTGTTCCATTACAACTCTCAAGCCCAGCTGCTAAGCATCTCCTTGAGCTCTGCAGACTGTAAACTGGGAGATAATAATATCTCCTTCATTCTTTTCTTAGGGGGATTGTATGAGCTCAGTGCTTTAAGAAGGCTTTCTTATCTCTCCTTGCTGTTCTCTGGAACTCTGCATTCATTTGGGTATAGCTTTCCCTTTCTTCTTTGCCTTTTGCTTCTCTTCTTTTCTCAGCTATGTATAAAGCCTCCTTAGACAACCATTTTACCTTCTTGCATTTCCTTTTCTCTCAGATGGTTTTGGTCACCACCTCCTGTACAATGTCATGTACAGGTCAAGTGTTTTGTACAATGTCAGGTCCAAAGTGCTCATTCAACAATAGCTAACTTCAATGGTTGACTTNTTCTCAGCTATGTATAAAGCCTCCTTAGACAACCATTTTACCTTCTTGCATTTCCTTTTCTCTCAGATGGTTTTGGTCACCACCTCCTGTACAATGTCATGTACAGGTCAAGTGTTTTGTACAATGTCAGGTCCAAAGTGCTCATTCAACAATAGCTAACTTCAATGGTTGACTTCAGGAATCTCAACCATATTCCTGAGTAAGAAGATCATCCTGGCCTTTATTTTCTTTACCTTTTCAATGACATTTCTATCCATGGAAACTACAGGCAACTCTGCCTTTAGGAACCATGTATGACTGTAAATTGAAGAGTGGAGCAATGAGGGTGTATGGGGTGGAGTGAGGTACTAAAGTCAGATAATAACAGGTTGATGTAATAACTGGTATTTGTCTATTTCGTGGTTATTATTTACTAAGTGTCCATTTAGCACCAATAATTGGAAATACAGACCTCTCCTTGTCCTTGAGGGACTCAGTGTGAGTAAAGGAGTAAAGTGTACTCATGAATCCACTGTCCTTTCCTCCCTTACATTGTGTATCAGAACAGTAATATTAGTAAAGGGACAGCTTGAAAGATCCATAAATCCATTTGGATTTATCTACTTGGAGACTGACAAGGGTTCTCCATCTACATAGCTCCACTTCTGATGAATACATTAAGGAATCAACTCCAAAATTTTTCTGTTTCCAAATACTCCTCTCTCTTAATCTACCCTTAAATGTCTTGATATTGGTCTCCATCTCCTGCCTCCACTTCCCTTCCTCGCTCTTAGAAAGGACTGGAGTGTGAGAATTCTACCCTGAATAGAGGGGGTAATGACATGAATGCCCTACTCTCACCAGNGGAATCAACTCCAAAATTTTTCTGTTTCCAAATACTCCTCTCTCTTAATCTACCCTTAAATGTCTTGATATTGGTCTCCATCTCCTGCCTCCACTTCCCTTCCTCGCTCTTAGAAAGGACTGGAGTGTGAGAATTCTACCCTGAATAGAGGGGGTAATGACATGAATGCCCTACTCTCACCAGACTGAATGTTTTCCCAGCTCCTTCCCACAAGCGATCTTCCCTGGTGGCTCAGATGGTAAAGTGTCTGCCTACAATGTGGGAGACCTGGGTTCAGTTCTGGGTCAGGAAGATTCTCTGGAGAAGGAAATGGTAAGCCACTCCAGTCCTATTGCTTGGAAAATCCCATGGACGGAGGAGTGTGGTAGGCTACAGTCCATGGGGTCAAAAAGAGTCGGTCGCGACTNAGCTCCTTCCCACAAGCGATCTTCCCTGGTGGCTCAGATGGTAAAGTGTCTGCCTACAATGTGGGAGACCTGGGTTCAGTTCTGGGTCAGGAAGATTCTCTGGAGAAGGAAATGGTAAGCCACTCCAGTCCTATTGCTTGGAAAATCCCATGGACGGAGGAGTGTGGTAGGCTACAGTCCATGGGGTCAAAAAGAGTCGGTCGCGACTGACTGAGCGACGTCACTTTCACCTTCACCCTCCCACAGCAGAGGAGAGGCTATGCACCCCCTGCGGTGTTGGTTAGCCAGGCCAGAGAAACATCTGCATCCAGGAGCGATGCAACAGGCCTCTCGAAGCAATTCTCGAGCGTGGTCTAGAGACAGCAACTGCTTTTCACTGACCCATGACGAGATGATGCTCATCAGCAAGGACAATGTACTGAACTTTCTTGAGACTGAATATTTCATTTAAAGGATTATCAGTGGAGAGTATACCCTTCCTCTCTTTTTGTCATTAAAATATCTATTCGTGTATGAAACCGTGGTGATAGGATATCACAGTTTGGTTGTTTTTTTTTTTTAAATATATTTAAAAAATATATATATATATATTTAATTTCCTTTCTTTTAAAAAAGCTTTTGCATTTTTGGCTGTGCTGGGTCTTAGTTGCAGCATACACACTCTTAGTATGTGGAATCTAGTTCTCGGACGAGGGATTGAACCTGGGCCCCCTGCCCTGGGAGCATGGAGTCTTAGCCACTGGACCACCAGAGAAGCCCCATGGTCATTGTTTCTGTTTTGATTTCCTTGGAAAAATTAAAAGTTGGCAAACTGACACGTCTCCCCAGATTTAGACCTGAAGTTTTGCCAGGGTTCAAAACTAAAAAATGTGACCGTCCCGCTAGCACACCACATGGTGGATCTGAGTAAGACAAACCTTAAGTATAAATCCAACTCTGGTACTTCCTGATTGCATGAACTTCTCTGTCTTGTCTGAGCCACAGGCTGCTCACCAATTGTTCAGTTGCTCAGTCATGTCCGACTCTTTTCGACCACATGGACTTCAGCACACCAGGCCTCCCTGTCCATCACCAAATCCCGGAGTTTGCTCTAACTCATGTCCATTGAGTTGGTGATGCCATCCGACCATATCCTCCTCTGTCATCCCCTTCTCCTCCCGCCTTCAGTCTTTCCCAGCATCAGGGTCTTTTCCAATGAGTTGGCTCTTCACATCAGGTGGCCAAAGTANACTTCCCTTCCTCGCTCTTAGAAAGGACTGGAGTGTGAGAATTCTACCCTGAATAGAGGGGGTAATGACATGAATGCCCTACTCTCACCAGACTGAATGTTTTCCCAGCTCCTTCCCACAAGCGATCTTCCCTGGTGGCTCAGATGGTAAAGTGTCTGCCTACAATGTGGGAGACCTGGGTTCAGTTCTGGGTCAGGAAGATTCTCTGGAGAAGGAAATGGTAAGCCACTCCAGTCCTATTGCTTGGAAAATCCCATGGACGGAGGAGTGTGGTAGGCTACAGTCCATGGGGTCAAAAAGAGTCGGTCGCGACTGACTGAGCGACGTCACTTTCACCTTCACCCTCCCACAGCAGAGGAGAGGCTATGCACCCCCTGCGGTGTTGGTTAGCCAGGCCAGAGAAACATCTGCATCCAGGAGCGATGCAACAGGCCTCTCGAAGCAATTCTCGAGCGTGGTCTAGAGACAGCAACTGCTTTTCACTGACCCATGACGAGATGATGCTCATCAGCAAGGACAATGTACTGAACTTTCTTGAGACTGAATATTTCATTTAAAGGATTATCAGTGGAGAGTATACCCTTCCTCTCTTTTTGTCATTAAAATATCTATTCGTGTATGAAACCGTGGTGATAGGATATCACAGTTTGGTTGTTTTTTTTTTTTAAATATATTTAAAAAATATATATATATATATTTAATTTCCTTTCTTTTAAAAAAGCTTTTGCATTTTTGGCTGTGCTGGGTCTTAGTTGCAGCATACACACTCTTAGTATGTGGAATCTAGTTCTCGGACGAGGGATTGAACCTGGGCCCCCTGCCCTGGGAGCATGGAGTCTTAGCCACTGGACCACCAGAGAAGCCCCATGGTCATTGTTTCTGTTTTGATTTCCTTGGAAAAATTAAAAGTTGGCAAACTGACACGTCTCCCCAGATTTAGACCTGAAGTTTTGCCAGGGTTCAAAACTAAAAAATGTGACCGTCCCGCTAGCACACCACATGGTGGATCTGAGTAAGACAAACCTTAAGTATAAATCCAACTCTGGTACTTCCTGATTGCATGAACTTCTCTGTCTTGTCTGAGCCACAGGCTGCTCACCAATTGTTCAGTTGCTCAGTCATGTCCGACTCTTTTCGACCACATGGACTTCAGCACACCAGGCCTCCCTGTCCATCACCAAATCCCGGAGTTTGCTCTAACTCATGTCCATTGAGTTGGTGATGCCATCCGACCATATCCTCCTCTGTCATCCCCTTCTCCTCCCGCCTTCAGTCTTTCCCAGCATCAGGGTCTTTTCCAATGAGTTGGCTCTTCACATCAGGTGGCCAAAGTATTGGAGTTTCAGCTTTAGCATCAGTCCTTCCAGTGAATATTCATGGATGATTTCCTTTAGGATGGACTGGTTGGATCTCCTTGCAGTCCAAGGGACTCTGAAGAATCTGATGGCCTTTGAACAGTAGTGCTCATCAATAGTGGGATAATAATTTATACCTCATATTGGTTATAATCCATGTGTAAATGACCTGGCATGTTAGAGACTTTTATGGCAGCCATTATACAAAAATCTTTTTGGCTTCAGCAAAAATTCTTGCAATAGCATTTTTTCACTTCCTGTCCCTTCTTGGAATTTATAAATTGAAAAATAGGAGCCACAGGCAACCAATGCACCACTTGGTGTGGGCTCTTTCCTACGGTCATGGCTCCCAGCCTGAAGGTTCACAGAAGGAGACACGCTGACATCTGTATCTCCAGAAGGGAGATTAAATCTCGGGTGAATCTGTTAGAAGGAAGACGTTTCAAAATTTGAGAGCACAGCTGAATGCCAAAAGTAAATTATACCATAAGCCAGATGTTCCAGGAACTTCTTTTCCATTTTTTCTTTTTTTTTGCCTGAAGGAAAAGTTTTAGTTCATAAAGAAAACAATGAGCAGAAACTGTTATCGCAGAAGTGTTCATGGTTATTTAAAATGAGACCATTTGAAAATAATCAAAGAGGTGCACAATGATTTAGAGAGAAAGTTGTTCATTTCAGTGTTATTTATCATGTGTTAAATGCAGAAACATTCTAAATGGCTTACCATAAAGGATATGTTATATAAATTACAGCACTTTCATTTGATGGACTGCTATACAGCCATTAAAATTATGTTGTTGGAGAATATTTAATGTCTTGAGGAAAGCTTTGCAACATTTTTGAGCACAGAGAGCAGATTGCAAAGTAAAATATATAATGTGATCATATTTTATGCCCTTATCATCCAGATATCAGTTGGAACTTCTTAAACTTTGAGATCCAGATAAGACTGGCTCAAATACCCAGTCCCACAGCCTTGGGAAGTCAAAGCCTCACCAAGATTTCTCCAAGATCCTAAGGATCTACCTTCTCACTGTTCCTTCTGCTTCTTCTAAGTCATTGCTTCTCTCTACCATTTTGAATTCAATGTGAAATCCAACCTCTCTTTTCTATTTGCAAAACAAAACTGAAAGCAGTAAAGTCAGCTGTATTGAGCTTCCTTCTACCTTCAGTGGCTTTGGAGTTCAGGTAGGAGAGATGGACAGGATGGAGGAAAAATCCTACCACTGTAGTGGAGTGAATTGTTAGCATATGTTCAAGTCCTAAATCCACGAACCCATGAAAGTGACATTATTGGAGGGGAGGGGGTCTTTGCATATGTAATTAACATAAGGATCTCTAGATAAGATCGTTCGGGATTAAGATGGCCCCTAATTCCCATGACAGGCATCCGTGTAAGACACAGAAGAGAGACCAAGGGAGATGGGTTGAATACCCTGGGAAGATGGAGGCAGAAACTGGAGTTATGGTGCCACAGCCAAGGAATACCTGGAGCCACCNCCACGGTCACGGCAAACGTCCTGGGAGTCATGACTCCAAGTGTCTTGTTTGGGATGGGCTGGTGATCTTACTCCTGGTTACAGTGGTTCTCACGTGGCTGCTGCCTTCCGTGATCCTGTCGGTGTGAAGGAGGAGCTGTAATGAGGTGTTACAGTACAACACTGAGGTGATTATATATACTGAGGCGGTTTTCAGGAAACACGTTTTATAAATAGAGAATAGATACCTGATGTCAACATTTGGATCTTCAGATCACTACTTAAGAATAGATTCTTGAGGGACTTCGCCCTGGCTTTGCAGTGGTTAAGACTCTGAGTTTTCAGTGCAGGAGGTATGGGTTCGATCTCTGGTTGGAGAATTACGATCCCATGTGCTGCACGGCACAGCCAAGAAAAAAAAAATTGATTCTTGGATTAAGTCTTCATTTCCTACCTCCTTGCACAAATCCTGAAGGGAGAAAACAGAAACCAGGAAAAGTTTGAGATTCAGATCCTCGGGTCCTCCTCCTTCAAGAGATGGACAGTAGACGTCATTCCGAAACCCACAGAGCTAAACTCCCTCAGATGGGAAATGTCTTACTTGAATTTCTCAGAAGCNGGGAGAAAACAGAAACCAGGAAAAGTTTGAGATTCAGATCCTCGGGTCCTCCTCCTTCAAGAGATGGACAGTAGACGTCATTCCGAAACCCACAGAGCTAAACTCCCTCAGATGGGAAATGTCTTACTTGAATTTCTCAGAAGCCAAAAATGTGCTTATCTTCATTCCATACATTCTGCATTGACTTCACAGAGGTTGAAACACTGATATGGGAATGGCTAAATGCTAACAGGCTTGTACTTGTGTGAAAAACACCAAGTTGAACTACTTCCCAACAGCCCAAGCCTCTGAGGAGATGGTCACTTTTGCAGGGGAGGCAGTTGCTAGTCACATGTATGTTCTAGGAATGAGTTTTTGCCCTTCATGACATAAAGGTGTTATACCTGTGTGACCACATGGTAATGTTTGATATTGAAATGAATAGACCTTTATCTTAACTCCCAGGATTCTTTGGAGGGTTAAATTGGACCACGTATATCAAGTGCCACTCACCATACTTACAAGCCATTATTTTTATTAATATTGTTATTATACATTACTTATGAGGGTTTTCTTCCTCAGGGTATTCTGTTTAGAGGGTGCTGTTGCTACTGACCTTTCTGGACTACCTTTGTGACATGCCGTCAGAGTCTATAACAAGTGTGCTTAAATATATTCAGTGTTGATAAAGTTGTGGTCTTCAAGGAGAGATTGAAATTTGGGAAACAGCTAAAAATCTGATGACTGATGAGAATATTCAAGCTAATGGTACCATTTGCAATTAAAAAATAAAGCATAACTCTCAACTAATAGACTGGTTTTCTTCCTGGGGAGAATGCCCATTCTCTGAAGGCCTCTTCCAGTGAATAATGTTCTGAACAATGGTGGCATTGTCTGGGCGCCCACGGGGATTGCTGTGGCAGACATTCAAGTTGTACTGTCACATGGGAACCAAAGTGCAAAGAAGACAGTATCTTCACCCATTCTCTGATTCCAGCTCCAAAAAGGACAGCATTCCTATGCTGTAAGAACAGATGGCTGTGGAAAGTCATGTTAGATTTGGTCTGAAAATATTTGTAGGAGGAGGGTGCTAGATGAAGAGGCCCTGGTGCATCTTGCCTGGACATTTTGGGAAAAGTGCTCAACTTGATACCAGAGGATCTGCAACCATGAACATCTTGTGTGGTCTTTTAACCAAGTAACTGCAGCCTCTGTAGGGCCTCAGTTGCCTGCTTTGGGGAATAGGAATGTATTTGCCCTTTCTGTTAACCCACCTTTGGGCTTTTCAAGTGGCACAATGGTAAAGAATCTGCCTGCCAATACGGGGGACACAAAAGACACAGGTTCAATCCCTGGGTTGGGAAGATCCCTTGGAGTAGGAAATGGCAACTCACTCCAGTATTCTNATCATTCATAAATATTCTGAAAAATAGATGGTGAGCGCTAGGACGGGGGAGGAGAGGTTTTTTGGTGGCTCAGTGGTAAAGAATCCACCTGCAATACAGGGAGCTGTAGGAGATGCAGGTTCGATCCCCGGGTCAGGAAGATTCCTTGGAGGAGGGCATGGCAACCCACTCCAATATTCTTGCCTGGAGAATCCCATGGACAGAGGAGACTGGTGGGCTACATTCCACGGGGTCACAAAGAGTCAGGCACGACCGAAGTGAGCTAGCATGCATGCATGCCTGGAACAGGGGTGCTGGGGGAATGTACTATGTGGACACCACCATCTTTGAAGATAAAGCCTCTCTCATTGTAATTTAAATAAATGGGAAGATGCTTGTTTTTTTAATATTTGCATAAGCAAGACTTGTATCAATGAACGTGTAAAGTGAGGAACTCACAGGATAAGCCAAGGAGACTGGGAAATCAATATACTTTTCCAAAGAAAGAAAGAAAGTGAAGTCGCTCAGTCATGTCCGACTCTTTGTGAACCCATGGACTGTAGCCTACCAGGCTCCTCAGTCCATGGAATTTTTCCAGGCAAGAGTACTAGAGTAGGTTGCCATTTCCTTCTCCAGGGGATCTTCCCAACCCAGGGAACGAATCCAGGTCTCCCACACTGCAGGCATACACTTCACCGTCTGAGCCGTACTTTTCCAAGGCATAGCTTAATAGTGATTTGATCTAACTTTTACTCTTTTTTTCTTGCAGGCTTGGCTGTGCTCTGAACCAGAGGGGAGTCCATGTGATTCTGTTTGACATCAGCCGCCCTGCTCAGACCATTCCAGAAGGCATCCGGTTTATACTAGGAGACATCCGCCGTTTCTCTGACATAGAGAACGCCTTCCAGGGTGTCGATGTGGCTTGTGTGTTCCATATCGCGTCTTACGGTATGTCGGGGCGCGAGCAACTGAATCGAAGCCTAATTGAAGAAGTCAACGTGGGGGGCACGGACAACATCCTCCAGGCATGCAGGAGGAGGGGGGTGCCAAGGTTAGTGTACACGAGCACTTTCAACGTCATCTTCGGAGGGCAGGTCATCAGAAATGGAGACGAATCTCTGCCTTACCTGCCCCTTCACCTCCATCCTGATCACTACTCTCGGACCAAATCTATCGCTGAGAAGAAGGTGCTGTCAGCCAATGGTACGGCCCTAGAGAAGGGCGGTGGGGTCTTGAGCACCTGTGCCCTGAGGCCGGCTGGCATCTATGGGCCTGGAGAACAGAGGCACCTCCCCAGGATAGTGAGCTACATAGAGAAGGGCCTGTTCAAGTTTGTGTATGGAGACCCCGAGAGTCTGGTGGAATTTGTCCACGTGGACAACTTGGTGCAGGCTCACATCCTGGCCTCAGAGGCCCTGAAAGCCGACAAGGGCCACATTGCCGCCGGGCAGCCCTACTTCATCTCAGACGGCAGGCCCGTGAACAACTTTGAGTTCCTCCGGCCTCTGGTTGAGGGCCTGGGCTACAAGTTCCCGTCCGTCCGCCTGCCCCTGACCCTCATCTATTGCTTCGCTTTCCTGACAGAGATGACCCACTTCATCTTGGGGCGACTCTACAACTTCCAGCCTTTCCTCACCCGCACCGAAGTTTACAAAACCGGCATCACACATTACTTTAGCCTGGAGAAAGCCAGGAAGGAGCTGGGGTATGAGGCTCAGCCGTTTGACCTCCAGGAGGCAGTCGAGTGGTTTAAAGCCCACGGTCACGGCAAACGTCCTGGGAGTCATGACTCCAAGTGTCTTGTTTGGGATGGGCTGGTGATCTTACTCCTGGTTACAGTGGTTCTCACGTGGCTGCTGCCTTCCGTGATCCTGTCGGTGTGAAGGAGGAGCTGTAATGAGGTGTTACAGTACAACACTGAGGTGNGTCATGACTCCAAGTGTCTTGTTTGGGATGGGCTGGTGATCTTACTCCTGGTTACAGTGGTTCTCACGTGGCTGCTGCCTTCCGTGATCCTGTCGGTGTGAAGGAGGAGCTGTAATGAGGTGTTACAGTACAACACTGAGGTGGTTATATATACTGAGGCGGTTTTCAGGAAACACACGTTTTATAAATAGACAATAGATAACCTGATGTCAACATTTGGATCTTCAAGTCACTACTAAAGAATAGATTCTTGAGGGACTTCGCCCTGGCTTTGCAGTGGTTAAGACTCTTGAGTTTTCAGTGCAGGAGGTATGGGTTCTATCTCTGGTTGGAGAATTACGATCCCATGTGCTATGCAGCACAGCCAAGAAAAAAAAAATTTGATTCTTGGATTAAGTCTTCATTTCCTACCTCCTTGCACAAATCCGGAAGGGAGAAAACAGAAACCAGGATAAGTTTGAGATTCAGATCCTTGGGTCCTCCTCCTTCAAGAGATGGACAGTAGACTTCATTCCGAAACCCACAGAGCTAAACTCCCTCAGATGGGAAATGTCTTACTTGAATTTCTCAGAAGGNGAAGGGAGAAAACAGAAACCAGGAAAAGTTTGAGATTCAGATCCTCGGGTCCTCCTCCTTCAAGAGATGGACAGTAGACGTCATTCCGAAACCCACAGAGCTAAACTCCCTCAGATGGGAAATGTCTTACTTGAATTTCTCAGAAGGCAAAAATGTGCTTATCTTCATTCCATACATTCTGCATTGACTTCACAGAGGTTGAAACACTGATATGGGAATGGCTAAATGCTAACAGGCTTGTACTTGTGTGAAAAACACCAAGTTGAACTACTTCCCAACAGCCCAAGCCTCTGAGGAGATGGTCACTTTTGCAGGGGAGGCGGTTGCTAGTCACATGTATGTTCTAGGAATGAGTTTTTGCCCTTCATGACATAAAGGTGTTATACCTGTGTGACCACATGGTAATGTTTGGTATTGAAATGAATAGACCTTTATCTTACCTCCCAGGATCCTTTGGAGGGTTAAATTGGACCAAGTATATAAAGTGCCACTCACCACATTTACAAGCCGTTATTTTTATTAATATTGTTATTACACATTCCTTGTGAGGGTTTTCTTCCTCAGGGTATTCTGTTTAGAGGGTGCTGTTGCTACTGACCTTTCTGGACTACCTTTGTGACATGCCGTCAGAGTCTATAACAAGTGTGCTTAAATATATTCAGTGTTGATAAAGTTGTGGTCTTCAAGGAGAGATTGAAATTTGGGAAACAGCTAAAAATCTGATGACTGATGAGAATATTCAAGCTAATGGTACCATTTGCAATTAAAAAATAAAGCATAACTCTCAACTAATAGACTGGTTTTCTTCCTGGGGAGAATGCCCATTCTCTGAAGGCCTCTTCCAGTGAATAATGTTCTGAACAATGGTGGCATTGTCTGGGCGCCCACGGGGATTGCTGTGGCAGACATTCAAGTTGTACTGTCACATGGGAACCAAAGTGCAAAGAAGACAGTATCTTCACCCATTCTCTGATTCCAGCTCCAAAAAGGACAGCATTCCTATGCTGTAAGAACAGATGGCTGTGGAAATTCATGTTAGATTTGGTCTGAAAATATTTGTAGGAGGAGGGTGCTAGATGAAGAGGCCCTGGTGCATCTTGCCTGGACATTTTGGGAAAAGTGCTCAACTTGATACCAGAGGATCTGCAACCATGAACATCTTGTGTGGTCTTTTAACCAAGTAACTGCAGCCTCTGTAGGGCCTCAGTTGCCTGCTTTGGGGAATAGGAATGTATTTGCCCTTTCTGTTAACCCACCTTTGGGCTTTTCAAGTGGCACAATGGTAAAGAATCTGCCTGCCAATACGGGGGACACAAAAGACACAGGTTCAATCCCTGGGTTGGGAAGATCCCTTGGAGTAGGAAATGGCAACTCACTCCAGTATTCTTGCCTGGAGAATCCCATGGACAGAGTAGCCTGGCGGGCTACAGTCCATGGGGTTGCGAACAGACATGACTGACTGACTGAGTATCCAGCGCATTAAGCCACTTTCCCACCTCACAGGGTTTGTCCTGAGCATAAAGTAAGATGTAGTGAGTACTTTTAATATACAATTTAATATATAAATTGCAACATTAATATAAGATGGTGGTGGAATTGTTTTTAGTAAAATATGAGTCTTTTATTTTGCATTTCATGAAGTTAACTTAGTCTGAAGTTAACTTGTCTGACCAAGGCTTCCCTGGTGGCTCAGATGGTAAAGAATCTGCCTGCAATGTGGGACACCTGGGTTTGATCCCTGGGTCAGGAAGATCCCCTGAAGAAGGGGATGGCAACTGACTTCAGTATTTTTGCCTGGAGAATTCCATGGACAGAGGAGCCTGGCAGGCTACAGTCCATGGGGTCACAATGAGTCAGACATGACTACGTGACTAACACTTTGACTTTTCAACTTGTGTGAGTATCTGCAGCATATCTAACACTCCAGGTGCTAAAGGACAGTGTATCTGCCCTTTACAGAGTTGCAGTCCAGCAGTGACATGGTGTATCCATACGGGAAGGTGGCTGAGAGACCAGATAAGTGCAGTAAAGCATTTTTATTTTATTTGTTGTCACTGAGAGGCCTCAGACTTTCAGAACATTTTTAATGAAGTCCTTCAAAAGAATGGCAGATAATTCTAAGTTTTCTTATACCAACTATACTGAGCATAGTGGATTTTTCTTGTTTATGTTTTCTACAATGAAGATATCTAAATGAAATTGATAAATGGGCTTCATTGTCATCTAAATATGAGACATTTGATGTTCTCACAACATTTGACATACTTGCCTAATATCTCCTTGAGACATAATCCATTTACTTTTCATGAACTCGCATTCTTCTGGCCTTTCTCCTTGTTTTAATGATTTATTGTTACATAACAAATTACCCCCCAAGACATATCATCCTAAAATAACAAATATTACTTCTCGGTTGGTGTGGGCCAGATATCTGGATGTGGCCTACCTGAGTAAGTTCTAATTTAGGGTCTCCTGACGTTGGCTGGCGCTACAGTCATCAGAAAGCTTGACTGAATCCAGAGGATCCACTTCCAGGATCATCCATGCTACTGTGGGCAGGAGAACTCAGTTCCTCAGTATGTGAGCATCTCCGTAGGACTCACTGTGTGGCATCCTCATGACATGGCGACTGGCTTCCCCCCCAGAGCAGGTGATTCAAGAAAGCAAAGTGGAAGCTGCAGTGTCTTTCATGATTTGTCCTCAGACGTCACACAGTGCACTCCACACTATGTATACTTTACACAGGTCAGTCCTTTTCAGTGTAGTATTCAGTACGAATAACGGAAGAGGAGTGTTGGGGGTCCCATCTTGGAGGCTGACCTCCACCATCTGACTCATCCTTCCTCTTCCATGAAAGGTAGCCTATATTTACAACTACATAATTTTCTCAGCCTGCTTCCCCTTGGTAGAATTTGAGGGGGTCCAAGCGAAGAACTGGCTCCTTGAAAAAGACCCTGATGCTGGGAAAGATTGAAGGCAGGAGGAGAAGGGGACAACAGAGGATGTGATTGGATGGCATCACCAATTCAATGGACATGAGTTTGAGCAAGCTCCAGGAGTTGATGATGGACAGGGAAGCCTGGCCTGCTCTGGGGGGAAGCCAGTCGCCATGTATGAGGATGCCACATAGTGAGTCCTACAGAGATGCTCACATGCTGAGGAACTGAGTTCTGCCCACACTAGCACGGATGATCCTGGAAGTGGATCCTCTGGCTTCAGTCAAGCTTTCTGATGACTGCAGCACCAGCCAACGTCAGGAGACCCTAAACTAGAGCTTACCCAGGTAGGCCACACCCAGATATCTGGCATGCTGCAGTCCATGGGGTCTCAAAGAGTCGGACACGACTGAGTGACTGAATTGAACTAAAAGGCCTCTTTCCCTTTTGTAGTGTATCCCTTTCAGTCCTAATTATTGTGAACACGTTCTTTGTCTCCTAGGAATCTCACTGCAGTCACTCTATTAGGCGAAAGCCCCACCCACATATTTCTCTGAGATATATTCTATACTGTGGGTTTCTCCTGAGACTATTGAGGGACAAATGCCCTCAAGCGTCTTAGAAATCTTACTGTTTGAACCAGACCTCTTTCTGCTTGGACCAGAGGCACCAGTTTAGGTCTCTAAAGATTCAGGCCTCAGAAGATTTTAGCCACCAGCTTGGTCACGCACTGTCATTTCCACAATCTATGGGCTGCCCTGACTAGCTGCCTCCACACGGGAGGAGCCTCTAGGATATGAAAACCAAGAGGTGGGGTCATGGAGGCCAAGCTGGAGCCTGCTCCCACACTTCTGCATCTCACCAGTTTTTCATGATCAATTTCTTCCATGCTCAGCATGAGGCTCTTGTCGAATACCACAGTTTCTCCTGAAGTGAACTCGTTCAAGCTCCTGGCTTTAATTTCCACCTCTATTCCAAATGCATTGATACAATACTAAATTTATAGTTCTAGCCCCACACATCCAACCACCTCTGCACCTCCAGCTGGATATTTCCCAAGCACTTTTCAGTAAACATATCTAACATGAAATTCACAATCCCTCCAAATTCTTACAGTGTTCCTGTCCTTAATAGATGTCACCAATGTTGAATTTCTCATGCCAGAAATCTGGGATAATCTTTGCTCCTGGCTGCCCTTAACCTGACACATCTGATCCACCTTTAGCCCTTGAGTTTACCTTCTGCCCAATTTACCACTGCCCATGGTACAGGTGTCACTGCTCTCCCCTGGCTCCAGTAACAGCCTCTTTTCTCTTCCATCTGCATCCATTTCTGTGTCCCTTTAACCCGTTCTCCGCATGCTAAGCAGAGTGGTCTTATAAAGCTGTAAATCTGTGTCACTTCCCTACTCCAAGCTCTCTGGGTTTAGGTTGAGAATCCTTAATGCAACCCAATTTGCCTGATGTGACTCTGCCTACCTCTCCCTGGTCATCTCACACCATACTGCCTTCTCTGCCCGGCTACACCAGCTTCTTGCAGGGTCCTGAGTTCTGAGCGTCTCACACCCCCTCCCTGTCTTACTGACCTGTGTGTTTATTTCATATCTCAGGTTGATTTTCTTCAGGAGGCCTTCCATGATCCTAACAATTTAGGGTTGGCCCTCCAGCCACAAGCCCTTGTAGCACCTGCTGCTCTTGTGTGGCCTTTCTCACAGCTGTCATAGTTTGAGTCATCATGTGTCGATTGCCTGTAAGTTCCATGAGGGCAGAACTTTTCCTTGCTTACTCTTGTGCCGCTAACACCTAACACAATATAGGAATTCAATGATAAGTATTTGTTATAAAAATACTTATTGAATTAATGCCGTTTTTCCTTCCAAGGGTGAATACCCATTTCTTCATGTACATCACTTACTGTTTGTAATCTCTTGAAAACTGGGAAAATATCCAACCTACGAGAATTGTGTGTCAACTACGTCAACAGTAGATGAAGTCTAGTAAATCAGTAAGCTCATTCTCCGTATAAATTGGTGGCACTCCATCCACATCGGAGCCGAAAAACCAACCACTTAAAAGAACTCAATCTATTATCTGAAAGGCAGCTCCTTTTCTTTCTAAGGTCAGGAGAGACTGCAGTTAAGGAATTCCATTATTACAGGGTTCCCAACTTCCCTCAACCAGGTGGAGCCTCCAAACCTGCATAGAACTATGAAATGATGCTCAGCCTTGTGCATGCTGGGGGATGGCAGAGGGGAATCTCCTAGACGCCTGAGCATAAGCCATTCAGCACTGCCACCCAAAACACTGCCTCCAAGGAATGGGTGAGTAGTTATCTATAAGCCTGTGGGAGGGTCACACCATGTGACATAGAGCCCTGTCATGGAACCCAAAGGTCATGCCAAGCTGCTGGAGTCCACAGGAAGGAAGAGTGGCCCAGCAGGCCTGTTCAAATCCTGGATTTGCTTAGCGCTGCTCCAGTCATAGGTGGCAGAGGATGCCATATTAAGAACTGTAGCAGTTACAGAAGGGCCAATTAACTAATTGTGGCACCAAATTACCTAGGTTATCGTATTTCTCAAACTATAGAGTCGGCATAGGGATTCTTTTCAAGAGGAGGTTTTATTGTCCTAAATCACGTAATATGCTGATTGTAAGAAATCCAGTATTGCTGTGTCATAGATTTAATTTGTTTGCTCACAACGTTGGGGCATCTTCTACGGTGGATTCCTTCCAAATCCCTACCAGTTCACTGAGCCTTACAGACAGGTTAGAAGAAATAGCCTACAGAATTCTACTCCTTGTCCCCAACATAGCCATGCACCCTAGAGTTAAGAACACCCTCTGTTAGCTGGCATGGGAAGCCAACGCCAGCAATTCTTATTGAAATTGTCACTGTTGGCTACCATCATCTCTTGCGACACCCGCCCCCTCCCATTTCGAAATAAGAAATCCAATCCCAGCCCTTCCTTAGGACTGACCTCCGCAAGCAAGACCTAGCCAATCAAAAAACTGCCCTCCTTCTGACTGTGGTCATTGGGCAAGAGTGGGCCAATCAATGTCCTCCTCAACTTTTTCCGTGAAAGTTCAGCAGGGAAATAGCTTTTGCGGAGGTTGCTTCTTTGCGGGGCGGTTGGGGGATTGTCGCAGCTTTGGGGCTGCCATTCTGATAATGTTTGGGCTCCTGGTTCAAGTTGTGAGTTGAGCACACTAGGGCCATGAAATGGAGAGAGAGAGCGAGGAGGTCCTCAGAGCCGGCACCTCGCCTTTGCCTCCCGCCCAAGGCTCACCTCTTCCTGGACAATGATGTCATGTGAGTCTCCGTATACTTTGTTTTCTGCTTGGTTTTTTGAGCTGAGTTTTTCCTCCGTGAATTGGAAAAGGTCTTGGTTTATAGTCTCCACTGCCCGATCCTGGGCATAGAGGAACATCCTCTGTAGTTTCCGAAGACACTCACTCTCCATTCTCCTGTGCGTCACCTTCCTTACAAAGAAGGCCTTTTCTAGCACCCCCCCCCCCCCCCCACCCCCAGNGAACGGTTATGTATACTTTACCACAAGTATACATGTGCAAAGTCTGAAAACTTTCCCTGGTGGTTGTGGTTCAGAAGCTCTGTGTGGGTTGGGAGTCTACAATCCAGTGTTCCTTCTCTTCCGACAAGAAGGTGGAAAATGCTGCCAGATAACAAACACGTGCTCCCTTTGCAAGATCCTAAACACGCGGCTCCTGCATACTCGTTGCTTTCCCCTTCCAGTGCTGTGCACTGCTCACCTTTGCTGAACGACTGGAGGGGGAACTGGGGCTCACAGAAGAACCTTAAACCGAGGTGACCTCCTGCCTCCTTTTCCAACCATAGGCCCCGTGGTCTGTTGACTCACAAGCATGCTACTTCCTAGTGCTGACTCCTCCAGGCCACCTGGAACCCACTTCCTTTGGCCCAAGGGTTTCTTTTGGGATGCCTCTCTTGGGCCTGGTTACCTGATCTTTTGGGCACAAAGTAGCTGTTTGCTGTTGAAAATCTAACCAGAAATGGAGTCAACCAGACCACAGCACCCCTATACTCTGCAGATTCATACAATATTACCCAACTCCACACACGGGGAAGATACTTCTATTACTGAACTCAAGTGTAACTGTTACCAAGGCAAAATCTAGCTCACCCCAAGAAATCACATAAAACAGTGACCTGGGCAGTGACCTGGACAGTCTTGCAGCCAACAAGGGGCTGACCTGCAGTAATTTGCAAGGTTTATTTTTAACAGATCTGGTTGAAGCATGCAAGTAATTAAAACATTCTTCATTACTAATATGTGGTATTTTAATCCTGGCAAATATTCTAGATATGTTTTTCTCCGGTCCTCCCGGGGAGCCTTATTACAGATCTAAAAGTAAAATACTTTCTTACCAATACATATTTTTAGTTCGTGTTGTGAGAATTGAGTTGCTATGTGCTGTTCACCATCTCTAGAATCTAGTGTCCTGAATAGCTAATAGGGCTCTGAAATGCTGCCCAGCTCTGAAGAGGAATTACTTGTTGTCTTGCTGGGGCAATTGCAACACCTACACTTAAGTTGTCATCATGCAGTTTCATCAGAGATTTTTGCTTCTAGATATGTTTATCACTAGGATAATGATGGATGTAATCCATCACCCTCGTTAACGAAGTTATTCAAAGAAGGTCATTTTCACTGGTTAATTGCTACTATTTGTTGAACATTTACTGTGTCTAAGTCTCTCTATATTTCCTAAACTTATGTAATTCTCTCAGTGCTTTAAAAAGTGGGGACTTTTATCATCCCCAGTGTACAGGTGAGGAATTTGTGGTGTTGGGAGGTGAAGCATCTGGCCCAGGTCACCCAAGTCACTCGACCAGGAAGTGGCAAAGCTTGGATTTGAGACACGTTCACTTGAATCCAGATGTTAAACTCTTAAAAAAAATCACAGTTGATTTACAGTGTGTTAATTTCTATTGTACAGCAAAATGATTCCGTTATATATATATATTTATATTCTTTTCCATTGTAGTTTATCACAGACTGTTGAATATAGTGCTGTGTGCTCTAACAGTAAGACCTTGTTTATCCATTCTATAGATAATAGTTGACATTTGCTAATCCCAGCCTCACAGTCCATCCCTTCTCCACCCCCTTCTCCTTGTCAACCACAAGTCTGTTCTCTATGTCTGTGAGTCAGTTTCACAGATAAGTTCATGGTCATATTTTAAATTGCGTAAATATTTGATATTATTTGCCTTACCCTTTCCGACTTCATTTAGTACGGTAATCTCTAGTTGCATCCATGTTGCTGCACGTGGTGTGATTTGGGGTGTTTTCATGATTGAGTGGTGTCCTGTTGTGTGTATATATGTACTACATCTTCTTTGTCCATTCTTCTCTTGATGGACAAGTTGCTTCCATGTCTTGGCTGTTGTGAATAGTGCTGCTGTGAGCATGGGGGTGCATGTGTCTTTTTTAATTATAGTTTTGTCTGGATATATGCCCAGGAGTGGGATTGCTGGATCATATGATAATTCTATTTTTAGTTTTATGAGGAACCTCCATACTGTTTTCCATAATGGCTGCACCAATTTACATTCCCAGCAACAGTGTAGGAGGGTTCTGTTTTCTCCATACCCTCTCCAGCATTTGTTATTTGTAAGTTTTTCAATGATGGCCATTCTGACTGGTGTGAGGTGGTACCTCACTGTAGTTTTGATGTGTGTTTCTCTAATGATTAGCAACGTTAAGCATTTTTTCATGTGCCTGTTGACCATCTGTATGTCTTCTTTGGAGAAATGCCTATTTAGTTGTTCCGCCTATTCTTCGAATGGGTTGCTTGGGTTTTTGTTGTTGTTGCTGCTGCTGTAGAGTTATATGAGCTGTTGTGTATTTTGGAAATTAAGTGCTTGTTGGTCCTATTGTTTGTGGATATTTTCTCCCATTCTGTAAGTTGTGTTTTTGTTTATTTCTTTGCTGTGTCAAAGTTTATCAATTTCATTAGGTCTCATTTGTTTTAGTTCTGCTTTCATTTCTATTGTCTTATGAGACTGACCTAAGAAAATCTTGGTACAATTTATGTAAGAGAATATTTTGCCTATATTCTCTTCTAGGATATTTTATGGTGTTGTGTCTTATGTTTAAGCCTTTAAACCATTTAGAGTGTATTTTTGTCGGACACCAAACTCTTGATGACCATGTCTGAAGTGGCTGTATCATTTTAACATTACACTATACAAGGCCAAACATCACCTAAACTCCTTTTGCAATTAAAATAAATGGTTGTATTTATTTGCAGCAAAAAAAAAGTTACTGTGCATAGTGACTTTTGCTGCACAAACCCTTAATAAGTCATAAGCAAAGCATTATTTTACAGATGAATGTGCTATGTGGTGGAGCTGGTGTGTGTGTGTGTGTGTGTAGGCAGGTTAATCTATTGAATCTCATTTATTTAGTAAACAGTATAGCATGTTAGAGCCCTAATAATCCATAAGGCATCCTCCAAGAATAAATGGCTTGCCCTTGCATCTAATTACCAGCATTGGTCACATTTTACATAACCTAATCTCCTCTCCTCGTTGGTATCCGAGAGCAGAGCCCACATATTACTCCCTGTTGATTGATATCTGCCTTCCTTACAATCTCTTACACCATTTTAGACACAGAGCACAGGCCTAATAAATACCTGTCAGAATAATGAAAACACAAAGTCCAAGTTTTAGACATGAGACCAGAGAAAAGGGGCAGGACGCACATTCTAATCATTATTTTTCTTTTACTGAAGTACAGTTGATTTTCAGTGTTGTTAATTTCTGTTGTACAGTAAAGTAACCCAGTTATACACATATATGCTGCTGCTAAGTCACTTCATTCATGTCCGACTCTGTGTGACCCCATAGACAGAAGCCCACCAGGCTCCCCCGTCCCTGGGATTCTCCAGGCAAGAACACTGGAGTGGGTTGCCGTTTCCTTCTCCAATGCATGAAAGTGAAAAGTGAAAGTGAAGTCGCTCAGTCGTGTCCAACTCTTCGCAACCCCATGGATCACAGCCCACCAGGCTCCTCTGTCCATGGGATTTTCCAGGCAATAGTACTGGATTGACGTGCCATCGCCTTCTCCAAATACACATATATACATTCCTTTTAATATTCTTTTCCAGTATGGTTTATCCCAGGATATTGAATAGACTTCCCTGTGCTGTATAATAGGACCTTGTTGTTTATCCATCCTGTATGTAATAATTCACATCTACTAACCCCAGACTCCCAGTCCATCCTTCTCCCACCCTGTCTTCCCTTTGACAACTGACAAGTCTGTCCTCTGTGTCCATGATTGTTCCATTGGTGTGTTCATTTGTGTCATAATTTAGATTCCACAAATAAATGATACCATATGTTGTATGTCTTTCTGAATTCACTTAGTATGATGATCTCTTGGTCCATCCATGTTGCTGCAAAAGGCACTCTTTCATTCGTTTCTATGGCTGAGTAATAAGGACTTCACAGCTGGCTCAGTGGAAAGAATCTGCCTGCCAATGCAGGAGATGTGGGTTTGATCTTTGGGTTGTTAAGATTCCTTGGAGTAGAAAGTGGCAACCTACTCCAGTATTCTTGCCTAGAAAATTCCATGGACAGAGGAGCCTAGTGGGCTGCAGTCCATGGGGTCACAAAAGAGTTGGGCGTGACTGAGCAGCTGCGTGCACATATGCACAATATTCCATTGTCTGTATGGACTGCATCTTCTTCATCCGTCCATCTATTGATGGACGTTTAGGTTTTTCCATGTCTTGGCTGTTTGTGAATAGTGCTGCTGGGAACATAAGAGTGTGTATATCTTTTTAAATTATAGTTTTGTCTGGATATATGCCCAGGAGTGGGGTTGCTAGACGGTATGGAATTTTATTTGTAGTTTTCTGAGGGACCTCCATGCTATTTTCCACAGTGGCTTCACCAACTTATATTTCTTCCAACACTATAGGAGGGTTCCCTTTTCTCCACAACCTCCCCAGCATTTGTTATTTATAGATTTTTAATGATGGCCATTCTGACTGGTGTAAGGTGGTACCTCATTGTGGTTTTGATTTGTGTTTCTCTAATAATTATCGATGTTGAGCATCTTTTCATGTGTCTCTTGGCCATCTGTATGTCTTCTTTGGAGAAATATTTCTTTGGTTCTTCTGCCCATTTTTTGATTGGGTTGTTTTTCTGTTGTTGAGTTGTATGAGCTGTTGGTATATTTTGGAAATTAAGCCTTTGTCTCATTGTTTGGAAATATTTTCTCCCAGTCCATACATTATTTTGTTTATGGTTTCCTTTGCTATGCAAAAGCTTGTAAGGTTAATTAGGTCCATTTGTTTATTTTTATTGCTGTTGTTGTCTTGGGAGACTGACGAGCTAAGCAAACCTAAGCACAATTTATGTCAGAATATTTTGCCCATAATCTCTTCTAGGAGTTTTATGGATAGGCACACATTATAGATGATGAAAAAGAGACACAGCTGTTGAGGTGCAGTAAAGATTGGCTGGAGGGGACTTCTGGCAGTTCAGTGGTTAAGAATCCGCTCTTCTACTTTAGGGAGACAAGTTCAATCCCTGGTCGGGGAACTAAGATCCTGCATGCCTTGCAGTTCAGTAAAACAAATAAAGAAATAGACAGGCTGAAACCAAGGTAGCTTTGAGAATACTCCGGTCATTGACCTTTAGCTAATTATGTTTTTTCTGTTCAGTCACTCAGTTATGTTCAACTCTTTGTGACCCCTTGGACTGCAGCATGCCAAGCTTCTCTGTTCATCACTGTCTCCTGGAGTTTACTGAGACACATGTCCATTGAGTCAGTGATGCCATCCAACCATCTCATCCTCTGTCATCCCCTTCTCCTCCTGCCTTCAATCTTTCCCAGCATTGGGGTCTTTTCCAATGAGTCAGCTCTTTGCATCAGGTGGCCAAAGTATTGGAGCTTCAGCTTCAGCCCTTCCAATGAATATTCAGGACTGATTTCCTTTAGGATTGACTGGTTTGACCTCCTTGCTGTCCAATGGACTCTCAAGAGTCTTCTCCAGCACCACAGTTTAAAAGCATCAGTTCTTTGGCACTCAGCTTTCTTTATGGTTCAACTCTCACATCCATACATGACTTCTGGAAAAACCATAGCTTTGACTAGATGGACCTTTGTTGGCAAAATAATGTCTCTGCTTTTTAATATGCTGTCTAGGTTGGTCATAGCTTTTCTTCCAAGGAGCAAGCATTTTTTCATTTCATGGCTGCAGTCACCATCTGCAGTGATTTTGGAGCCCTAGAAAATAAAGTCTGTCACTGTTTCCATTGTTTCCCCATCTATTTGCCATGAAGTGATGGGACCGGATGCCATGACCTTAGTCTTTTAATGTTGAGTTTTAAGCCAGCTTTTTCACTCTCTTTTCCCCTTCGTCAGGAGGCTCTTTAGTTCCTCTTCACTTTCTGCCATAAGGGTGGTGTCATCTGCATATCTGAGCCCATTATACCTTCTCTGTAATACTAAAATCCACTCTCCCTTACTCTGTGACAGTTCCCAGGCCAATCGTAAAAGGCCAAAAAGTGGGCAGTGGCCCAATACCTGTGAAATCCCCACCCTTCCCTGAAATGGCACAAATATGCCTCCCACTCCTTAGCCTATTAAATTACCTAATGCATAAAAACCTACAACACCCACGCCCCAGCCTGCTCTCACTTTGAGACGTCTGTGGATGGAACGTGTATCTCTCTAAGGAAACTTGCTTTCCCTTTACTGAGGCTCACTTTTGAATTCTTTTCTGCACAAAGTCAAGAACCCTCTCTTGGCAGTCTGACCTAAGGATTCCTGCAGGTCCCAGGATGTGACATTTTCCTCTGCTGCAACAGAGAACTTGAATATCTCTGCAACAGAGATATTTAAATTCCATAGAAAGGTGAACTTTTGCCAAAGCCCCTCAGGACAGAAGTTTTTCTACGCACTGGGGTGACTTTAGACCTTTGGCCCAAGTGAAAAAGGGTTCTTTGGTGACAGGTGATCTTGGCCCCCTTCAGTGCACAAGGGATTAACACACTGGTTAGCACTTCCTAAGGCAGGATCCATCTCTAGTTTGCAATGTGACTTCCAGCAAATCTGTCCCTCACCTGTAAGATGGAGATAAAACAGTCCCTGCTCATCTCACAGGGCTTCCTAGGTGGTGCTAGTGGTAAAGAACCTGCTTGCCAGTGCAGGAGACATTAAGAGACACACTTTTGATCCCTTGGTTGGGAAGATCCCCTGGAGGAGGGCGTGGCAACCCACTTCAATTACTCTTTCCTGGAGAATCCCATGGACAGAGGAGCCTGGCTGACTATGGTCCATAGGGTCACAAAGGGTCGCACGTGACTGAAGTGACTTATAACCTGTAAAGCTCTGTGCACATAGAGCCTTAATTAATAGCGGTCCTTCTGGGAGAGGCAGAAGAGTTTGGAGAGGGAGCTGGTGGTATACAGGGGTAGATATGAGACATGACAGTTGAGTTTGAGCCATTCGAATGGAATGCTCAGTAAGTGATTAGCGATGTCGGACTGGAGCTTCAGTGAGAACTGTCTGATCAGGTGAGGATGGTAGCAGTGAAGCTATTTCATTGATTCACTGCTACGAAATCGGTGCTCATTTGGTAACGATGGTTTAAAGTACCTCAGTTCACTGATGCTTTGTGTTCTAAACTGAAAATAAAGAGGGGATTTTTTAAAGATGCAGAGTAGATGGCTCCGTGCTGGAGAAAAAATGATAACTATGCTCTCTGCTTTCAATTTCGATGTGTTTAAATGCTCACAGTGGTGGTGAAGACACATGGTTCAGAGTGGGGCTTGAACCCAGAGTATTCTAATGGCACTCCTTTCGGATGGTACTCGAACACAGCCACTCTTCAGATGGGACTCAAACCCATGATCTCCCAACAGAAACTGTTTATCTGGTCACAGAATTTAATGAAGCTCAGGTTCTTTATCCCTCAGCGCGGAAGGAATTCACCAAGAAGGAAGTAGTTTTATTAACAAAACCTACAACAACAAAAAACTATCCTATCCAGTCCCTAATAGTGTGTCTTGGTTTTAAAGATGAAAAGGTCATTATTAATTCTGTGTGCAGAATACTTCTTTTTAGTTTTAAACGTAGCTGTCTAAATAATCCACACATGGATTTTTCTTAGAAGTTAAAACTCTGCAGATCTGGCCAAAGAATCCTTTTACCAGTGTACCCCCAATCCTGTATATGTAGGTGTTGTATAGAAAATTGGCCTGTAGGGTTCTTTTCTCTCTCCATTCTGTTGCCTTCTACTTCACATTTGTTCTGCTAGTTGTTTCTCCCTAAATTGTGCATCATGGTGACTTACTGGTATTAGAATATATTCCTTATTGGCTGACGGAAGAGGGATGCCGGTGTATGAAATGGTGACTATATGTTCCAGTTTGTCCAAGACAGTTCTGATTTTATGCTTGTTGTCCTGTCTTAACTTTTAATTGTTCTCTTTTTTTCACTCTCATATGTGTCTCATTTTGTATTTTGAATTGTATAGTCACTTTATGTAAGATGCTTAAGTTATAATAGAAAGGATGACATATTTTCCCATAATATCTGTGTTGTAAGTTATGAAGTGGTTTTGAGGGGAAAATATCATTTTGAATGTGTGTAATAGAATCTAGTAGGACATCCTAAATTCTGAGTATGCAGCAGTATTCTGCCAACACTGAAATAATTTTATGAGTACATGTCATTGGCCATCATTTTATGTAATGGGCAGCAAAACACATTTACTGGTGGAAGAGAAGGGAATCCGACATCGGATGGTGTAAAAGCGGATGCTGGTACTCCGTTTCACTGAATGCTGGTAACTGAAAAAAGAAAAGTCACAATGTAATATATATTTGAAGGCATTCCTCTACTGTGCATTCCAAATAAAGCAAACAAAAATTGGTAAAGCCATGTAGCAAGCCATAATACATTTGAATAAATTCCTATGCCAGTAGCCATTGCGCATATAGAAAAATAAATCGCCCAATATTGGTACAAATTATACACTTGAAAGAATTCCAATATCAACCTTGTCATTGCTGTAAAATAAATTTTTGCAGAGTACTACAGTATTCAAGCAAANAACAAAAATTGGTAAAGCCATGTAGCAAGCCATAATACATTTGAATAAATTCCTATGCCAGTAGCCATTGCGCATATAGAAAAATAAATCGCCCAATATTGGTACAAATTATACACTTGAAAGAATTCCAATATCAACCTTGTCATTGCTGTAAAATAAATTTTTGCAGAGTACTACAGTATTCAAGCAAAAAGAAACGCATTTCAATTAACTCAAATGGAACTTGATATTTCAGTAAACATAGCAACCTGAGTCCAAAAGTATTTGTAAAATGCACTTTAACTGTTTCACTCTTCATTTGCACAGAATGTTGAAAGCCATCTGTGCTGCCTGAGCGTAGGTAATTCTCTTTATAATTGACCGTCACTGTGTTAGTAAGTTGAGTCAGTAATCTCCTCAGACAGTGCATTGCCATTCTCACTGTTACGGTAGTTAAGTCTCGTGATCCCATCGCTGCNTTCTATATCAAAGAGAAACTCTGTTTTTAGCTTTTCGAGGTACCTCTGTACTCTTTTCAGTGGTGGCTGCACCAGCTTACGTTCGCACCAGCAGTGTAGAAGGGTTGCCTTTTCTCCGCGCTCTCTCTGGCATTTGTATTGTTTGTACACTTGTTCATAATGGACATCTTGACTGCTGTGAGGTGATGCTTCATTCTAGTTTCGATTTGCATTACTCTGATGACTAGTGTTGCTGAACATCGTTCCACACGGTTCTTGGCCATCTGTATGTCTTCTTTGGAGAAATGTTCATTTAGGTCTTCTGCCCCTTTTTCTATTTTTTGAGTTGTTTTTGTGTTTTTAGTTGTATGAGCTGTTTCTATAATTTGAAAATTAAGCCCTTGTGGATTGCATCATTTGCAAGTATCTCCTCCCATTCTGTAGGTTTTTTGTTTTTGTTTTTTTAATTTTTTAATGGAAGTATATCTTATTTACAGTGTTGTGCCAGTCTTGGCTATACAGAAAAGTAACTCAGTTATATACATATAGACATTTTTTTAATACATTCTTTTCCATTATGGTTTACACAGGATATCAGATAGTTTCCTGTGCTATACAGTAAGACTTTGGTGTTTATCCATCCTATATAGAATAATTTACATCTACAGATCCCAAACTCCCAGTCCTTTCCTCCCCATCCCTCCTCCCTCTTGGCACCCACAAGTCTGTTCTTTATATCTGTGAGTCTGTTTGTTTTGTAGATAGATTCATCTGTGCTATTAATATGTTAGACTCCACATATAAGTGACATCATATGATATTTGTCTCTCTCTCTATGACTTCATCAAGTATGATAATCTTTAATTGCATCCATGTGCCTGCAAATGACATTCTGTTGTTCTTTTTTGTGGCTGAGTAACATCCCACTGCAGCATCCCAAAGAACACCACATCTTCTTTGTCCATTCATCTCTCGGTGGACGTTTAGGTTGTTTCCATGTCTTGGCTGCTGTGGATAGCGCTGCTATGAACATAAGGGTGCATGTATCTGTTTGAATTATATATGTTTTCTGGGCATGTTCCCAGGAGTGGGATTGAATCCTATGGTAATTCTGTTTTTAGTTTTTTAAGGAATCTCCACATTGTTTTCAGTGGTGGCTGCAGCAACTTACATTCCCACCAACAGTGCAGAAGAGTTTCCTTTCCTCCATACCCTCTCCAGGATTTGTTATTTGTAGTCTTTTTATTGGAGTGTACTTGATTTATAATGTTGTTAGTTTCAGATGTACAGTAAAGTGAGCCTGTTGTATAAATAATATCCATTCTTTTTTGGATTATTTTCCTATCCAAGCCATTACAGAGTATTAAGTAGGTTCCCTGTAGTATACGGTAGGTATTTAATACTTAACTATAAAACAGTGTCTATTTTATATATAGTAGTGTGTATATGTCAGTCCCAGTCTTTCAGGTTATCCCTCTCCCCCCACCCTTACTCCCTGGAGTTTATTTTCTACATCCGTAACTCTATTTCTGTTTTGTAGAGGAGTTCACTTGTACCCTTCTTTTCAGATCTTACAGATCCACATGTAAGCAATATCATATGATATTTGTCTTCATCTGAATTACTTCACTCAGTGTGACAGTCTCTTAAGTCCATCCATATTGCTGCAAGTGGCATTATTTCATCCTTTGTAATGGCTGAGTGAGGAGGGCATGGCAGCCCACTCCAGTGTTCTTGCCTGGAGAATCCCCATGGACAGAGGAGCCTGGCAAGCTACAGTGCATGGGGTCACCGAGAGTCAGACAAGACTGAGCCACTGAGCACAATGGCTGAGTAGTGTTTCCCTGTATACGTGTACCACATCTTTATCCATTCATCTTTTGATGGACGTTAAGGCTGCGTACATATCCTAACTACTGTAAATAGTACTGCAGTGAACGTTCGAGTCTGTGTATCTTTTCAAATTATGGTTTTCTCCAGATATGAGTGGGATTGCTGGATCATATGTTAGCTCTATTTTTAGTTTTATAAGGAACCTCCATACTGTTCTCCATGGTGGCTGTACCAGTGTATATCCAACATGTAGGTGCCTTTTCTCTACACCCTCTCCAGCATATTGTTATCTGTAGATTTTTAATGATGGCCCTTCTGACCAGTGTGAGGTGATACCTCGTAGTTTTGATTTGCATCTTTCTAATATTTAGTGATGTTGAGCATCTTTCCATGTGCCCACTGGATATCTGTACATCTTCTTCAGAGAAATATCTACTAAGGTCTTCATTTTTCAGTTGGATTGTTGGTTGTGTTGTTGAGTGGTATGAGCTGTTTATATATTTTGGAAATTAAGCCCTTGTCTGTCACCTCATTTGCAAATATTTTCTCCCATTATATAGGTTGTCTTTTTTTCATGGTTTCCTTCGCTGTGAAAAAGACTGTAGTTTGATTAGCTCCCATTATTGATTTTAGTTTTTTATTTTTATTGCCCCGGGAGACTAAAGAAATGCAGCTGGTTTCTGAATGTTAATCTTGTATCCTGCTACCTTGCTGAATTTGTTTATCAGTCCTAGTGGTTTTCTATATTTATACTAATGGCATCATGTCATCGCATATAATGATGGTTTTACCTCTTCCCTACCAGTTTTGAACACTTTCTCTGGTCTGATTGCTGTAGGTAGGACTTACAATAGTGTGTTGAAGAGAAGTGATGAGAATGGGCATCCTTACTTGTTCCAGATTTTAGCAGAAAGCTTTCAGTGTTGAGTATTATATTGGCTGTGGGTTTGTCATAAATATCTTTTATTATGTTGAGATGTGTTCCCTCTATACCCACGTGGTAAGAGTTGTTTTTTTTAAAATCATAAATGGATGTTGAATTTTTTCAAATACCCTCTGCATATGTTGAGATAATTATGTGGGTTTTGTCCTTTGTTCTGTTGTGTCGTGTATCACATTGGTTGATTTGCATATGTTGAAACATCTCTGTGACCCCGGGGTAAGTCTAACCTGGTCACGGTGTATGACTCTTTGTTTGTGCTGTTGGATTTGGCTTCTTAATATTTGGTTGAGAATTTGCGGGTCTTCCCTGGTGGCTCAGATGGTAAAGTGTCTGCCTGTAATGAGGGAGACTTGGGTTCAATCCCTGGGTCGGGAAGGAGAAGGAAATGGCAACCCACTCCAGTAANTCTGCATATGTTGAGATAATTATGTGGGTTTTGTCCTTTGTTCTGTTGTGTCGTGTATCACATTGGTTGATTTGCATATGTTGAAACATCTCTGTGACCCCGGGGTAAGTCTAACCTGGTCACGGTGTATGACTCTTTGTTTGTGCTGTTGGATTTGGCTTCTTAATATTTGGTTGAGAATTTGCGGGTCTTCCCTGGTGGCTCAGATGGTAAAGTGTCTGCCTGTAATGAGGGAGACTTGGGTTCAATCCCTGGGTCGGGAAGGAGAAGGAAATGGCAACCCACTCCAGTAATCTTGCCTGGAAAATCCCATGGACAGAGGAGCCTGGCAGGCTACAGTCCATGGGGTTGCAAAGAGTCGGACACGACTGAGCGACTGAACTGAACTGATTCATCAGAAATACTGGCCTGTAACTTGTTTTTAGATAGTGTCTGTGATATTCTTGTTATCAGGGTGATGGTGGCTTCGTAGAGTCTTTGGGAGTATTCCTTCCTCTTCAGACTTCAGGAGGAGTTGGAGATGGATCAGTGTAAATTCTTCTTTGTAAACAGTCCTGCTTTTATATTTGTACCAAGCAGAGCAACACTGCCAACATTTTAAGAAGGATAAAACAGCCACAGAGCTAAACTTACCTTTCCCTGTCTCAGTCACTGCCTTCCCCACTGACTCGATCTTTGAACTTTTAGATGTTCCTTTCAGTCCATTTTTATACTTTACCCATCTCGCTATGTGTCTATGAGAAGGAGTACATAGCAGTGTCCTGCATGTAGTTTTAAAAATGTGTATAAATGGTATCACTGAGTGTGCATGCTTCTGCATTTCAGCTTTTCTCAAACATTATTGTTTAAATGTATTTATGATGTGTATGTATGTTGTTCTCCATTTCATTTCACCTCCTTACACTGCTCCATCTTACAAACACCCTACAGTTCCCTGTATCCCTTTCTCTTAATCTATTGTTTTCCATTTTTTCCTTTGCTACATTTGTGTGTATATAGCTCCTTTCACTGATAGTATCATTATGAGATTACCTATGTTATTTCATGCAGCAGCTCGGTCATTTGCAGTTGCTCTATGTGTTCTGTTGTATAAAGACATGCAGTTTAACAGTTGTGCAGGAGACAGACAGTGGAGCTCTTTTCTGGTGTTGCCTAGTGTGGATAATGGTGCTGTAGTACTATCTATAGACAGTCTTGTACATGTCCTTAGGAGACACAGGTATGCATTTCTAGTAGGTATATAGTTATCCTTCAGTATCTGTGGGGATTACTTCCAGGAACTGCTGTGGATACAAAAATCTGAGGATGTTTAAGACCCATAGCCAGCCCTCTGTATCCAAGGATTTGACATCTGTGCATTCAACCAGCTGTGGACTTCAAACATAGTACATGATCTGAGGTTGGTTGAATCCATGGATGAAGTACCTGCAGTTATAGAGGGTTAACTGTATTTAAGGGTGGAATTGCAACCGGTTAACTTTAGAAGAGAGAATGAAACATCTTTACAGTGCATTGATAGTTAGGTACCGATTTACACAGCCACCATAGTGCCAAGTGCTCTATAGTCTTGCTAAAATCTCAAATTATGAGTAAGCATCTTTTCATTTGTTTATCAGTCATTTGGATGTACTCTTGGGAGGTGCTTATTCATGGAATACACCTTTTCCACTGATGGATTATCTTAGTGACTTGGAGGGGTAGAATCACATTTTCACTGAGGTTCTTTGTCAGATAGATCATTGCAAATATCTTCTTCTACCCTGTCTTGCCTTTTTATTCTCCTTGTATCTTTTGAGGAGCAGCAGTCGTGAGCTCTAGCAGAGTCTAGTTTAGCTGCCTTCCTTGCCAGCTAGTGCCTTTGGTGTTCTGTTGAAACAACTTTTCCCTACTCTGAGGTTGTGAATGCTTTCTTGAATTGGTACTGTTTTATTTTTTGCTTTACGTTTTACATTTTGATGTGCAGTCTAACCGGACATTTGATTTTTGTGTGTGGCATAAGGTAGAGGTCAGATTTCTTGTTCATCTTTGTTGTAAAATAAGTTTGCTGAATAAGTTTAAAATTAACTGGCAAAACATGTCAGTACTCACAGCTAATAATTAACTGAGTCTTCACTGAAGACTGATATGTCCAATGAGACCACATTTCTATTTTTAAAAAACCTGATACAGTCATTTAATTTTCTTTTTTTTTTTNGGTCACTGCTACTGTGCAGGGGTCACCAAGATGAAACAGGAATAACGTGGGGAAGGCATCTCCACACCGTCTCCCAGGGAGGTTACTAATGACATTTTCATGGAGATAGTTTTGGTGGAGCAGGATTCTGGCATACTTGGCCGTCTGTCCTTACGTGTCGGTAGCACAACTCAGAGCACCCCTTGTTGGAGGTGGAGACATTCTGGTCAATAGGACCCCTGGACTAGCCCATGCTTGGGAAGGTGAGAAGGGCTCCTTAACGAGTAATGGTGATTGCTTATTTTCACTCTTAACATGGACGTGTCCTCGTGAGGACAGTTCCTGCCCAGGGAACAGGCAGATTCCTAAGCTTGTGTGGGTATTCCATGGCTTCAGCAGTGTCCGACNATTCTGGTCAATAGGACCCCTGGACTAGCCCATGCTTGGGAAGGTGAGAAGGGCTCCTTAACGAGTAATGGTGATTGCTTATTTTCACTCTTAACATGGACGTGTCCTCGTGAGGACAGTTCCTGCCCAGGGAACAGGCAGATTCCTAAGCTTGTGTGGGTATTCCATGGCTTCAGCAGTGTCCGACTCTTTGTGACCCTGTGGACTGTAGCCCACCAGGCTTCTCTGTCCTTGGGATTCTTGAGGCAAGAAGTGGGTTGCTGGGTCCTCCTCCAGGGGATCTTCCCGACCCAGGGATCGAACCTGCATCTCACGTCTCCAGCATTGGCAGGCAGGTTCTTTACCACTAGTACCACCTAAGCTCTTACTGTAAGTAATTGATGGAGCCAAGAGAAGAGGGGTCAGGGCGCAGGCTTTCTCAAGGAGGAGCCTTGCCCTCCGCCCTGGCCCAGGCCTGACCTCACAGTGGCTGCAGGGTGTGACCCACCTGCGGTTGCACTTCTCCTGGTACAGCTGCAGCTGCTTCTCGTTGACGCTGAATTCTCTGACCAGGGCATCGTAGTTGGCACTGCGCAAGTTCTGGTGGGTGTCCTACAGAAAGAGCTGTTTGTTCAGTTCTTCTTGCCGCCTCCGCAGCTGGCGGCAGGAAGAATACAGCTCGTCTTCGCTCTCCTGGAGAGCAGAGGGGACGACAACCATGAGGGGCAGGCTCGTCAAACTAGATGGGGGACATGCCAGATGGAGGGGAGACTATAGGGAGCACGGGGCAGACCCGATCATCTACTCGGATCTTCCCAGAAGAACCAGGATCTGTTTTAACCAAAGACGAGCTCTCAATCATTTACTCCATGGGAAGCAGCAGTCTAGAAAGCTATGGCTGCCAGTTAAGGGGAGCTTTATTTTGAAACAGCAGTTGCATTGCCCAGCGATCCTGTTTCTTAATCCAGTCTGGTTTTCATGGGTCTACATCACCTTCTGGTTCTCATCCAAATACAGAGGCCCTGTGCTCACAGTAGACACAGCAGGTGAGGCAGAGGGTGGCCTGGACAGAAAGCAGACTGCTGGTGGCCTGGGGTGGAATGAGTGGAGACAGATGAGGAGCAGGAGTGGCTCTTTGGGGTGATGGAAATGTTCCAGAATTGGTAACAGTGATGGTTACTCAACTCCGAAGGGGCTAAAAAATGTGAATTGTACAAGTGGTGAAATGTATGGTATAAGAATCATCTCAAATAAATCTGTTACCCACTTCCCCCCGCTCCTGCCAGAAGACCCAGGGAAACACAGGTTACACCCCCAGGGATGGGCATGTGACTCTGGCTGGTATCGTTGACTTCCTCCCCTGGCACTACCACCTCCAGCCACGAGACCCAGGTCAGGTTTGTGGGCGGTGTCCATGAGAGTTGTTTGGTGCTCTTGGTAGAAAGAAAGTTTCTTTTCTGGCGGGTCGGTGGAGAGAGTGAGGAGTGTCTTCAGTTGCTGGTGGTCCTTCTGCTATCATGTGGAGAAGAAGGGAAACAGAGCCACTGGCTCCAGCCATGACGGAACCGAGCCCTGCCCCCAACCCGTGCCGCTCTCTGAGCCAAAACAGCATCCCCGTTATGCTGGAAATCTTACAGGGTGAGGACTGTGGATTCTAGCATGGGAGGACGAGTGTGTGTCACCTCTGATGTTTTTAGAACATCTCTATTGTGTAATGGAGAAGGCACTGGCACCCCACTCCAGTACTCTTGCCTGGAAAATCACATCGACAGAGGAGCCTGGTAGGCTGCAGTGCATGGGGTCGCTAAGAGTCAGGCAAGACTGAGCGACTTCACTTTCACTTTTCTCTTTCATGCATTGCCGACCCACTCCAGTGTTCTTGCCTGGAGAATCCCAGGGACAGAGGAGCCTGGTGGGCTGCTGTCTCTGGGGTCGCACAGAGTCGGACACGACTGAAGAGACTTAGCATAGCATAGCATAGCATTGTGTAAAGGACGGCTCCTCAGGAGGTCAGTCTAGTGGCTGTTACCACTGACGCAGTGATTCCAGCGAGAGACTCCAGAGCTACAGAAACATCCATTGGTAATCACAAATGTGCTTCTTTTGTCCTTTGTTTTTATAGAAACTGGGCTCAGACCATACCTTGGTCTGAATTTTTTCCCAGCTTAATGACCTAACAAATATTGTGGGCATCCCCCATGACCACAGGTAGAACTCTGACTTTGGAACTGGGGAGAGCCATGGTGAATGTTATTCTGTTCACTGGCCAAGGTGCAAAGGAGTAAAATGATTGTCTTTGCACAAGGAGTGAAGATAAATGGACAGTCCTTGCTAACTGATTCAATCTATTGAGTGAGGCATTGGGAAGAATCAGTGAAAACTTTGCCTAAATGTTTATTCTTCCTCAAGGATACCAGTTTCCCTTCCTGTTAATGCTAAAGCAAAACAAGAGCCATGTTGAAATCTTAACTCTCAGCTACAAATGGTCTCCTTTTACCTTCTCTCCACCAGGTAGAAAACAACTTCTGTTGCTTTCAGACACGTAATGATTGTGATCAGCTTAAGGTAAGAAATTCATCTTCTCTGCTAATGCTTCTATAATTGCCTTTATTTCTGAAACCCACAGCATTTGTACCTGTTACATAATTTAGTACTTAGTAGGCCATATTATGTATGCTTTAACAAACATCCAGGAAAGTACAGAAAACATATGTATAGTTTAGTGATTAACTATAAAGCAAACAGCTATGGAGCCACCAGCAAGTCAAGAAACAACGTCATCTGGCTTTCTTTGGAGTCTGAGTTAATTACTAACATATTAGTTTGTTTTTCTATTCCAAGGAGATGGTTATTTCTGTTTCATAATGTCTTACTAATTATTCCCACCACTGCTTTTGTATTACATTTCTTCTTCCTTACTGTGGTCATTCTTTTAGCAAAAAATGGCCATAGTAAGGCAGTGGTGGTGGTGGTTTAGTCGCTAAGTTGCATCCAACTTGCAACCCCATGGGCTGTAGCCCACCAGGCTCCTTGGTCCATGGGATTCTCCAGGCAAGAATACTGGAGTGGGTTGCCATTTCCTTCTCCAGGGGATCTTCCCGACCCAGGAATTGAACCCAAGTCTTCTGCATTGCAGGCAGGTTCTTTCCAAACTGAATTACAAAGGGAAGCCCATATAGGAGGGAAGCTAGCACCTGAAATGCCATATCTAGCCAAAGAGCCACTACCAAAGCCACAACCTGAAATACCGTATCTAGCCAAAGAGAAAATAAGACATCAGGGGAAAAGCCACTCTGAGATGTTATCGGGAAGAGTACAGTAATCAAGGGTATTTTTTTTAATTTAATTGAAGTATAGTTGATTAAGAGTATGGTTTTTAATGCAGTTTTAAGTCCATACCTTCTCCACTGATAAGAGTTTCTAGAGGTTTACACATCCCTCTTTTCCTGGTATAGAGATTTCCCTCACTCTTGATTGGTAACTATTAGGATATTAATTATCTAGACCTATAGCTGTGTGTCTAAGGCATTTTGAAGGCATCCTTTATTCTCAGGTGGCACTGGTGGTAAAAAGCCCACCTGCCAGTGCGGAAGACGTAAGAGAGGAGGGTTCGATCCCTGGGCAGAGAAGATCCCCTGGAGGAGGGCCTGGTGACCCACTTCAGTATTCCTCCGTGGACAGAGGGGCCTGGTGGGTCGCAAAGAGTCAGGCACGAGTGACTTATTCTCTAGGCCGCTATTGCTGGACATGGAAGCACCCCTGCTGTGTCAGTCCTCG